>CAWUFW010001403.1:2522500-2866804 GCA_963921515.1 Calotriton arnoldi | reverse complement strand
AAGTTACGTATTGCTATGTCTTCCCTGGACCGGAAACAAGCATCCTGGGACCGGTTTCTGGCTAATCAGCCGTCATCAGCCAGGCTAGCTTGAATCCAGTGGCAAAGTGAGCAAGGGACCCACGTCTGGGCATACCCTGCCAACTTAGGGCGAACAAAGCAAAACCAAAGGGGATGATGGACGGAGTGTTGAACATTGCAAGCACTCACCCCCAGTCAACTGATCTGGGTTTAATCCATCATCATTCTTTAGCTCACTCCGCCACCCCAGTTCAGACATGGCCATATGCAAATCAGTCTGACCCTGTGCCTCATGGGAACAGTCCAGCTCGAACTGCCAAGCCATGTCTTCCCTGGACCGGAAACAAGCATCCTGGGACCGGTTTCTGGCTAATCAGCCGTCATCAGCCAGACTAGCTTGAATCCAGTGGCAAAGTGAGCAAGGGACCCACGTCTGGGCATACCCTGCCAACTTAGGGCGAACAAAGCAAAACCAAAGGGGATGATGGACGGAGTGTTGAACATTGCAAGCACTCACCCCCAGTCAACTGATCTGGGTTTAATCCATCATCATTCTTTAGCTCACTCCGCCACCCCAGTTCAGACATGGCCATATGCAAATCAGTCTGACCCTGTGCCTCATGGGAACCGTCCAGCTCGAACTGCCAAGCCATGTCTTCCCTGGACCGGAAACAAGCATCCTGGGACCGGTTTCTGGCTAATCAGCCATCATCAGCCAGGCTAGCTTGAATCCAGTGGCAAAGTGAGCAAGGGACCCACGTCTGGGCATACCCTGCCAACTTAGGGCGAACAAAGCAAAACCAAAGGGGATGATGGACGGAGTGTTGAACATTGCAAGCACTCACCCCCAGTCAACTGATCTGGGTTTAATCCATCATCATTCTTTAGCTCACTCCGCCACCCCAGTTCAGACATGGCCATATGCAAATCAGTCTGACCCTGTGCCTCATGGGAACAGTCCAGCTCGAACTGCCAAGCCATGTCTTCCCTGGACCGGAAACAAGCATCCTGGGACCGGTTTCTGGCTAATCAGCCGTCATCAGCCAGGCTAGCTTGAATCCAGTGGCAAAGTGAGCAAGGGACCCACGTCTGGGCATACCCTGCCAACTTAGGGCGAACAAAGCAAAACCAAAGGGGATGATGGACGGAGTGTTGAACATTGCAAGCACTCACCCCCAGTCAACTGATCTGGGTTTAATCCATCATCATTCTTTAGCTCACTCCGCCACCCCAGTTCAGACATGGCCATATGCAAATCAGTCTGACCCTGTGCCTCATGGGAACAGTCCAGCTCGAACTGCCAAGCCATGTCTTCCCTGGACCGGAAACAAGCATCCTGGAACCGGTTTCTGGCTAATCAGCCGGGCTAGCTTGAATCCAGTGGCAAAGTGAGCAAGGGACCCATGTCTGGGCATACCCTGCCAACTTAGGGCGAACAAAGCAAAACCAAAGGGGATGATGGACGGAGTGTTGAACATTGCAAGCACTCACCCCCAGTCAACTGATCTGGGTTTAATCCATCATCATTCTTTAGCTCACTCCGCCACCCCAGTTCAGACATGGCCATATGCAAATCAGTCTGACCCTGTGCCTCATGGGAACAGTCCAGCTCGAACTGCCAAGCCATGTCTTCCCTGGACCGGAAACAAGCATCCTGGGACCGGTTTCTGGCTAATCAGCCGTCATCAGCCAGGCTAGCTTGAATCCAGTGGCAAAGTGAGCAAGGGACCCACGTCTGGGCATACCCTGCCAACTTAGGGCGAACAAAGCAAAACCAAAGGGGATGATGGACGGAGTGTTGAACATTGCAAGCACTCACCCCCAGTCAACTGATCTGGGTTTAATCCATCATCATTCTTTTGCTCACTCCGCCACCCCAGTTCAGACATGGCCATATGCAAATCAGTCTGACCCTGTGCCTCATGGGAACAGTCCAGCTCGAACTGCCAAGCCATGTCTTCCCTGGACCGGAAACAAGCATCCTGGGACCGGTTTCTGGCTAATCAGCCGTCATCAGCCAGGCTAGCTTGAATCCAGTGGCAAAGTGAGCAAGGGACCCACGTCTGGGCATACCCTGCCAACTTAGGGCGAACAAAGCAAAACCAAAGGGGATGATGGACGGAGTGTTGAACATTGCAAGCACTCACCCCCAGTCAACTGATCTGGGTTTAATCCATCATCATTCTTTAGCTCCCTCCGCCACCCCAGTTCAGACATGGCCATATGCAAATCAGTCTGACCCTGTGCCTCATGGGAACAGTCCAGCTCGAACTGCCAAGCCATGTCTTCCCTGGACCGGAAACAAGCATCCTGGGACCGGTTTCTGGCTAATCAGCCGTCATCAGCCAGGCTAGCTTGAATCCAGTGGCAAAGTGAGCAAGGGACCCACGTCTGGGCATACCCTGCCAACTTAGGGTGAACAAAGCAAAACCAAAGGGGATGATGGACGGAGTGTTGAACATTGCAAGCACTCACCCCCAGTCAACTGATCTGGGTTTAATCCATCATCATTCTTTAGCTCACTCCGCCACCCCAGTTCAGACATGGCCATATGCAAATCAGTCTGACCCTGTGCCTCATGGGAACAGCCCAGCTCGAACTGCCAAGCCATGTCTTCCCTGGACCGAAAACAAGCATCCTGGGACCGGTTTCTGGCTAATCAGCCGTCATCAGCCAGGCTAGCTTGAATCCAGTGGCAAAGTGAGCAAGGGACCCACGTCTGGGCATACCCTGCCAACTTAGGGCGAACAAAGCAAAACCAAAGGGGATGATGGACGGAGTGTTGAACATTGCAAGCACTCACCCCCAGTCAACTGATCTGGGTTTAATCCATCATCATTCTTCAGCTCACTCCGCCACCCCAGTTCAGACATGGCCATATGCAAATCAGTCTGACCCTGTGCCTCATGGGAACAGTCCAGCTCGAACTGCCAAGCCATGTCTTCCCTGGACCGGAAACAAGCATCCTGGGACCGGTTTCTGGCTAATCAGCCGTCATCAGCCAGGCTAGCTTGAATCCAGTGGCAAAGTGAGCAAGGGACCCACGTCTGGGCATACCCTGCCAACTTAGGGCGAACAAAGCAAAACCAAAGGGGATGATGGACGGAGTGTTGAACATTGCAAGCACTCACCCCCAGTCAACTGATCTGGGTTTAATCCATCATCATTCTTTAGCTCACTCCGCCAGCCCAGTTCAGACATGGCCATATGCAAATCAGTCTGACCCTGTGCCTCATGGGAACAGTCCAGCTCGAACTGCCAAGCCATGTCTTCCCTGGACCGAAACAAGCATCCTGGCACCGGTTTCTGGCTAATCAGCCGTCATCAGCCAGGCTAGCTTGAATCCAGTGGCAAAGTGAGCAAGGGACCCACGTCTGGGCATACCCTGCCAACTTAGGGCGAACAAAGCAAAACCAAAGGGGATGATGGACGGAGTGTTGAACATTGCAAGCACTCACCCCCAGTCAACTGATCTGGGTTTAATCCATCATCATTCTTTAGCTCCCTCCACCACCCCAGTTCAGACATGGCCATATGCAAATCAGTCTGACCCTGTGCCTCATGGGAACAGTCCAGCTCGAACTGCCAAGCCATGTCTTCCCTGGACCGGAAACAAGCATCCTGGGACCGGTTTCTGGCTAATCAGCCGTCATCAGCCAGGCTAGCTTGAATCCAGTGGTAAAGTGAGCAAGGGACCCACGTCTGGGCATACCCTGCCAACTTAGGGTGAACAAAGCAAAACCAAAGGGGATGATGGACGGAGTGTTGAACATTGCAAGCACTCACCCCCAGTCAACTGATCTGGGTTTAATCCATCATCATTCTTTAGCTCACTCCGCTACCCCAGTTCAGACATGGCCATATGCAAATCAGTCTGACCCTGTGCCTCATGGGAACAGTCCAGCTCGAACTGCCAAGCCATGTCTTCCCTGGACCGGAAACAAGCATCCTGGGACCGGTTTCTGGCTAATCAGCCGTCATCAGCCAGGCTAGCTTGAATCCAGTGGCAAAGTGAGCAAGGGACCCACGTCTGGGCATACCCTGCCAACTTAGGGCGAACAAAGCAAAACCAACGGGGATGATGGACGGAGTGTTGAACATTGCAAGCACTCACCCCTAGTCAACTGATCTGGGTTTAATCCATCATCATTCTTTAGCTCACTCCGCCACCCCAGTTCAGACATGGCCATATGCAAATCAGTTTGACCCTGTGCCTCATGGGAACAGTCCAGCTCGAACTGCCAAGCCATGTCTTCCCTGGACCGGAAACAAGCATCCTGGGACCGGTTTCTGGCTAATCAGCCGTTATCAGCCAGGCTGGCTTGAATCCAGTGGCAAAGTGAGCAAGGGACCCACGTCTGGGCATACGCTGCCAACTTAGGGCGAACAAAGCAAAACCAAAGGGGATGATGGACGGAGTGTTGAACATTGCAAGCACTCACCCCCAGTCAACTGATCTGGGTTTAATCCATCATCATTCTTTAGCTCACTCCGCCACCCCAGTTCAGACATGGCCATATGCAAATCAGTCTGACCCTGTGCCTCATGGGAACAGTCCAGCTCGAAATGCCAAGCCATGTCTTCCCTGGACCGGAAACAAGCATCCTGGGACCGGTTTCTGGCTAATCAGCCGTCATCAGCCAGGCTAGCTTGAATCCAGTGGCAAAGTGAGCAAGGGACCCACGTCTGGGCATACCCTGCCAACTTAGGGCGAACAAAGCAAAACCAAAGGGGATGATGGACGGAGTGTTGAACATTGCAAGCACTCACCCCCAGTCAACTGATCTGGGTTTAATCCATCATCATTCTTTAGCTCACTCCGCCACCCCAGTTCAGACATGGCCATATGCAAATCAGTCTGACCCTGTGCCTCATGGGAACAGTCCAGCTCGAACTGCCAAGCCATGTCTTCCCTGGACCGGAAACAAGCATCCTGGGACCGGTTTCTGGCTAATCAGCCGTCATCAGCCAGGCTAGCTTGAATCCAGTGGCAAAGTGAGCAAGGGACCCACGTCTGGGCATACCCTGCCAACTTAGGGCGAACAAAGCAAAACCAAAGGGGATGATGGACGGAGTGTTGAACATTGCAAGCACTCACCCCCAGTCAACTGATCTGGGTTTAATCCATCATCATTCTTTAGCTCACTCCGCCACCCCAGTTCAGACATGGCCATATGCAAATCAGTCTGACCCTGTGCCTCATGGGAACCGTCCAGCTCGAACTGCCAAGCCATGTCTTCCCTGGACCGGAAACAAGCATCCTGGGACCGGTTTCTGGCTAATCAGCCATCATCAGCCAGGCTAGCTTGAATCCAGTGGCAAAGTGAGCAAGGGACCCACGTCTGGGCATACCCTGCCAACTTAGGGCGAACAAAGCAAAACCAAAGGGGATGATGGACGGAGTGTTGAACATTGCAAGCACTCACCCCCAGTCAACTGATCTGGGTTTAATCCATCATCATTCTTTAGCTCACTCCGCCACCCCAGTTCAGACATGGCCATATGCAAATCAGTCTGACCCTGTGCCTCATGGGAACAGTCCAGCTCGAACTGCCAAGCCATGTCTTCCCTGGACCGGAAACAAGCATCCTGGGACCGGTTTCTGGCTAATCAGCCGTCATCAGCCAGGCTAGCTTGAATCCAGTGGCAAAGTGAGCAAGGGACCCACGTCTGGGCATACCCTGCCAACTTAGGGCGAACAAAGCAAAACCAAAGGGGATGATGGACGGAGTGTTGAACATTGCAAGCACTCACCCCCAGTCAACTGATCTGGGTTTAATCCATCATCATTCTTTAGCTCACTCTGCCACCCCAGTTCAGACATGGCCATATGCAAATCAGTCTGACCCTGTGCCTCATGGGAACAGTCCAGCTCGAACTGCCAAGCCATGTCTTCCCTGGACCGGAAACAAGCATCCTGGAACCGGTTTCTGGCTAATCAGCCGTCATCAGCCAGGCTAGCTTGAATCCAGTGGCAAAGTGAGCAAGGGACCCACGTCTGGGCATACCCTGCCAACTTAGGGCGAACAAAGCAAAACCAAAGGGGATGATGGACGGAGTGTTGAACATTGCAAGCACTCACCCCCAGTCAACTGATCTGGGTTTAATCCATCATCATTCTTTAGCTCACTCCGCCACCCCAGTTCAGACATGGCCATATGCAAATCAGTCTGACCCTGTGCCTCATGGGAACAGTCCAGCTCGAACTGCCAAGCCATGTCTTCCCTGGACCGGAAACAAGCATCCTGGGACCGGTTTCTGGCTAATCAGCCGTCATCAGCCAGGCTAGCTTGAATCCAGTGGCAAAGTGAGCAAGGGACCCACGTCTGGGCATACCCTGCCAACTTAGGGCGAACAAAGCAAAACCAAAGGGGATGATGGACGGAGTGTTGAACATTGCAAGCACTCACCCCCAGTCAACTGATCTGGGTTTAATCCATCATCATTCTTTAGCTCACTCCGCCACCCCAGTTCAGACATGGCCATATGCAAATCAGTCTGACCCTGTGCCTCATGGGAACAGTCCAGCTCGAACTGCCAAGCCATGTCTTCCCTGGACCGGAAACAAGCATCCTGGGACCGGTTTCTGGCTAATCAGCCGTCATCAGCCAGGCTAGCTTGAATCCAGTGGCAAAGTGAGCAAGGGACCCAGGTCTGGGCATACCCTGCCAACTTAGGGCGAACAAAGCAAAACCAAAGGGGATGATGGACGGAGTGTTGAACATTGCAAGCACTCACCCCCAGTCAACTGATCTGGGTTTAATCCATCATCATTCTTTAGCTCACTCCGCCACCCCAGTTCAGACATGGCCATATGCAAATCAGTCTGACCCTGTGCCTCATGGGAACAGTCCAGCTCGAACTGCCAAGCCATGTCTTCCCTGGACCGGAAACAAGCATCCTGGGACCGGTTTCTGGCTAATCAGCCGTCATCAGCCAGGCTAGCTTGAATCCAGTGGCAAAGTGTGCAAGGGACCCACGTCTGGGCATTCCCTGCCAACTTAGGGCGAACAAAGCAAAACCAAAGTGCTACTTGACTGGATGCGTGCAGCAATGTGTCCTTACAGGTAGTCTGTACTCCCCAACAGTGTTGACATGCTAACTTGGTTTTGTGTAGTTGTCTTGTGACATGTATTGGGCATGAGTATTGCAGTTCTGTCCAGTTCTTCAGTGGTTTTAACTGTGTGTCATGTCTGTCCTTCACAGGGTGCTTACTGAGTACTTTGGTCAACTTGGATCCCCCGACACCATGATTCAGCTTTCAGGGTGGCAGCAGTAGTTTCCTTACAGGTGATGTGCCACACACCCCTGGACTTCATATCTTCTGCACTTGTTGACTGTGTGGCCACTGCCACGTGGGTAAACCTTGCATTTGTAGTGGAAACAACATGTTGCAAATATGTAATAAACCTGTGCTTCACTTTGGAATGTGCGTTGTCTGTGGTCACACATCTGACTGACATTTGCTTACTGCAACTGTGGGCTAGTTGACACAGACTCTGAATAGGTGTGGTGTCTGTGCATTCCACAGTATTTCCTGGCAACATCACTGTAGGTGATGAGTCCGATGGCCCTGGTGTCTCTGTGTTGTGTAGCCCTAGTGGTGTGTCTCCCTCATATGTGTCACGTCACCATGACTCACATGACGGTGTTGTACTTGCTGTAGCAGTTAGCATACACAGTGTAATTTAGCAGATCATCATCACCATAACAGTATCCACATTTGAATAAAAACAGAGGCAAGTATGGTGTACTAGTGATTTTATTTACAAAAATGTGTGTGTGTATAGTGCACAGGATGGTGGGTGCTGTACATTGGGATTGTGATCCAAAGTTCCCAGATGAGTTGCAAGTCTTGGTAGCAGAAATGTCCTGAGTGAAGTCCACAGTCATATGATACATTAGTCCAACTTGAACGCCCCATGTCATGTGGGAGAGTTGTGTTGCATTCGACAGGGTGAAAAGTTTGCACACAAAGGAGAATTTCCGGAACAGGTGTTGGCTTCCTGGGGGATGTACGTGGCCATCAACCTCTCAGTTTTCCTTCCTCGGCCGACCCCTCTTCTTTGGGGGGGGACCCTCACGTGCAGGCTGCTGCGGTGCAGGGGAGTCTCCGCCAGAGTCCTCCTCCCTACCTGTGGCAGTGTCAGTTGTTGCAGCACCAGATGTTGTGGGCACACAGGGAGGCGTGGCCATGTTGGTGCTAATCTGGCGGAGGCATGTCAATATGTCCCTATGCACCGCTGTGAGTTCTTGCAATGTGTCCCACTTGGACTCCATGCGAGACATGTGTGTCTCCACACGGGACATGTGGGAGTGCAAGCGGGCATGATGGGCAGCCTGCTGCTGTTGTATGTCCTTGAGGATCCCCACTACCTGTCTGACCTCTCCGGTGCTATTCTGGTACGCATCAGCAATGCGTGCCAGTTGTGGGTCATCATGCAGTCCAGACCCCTCTGCAAGCAGCGAGCTATGTCTACCACCCCTCCCACCCCCCCTGGCGACACGTGCAGGACCTCCGGTGGCACACACAGGTGACCCGAGGCCCCCTTGGAGGTTGTTAGTGGTGTTGTTGTCCGTTGCTCCACGGTGGGCCTGGGGCCCTGTACTGTTGTCATCGGTGGTCCTTGGTCTGTCCGTGTCGGCGGGGGTGGTCTGTGTGTTGGCAGTTGTTGGATCCGAGGCCACCGAAGTCATCTGCGGCGTTCCACAAGGATCTTCACTCAGTCCAACCCTCTTCAACGTCTACATGAGCCCCCTCGCAGCCATCGCACGCCAACACAACCTCAACATCATCTCCTACGCCGACGACACCCAGCTGATCCTCTCCCTCACCAACGACCCCACCACCGCCAGAGCCAACCTACACGACGGGATGAGAGACGTCGCCGACTGGATGAGGAACAGCCACCTTAAACTGAACTCAGACAAGACGGAAGTCCTCATCCTGGGCTCATCACCCTCCGCCTGGGACGACTCTTGGTGGCCCCCGGCCCTGGGCACCGCGCCCAAGCCAACGGACCACGCACGCAACCTGGGCTTCATCCTGGACTCCTCCCTGTCGATGACCAGACAAGTCAACGCCGTCTCATCTTCGTGCTTCAACACCCTGCGCATGCTCCGCAAGATCTTCAGATGGATCCCCACTGAAACCAGGAAGACCGTCACCCAGGCACTCGTCACCAGCCGACTGGACTATGGGAACACCCTCTACGCCGGAACCACAGCCAAACTTCAAAAAGACTCCAGCGCATCCAGAACGCCTCCGCACGACTCATCCTGGACATCCCCCGACACAGCCACATCACCGGACACCTGAAAGACCTGCACTGGCTCCCCGTCAGCAAGAGAATCACGTTCAGACTCCTCACCCACGCACACAAGGCCCTCCACGACCTGGGCCCCAAGTACCTCAACGACCGCATGACCTTCTACACGCCCACCCGCCAGCTACGATCAACCAGCCACGCCCTCGCCACCGTACCACGCATCCGCAGAGCCACCGCCGGAGGAAGATCCTTCTCCTACCTGGCAGCCAAGACCTGGAACTCCCTCCCCACTCACCTTCGGCGAACCCAGGACCATCTCTCCTTCAGGAAGCAGCTCAAGACCTGGCTGTTCGAGCAGTAACTTACCCCCTCCCCCAGCGCCTTGAGACCCTCCCGGGTGAGTAGCGCGCTCTATAAATGCCGTGATTGATTGATTGATTGATTGATTGATTGATTGATTGGAGGGGTGGGTGCAGGGGGTGCAGATGTTGGTCCTGCTGGTGCTGCATAATGACTCACACCGGAGGTGCCAGGTAGGTCTTCGCCATCCGAGGAGGGCAGAGGCTGTTCCACACCAGTGGGCTCAGTGTCCCCCGGAGCCTGTGACAGGGACTCCTCCTCGCCTGCTGCTGTGTCCCCATCATCACCTGTATTTGGAAGAGACACACATTGTATGTTATGTTTCTACAGGCATCTGTGGTTCACACACCTGACAGTTGTGACTGTACCTCTGGATGCGGGCATGTACATTGCATTGTCCTAAGTTGTCACAGTAAGAGGTTGATATTGGTGTAGCACATTGTCCTGCATACCTGGGGCATTTCAATGTGAATGTTGAGGTGTGTGCATGGCCAGCATTGGTTGTATTTGGTGGACATCCGGCCATCCTTCTCCACCTAGCCCAGTTATCCCACCATGAAGCATGCCACCCTTGCAGTGGGTTCAGGTTGACTCTCAGGATGTCATTCAGTGGTGTCTTGCTGTTCGCTGTTGCACAGTTCCCAGCAGGGCCTTGTGCTCCCCACAGCAGTACCCAGTGTCAGCCATCTTGTCAGTCCTTATCCACTCCCTGTGATGTGAGCATGGTTCAGAGTGGTGTTGATGGGCCAATTGTGAGGGTGAGCAATTTCTGTGACTACAACTCCCATCATGCTATTGCCTACACCCCCCTTCCCAGCATGCCCATACTTCCTTCCTTTTGAGTGGACTTCACTGTGTGTGAGTGTGACAGCAATGGCAAGATGGCTGACAGTGGGGTCCTGTTGTTTGTTGGTGCACAGTTCCCAGCAGGGCCTTGTGCTCCCCACAGCTGAGGCCAGTGTCAGACATTTTGAGGTGGCTTTTCACTCCCTGTGAGGTGTGCATGCTTCAGTGTGAGCTTGCTGGGCCATGTGGGTGGGGGATGTTGAGCTGTGACTGCCACTCCCATCATGCTATTGCCTACACCCCCCTTCCCAGCATGCCCATACTTCCTTCCTTTTGACTCTGCTTCCCTGTGGGGTAGTGTGCCTGTGCTGACAGGAAGGCTGACAGTGTTGTCCTGGCGTTTGTTTGGCTGCAAGTCCCAAGAGTGTCCCTGTGCTTCACACAGCATTACCCAGGGTGGTGGTTCTTTGTGGGATCTTCATTTGGAGTGTGAGGCATTGCATTCTCCCAGGTGGGTTATGTGGAGTTTGTGTTGAGGGGGTGTGAGGAGAGCTGCTTGTAACTATGGTCAGTGCTGTCAGTCCTCCTTCCCACCCAGCCAGATATCCCACCATGCAACGTGCTTGCATTGCAGGGAGTGCAAGTTGGCTTTCAGGATGTCAGGCAGTGTTGTTCTGCTGTTTGTTGTTGCACAGTTCCCAGCAGGGCCTTGTGCTCCCCACAGCAGTACCCAGTGTCAGCCATCTTGTCAGTCCTTATCCACTCCCTGTGATGTGAGCATGGTTCAGAGTGGTGTTGATGGGCCAATTGTGTGGGTGAGCAATATCTGTGACTCCAACTCCCATCATGCTATTGCCTACACCCCCCTTCCCAGCATGCCCATACTTCCTTCCTTTTGAGTGGACTTCACTGTGTGTGAGTGTGACAGCAATGGCAAGATGGTTGACAGTGTGGTCCTGTTGTTTGTTGGTGCACAGTTCCCAGCAGGGCCTTGTGCTCCCCACAGCAGTACCCAGTGTCAGCCATCTTGTCAGTCCTTATCCACTCCCTGTGATGTGAGCATGGTTCAGAGTGGTGTTGATGGGCCAATTGTGAGGGTGAGCAATATCTGTGACTACAACTCCCATCATGCTATTGCCTACACCCCCTTCCCAGCATGCCCATACTTCCTTCCTTTTGAGTGGACTTCACTGTGTGTGAGTGTGACAGCTATGGCAAGAAGGCTGACAGTGTGGTCCTGTTGTTTGTTGGTGCACAGTTCCCAGCAGGGCCTTGTGCTCCCCACAGCAGTACCCAGTGTCAGCCATCTTGTTAGTCCTTATCCACTCCCTGTGATGTGAGCATGGTTCAGAGTGGTGTTGATGGGCCAATTGTGAGAGTGAGCAATATCTGTGACTACAACTCCCATCATGCTATTGCCTACACCCCCTTCCCAGCATGCCCGTACTTCCTTCCTTTTGAGTGGACTTCACTGTGTGTGAGTGTGACAGCAATGGCAAGATGGCTGACAGTGTGGTCCTGTTGTTTGTTGGTGCACAGTTCCCAGCAGGGCCTTGTGCTCCCCACAGCTGAGGCCAGTATCAGACATCTTTGAGGTGGCTTTTCACTCCCTGTGAGGTGTGCATGCTTCAGTGTGAGCTTGCTGGGCCATGTGGGTGGGGGATGTTGAGCGTGGACTGCTACTCCCATCATGCTATTGCCTACACCCCCCCCTTCCCAGCATGCCCATACTTCCTTCCTTTTGACTCTGCTTCCCTGTGGGGTAGTGTGCCTGTGCTGACAGGAAGGCTGACAGTGTTGTCCTGGCGTTTGTTTGGCTACAAGTCCCAAGAGTGTCCCTGTGCTTCACACAGCATTACCCAGGGTGGTGGTTCTTTGTGGGATCTTCATTTGGAGTGTGAGGCATTGCATTCTCCCAGGTGGGTTATGTGGAGTTTGTGTTGAGGGGGGGTGTGAGGAGAGCTGCTTATAACCATGGTCAGTGCTGTCAGTCCTCCTTCCCACCCAGCCAGATATCCCACCATGCAACGTGCTTGCATTGCAGGGAGTGCAAGTTGGCTTTCAGGATGTCAGGCAGTGGTGTTCTGCTGTTTGTTGTTGCACAGTTCCCAGCAGGGCCTTGTGCTCCCCACAGCAGTACCCAGTGTCAGCCATCTTGTCAGTCCTTATCCACTCCCTGTGATGTGAGCATGGTTCAGAGTGGTGTTGATGGGCCAATTGTGTGGGTGAGCAATATCTGTGACTACAACTCCCATCATGCTATTGCCTACACCCCCTTCCCAGCATGCCCATACTTCCTTCCTTTTGAGTGGACTTCACTGTGTGTGAGTGTGACAGCAATGGCAAGATGGCTGACAGTGTGGTCCTGTTGTTTGTTGGTGCACAGTTCCCAGCAGGGCCTTGTGCTCCCCACAGCAGTACCCAGTGTCAGCCATATTGTCAGTCCTTTTCCACTCCCTGTGTTGTGAGCATGGTTCAGAGTGGTGTTGATGGGCCAAATGTGAGGCTGCCCATTATCTGTTACTACGAGTCCCATCATGCTCTTGGCTACACTGACTTCACCAGCATACACAGGATTCCTTCCTTTCAGTGAGCTTCCCTGTGAGGTGGTGTTCTAGTGGTGGCTAAATATCTGAGTGTTTGTTGGTTAGATTTGTGCCACTGCCTAGCTCTATTTGTTATTGGGTTTGTACATGTCATGACACAGTTACATATCACTATGACATGGCATATATTGTGTTTATCTGACTAACATACACATCTTGGGATGATTATCTTTTGGTTGCTGTGGATTTGCTAGGGGTGCATGGTTTGACTATCCCCTTGACAGTGATGTGTGTGTATTGTCACACAATATTGTGTATATTTGTTGTGTACTCACCAGGCTCTGGGATGTTTGTTAGTCCATATACGCTCACTGGTGGTAGGATGGCCCGCACCTTCTCCTCCCAGGGCCTGAGGTATACTGGTTTGGCAGGAGGGCCACTGCCGGTGTGCTGGCTCAGGAGGTAATCCTTCTTCAGTAGGTCCCTGACCCTCCTGCGCACATCATACCACCTGTTCTGGATGTCTTCCTTTGTGCGCAAACATGGTGATTGTGCGTTGACCCTGTCGATGATCCTCGCCCACATCTTGGTTTTCTGCGCCATGGGGGTCTGTTGGACCAATGTGCCAAACAACTGTGGCTCTACCCTCAGGATCTCGTCTACCATGACTTCCAATTCACTATCTAGGAACTTTGGATTCTTCTTTAGGGGCATGGTGATGGGTGGTGGTGGTGATTGATGTGTGTGTGTGTGCAAGTGAGGGTGTGTGAGTTTAGGTTTTGCTGGGTATGTGTGAGGGTGCTATTTGTTGAGGTGCTAATGGTGTGTGGCTTTTGTGTTGGATGAGCGTGTGTCTGTGTTTGCTGTCTGATGGTGTTCTGTGCTGGCAGGTCAGTGGAATTTGCAAAGGATCATGGTAGGGATTTGTGGCCTTTATGTAGGTGGAGTTGGGGGTGTGTCCTTGTTCAATTTTTTTCCCCCCCTGTATTTATTGGCTTTGTCATTGCTTGTTTGGCCATCTTTTTTTGTATTTTTTCATTTGTAATTATTGTGCATGTAGGAGACGTTCTTCTGACCGAGTAGGACGTTGCAGTTGTCTCGTGCGCGCCTCTCCGAGTCGTTCCCGCTGTGTTTCAGCTAGGTTTCATATGCGGCGTACACGTTGGTCGCGGAGTATTGTGTTTGTTCGGCTGGCTTTTGTATGCGTGTCGGTCGTACGGCTTGGGCTCCGTGCGAATCGGTCTGATTTTGCACCCATTGCATCGTACTGCGCGGGTCGGAGTTCGCGGGTACGTTTCGTTCGGGTTGATTCCTGGTGCGTGTCGGTCGGTTCTATTCGCGTGGTTTCATGGCCGGATAGCTTGTTTCCGTCCGGGTCGGTCGTTCGGCTTGAGTTCCGTACGAGTCGGTCGTGATTCACATGCATTTCATCGTACTTCCCAGGTCGGGCAACGCCGGTACGTGTCGGTCGGACTATATTCCTGTACCGAGTCGGTCGGGTGGTTTTCCGGCCCGAATCGGATTCGGCCCCTCTATCTCCATTTGGGAAAAGGATATCTTTGACACTTGGGTTCTCCAGTTAGTCAACGATGGCTATTCAATCGACTTTTCTTCCTGTCCTCCCTATGGTTTCATAACCACGCCAACTCCTCGATATCGCCAGAAGTTACAAGGGCTCCAGAAAGAGATCTTCATTCTTCTCCAGAAAGGAGCCATCATTCCAGTTCAGAGATAGAAATCAGTCTGGGCTGTTATTCTCTGATGTTTCTGGTCCAGAAAACAACAGGAGAATAGAGTTCTGTTATGGATTTAAAGCCTGTCGGTCTTTATGCTCCCTACAAGAAGTTCAGGATGGTGAGTTTGCAGAGGATGTTGCCTCTTATTTCTCCTGGGTGAGTTCTTGCTTCATTGGTCCTGTTGGATGCCTATTTTCATATTCCGATTCATCCACTTTCATAGAGGTTTTTGCAGTTCTTTTCTCTAGGACAGCACTTCCAATTCTGTGTTCTCCCTTTTGGTCTTGCCTCAGCCCCTAGGGTATTCACTAAAACCCTTTCTCCTCTGGTGGGACTCTTGCATTTTTGGGTGTATTGTTGTTATCCCATCTCAACAAACATCTCATCTCCTCCCTCCTCAGGAACTCCAGTTCATAGGGGCAATATTCAACACGTGGATGGGGAAAGCCTTCCTCCTCTACATCAGCAACTCTTCATGTCTCGGCTACAGGCTCTCCTCCATGCTTGATGGCCCCAGCAAGGGACTGGTTGAGGGTTCAAAAGTACATGTCTGCCTCCCTTTATCTTGTTCCTTGGTTACACAGGCATCTCTTCCTGCTTGTCTGCCATCTTATCTCCTACTGGAGCCCAAAATCTCAGAACCATGATGTCTTGGTTCCTATTTCCGATCAGATCACTCAGAAACTCCATTGGTGTCTTCAACCTGCGAATCTGGCAAAGGGAATGCCCTTGGAAATCCCTGTAGCATTAACTTTAACAAAAGATGCGAGTCCTTGGGTATGGGAAGCACCTCTGGTGGGTCATTCTGCTCAGGGATTCTGAATGACTGCAGAGGGAATTATGACTTCAAATTGGTAAGAGCTTGCAGCTCTGTTCAAGGCTCTTATGACTTTTGATCTATTTCTCTCCAGCAAATTTGGCCAGATCAGGATGGAGAACCAGGTGGGTTAGGCCTTTCTGAATCATGGGGGGGAGACTAGGTCTCCTTTGCTGTTACCCTCACGGATCAGAAAGGGGCATGTGCGGAAGACAACCTGCTGGGTCTGACTGGGATTCATCTTCCGAAGAGGGAGAATGGGACCAGCTGAGTCGCCAACTTCTTTCCCTGGTGACAATGTGTCTGTCTCCTCGAGTGTTCCAGGAGAGTATGGTAAGGTTTGGAACACCATGGCTGGACCTTTTTGTTTCCCCTCAGGATGGTCTTCTGCCAAAATTCTGCTCTCTCCTTCCATGATAAGAGGCATGAAGGGTGGATGCGATGAGTTTTCCTTGGTCTCACTGTCTTCTCTTTGCTTTTCCCCCCTTTGCCCTACTCAGCAGGGTTTTGGCCAACATCAGAAGGGAGAGAGTGGAAGTTCTGTTGGTGGTTCCCATTTAGGTCCAGGCAACCATGATTCCCTCTTCTTCACAGTCTAGATATTGCTCCCCCATGGCTGTTTCCATTGAATCCGTCCACTCTCAGATTTCCTCTCCTACCCAGAAATCTCTCAGACAGTTGTCTTTGGGGGTTTGGAGATTGAAAAGAGCAGGCTAGAGGCTGGAGGCAGAATTCTTGGAATTGGAGCTGGTTACCTTTTGCTCCCTAATAGCCACCCTAAAAGCTTTTTATCTTGTCCGTATTAGGCTTAACATCGCACACTTCCTGGTTTCTTACCCGACTAAAGTATATTCTGATTCCTTTTTAGATCTTTGTCCATGTGATTGTAGCTCAACTCAGAATATGATACACTTTTTCTTCTTTTTACAGCTTTATTCCAAATCACGGAAAGACTTCATTATTCCATTATTACGGGTACTAAATATTAGAAAATGTAGGCCGGCGCTTCATTGTCTCCAGCTGCTTAATACTGAATATATATGCGAAGTGGTATATAAATTTATTGCGACTGCTGTGAGAATAAGGAATATCCTAGGTAAATGATTAAATTGTTCGGTTATTGGTTATTCTTTGCAGAGGTTTTATCCTTTTATTGACTTTTTATTTTTTATTCCACACTGATTGTCCCAGATAGCTTTACAACTGCTATTTTCTACGAACTTAATCCTGTATATTTATCAAGAACTATTTATATGTGAAGATGTTACTGAGATTGTATTTAACGGTTAACATTATTGGAATTTATTATCAATGTCGGCTTTTAAATGTGCTCTGTTTTATTGTTGCACAATCTGAGGAATGAACTTGTTTAATTGATTTTGTTTGGGTTACTGATGAGTCTTTTGATTTAGGCATAAGTCATTTTATAATTATAATTGGGCAAGGGAGATGGACCTGTTGATTCATTTTTGTTTTTTTGTGCTTTTATGAATGTTTTTTATGCTGTGTATTCTCTTATGGTTTTTAATAACCGAATAAAGATTGATTGAGTGACTGACTGACTATAAGGTGAGCACTCTTTGAATTTATGAAAGACATTGGTAGAATCTTTCCGCTTGGCTTCTAAGGGTCTTTTTCCAGACTCCTTTAGGGATGGGTTTTTGTTGGGCCTCTCGGTCTCTACCTCACATAGTCAGTGGGCAGCAGTGAAGGCGTCAGGGGTTTCCTCCTCCTCTCCTGTGCATCCTTAGCTTCCTCCCTCCTTAGAAGTTTCTATCTAAAAAGGCCAGTGGTTTTGTCACCTGTTCCTCTCTAGAAATTACCTCTGGTCCCTTGCAGAGATCTTCCTTTGAAAGCATTTCTACAGTGTCCCGGGAGTTTCTGACCCTTAAGGTATTTTTTTCATGTGGCCATTACTTCCAGTCGACGGTTAGGGGGGATAGATGCTTTGCTCTCTCACCCTCCATTTTTGAGGTTTTTTCAGGACAAGGTCGCTATTCGTCCTGATCCCTCTTTTTGTCCAAGGTTCCTTCCCCCTTCCATCTCTCGCTGGACATTATTGTTCCCGCTTCTCTTCCTTCACCTTCTATGAAGGAGGACATTTTGTTTAATTCTCTTGATTTGCTTAGAGCTGCCCCTTTTTGGAAGGTTGATTTTCTTTTTGTTACTTTTGGAGTTTCATTTCGGGGGCACCGTCCTACCACTTCAACCCTGTCTCACTGGATCAGATCTGCAATTTCTGTTGCACGTTAGATGTCAGGTGTATCTTTTCCTTTTGCAGTTCAGGGTCGTTCTACTAGGGGGGTTGCTGTATCTTGGGCAGCCTTCAAAGATGCTTGATTGATAGGCATTTGTGGTCTTCTCCCTATACATTTATCTCTCATTACAAATTGAAGATGGAAGAAGTTTTGTCTTCAGATTTTGGTATGGCAGTTCTTGCTGCTGTTCACTAACCTTGTTGTTTGCTTCTGAAATGAAATACTTAGCATCTTTATGTGTTGTCATTTTTTCCCCAGTAGCTTTGGTATATGCTCACTGGTCAGGACTGGGAAGACGAAGGAGGAAGGTAATGACTCGGTTACTCACGAGTAATCTTCATTACTCCAAGTCATAGTGTTCCTACGTCACAGTCCTACGTCTATCCCTCCTGCTCATTGGAGGTGGAGGGAAAAAATGTTGCATATCAAATTTAACTTGGTATTGCAGGATGTGATACAGATTCAACTAACCTTTATGGGACATGTGACGGGAACGTCCTGTAGACTCCATATTGGGTGGGGGGAGGGGGGATTCTTTTATGCATCTTATATGGGTGAATTCTGTACCCTGAACACTGAGTGTTCACTGGTCAGGACTGTGACGAGGAATACTATCACTCGGAGTAATGAAGATTACAGGTAAGTAACCGAGTCATTTCATTGTATTTGATTGCAACATTTATATAGCGATAGCGACCCCATGTGGGGTGCTGAAGCGCTTGCATTCCTTAAATAGTAGAAATAGAAAGGAGCCCCAACTTGGTGGATCCTTTTTCATCACACTTGGGATGCCATCCGGACCATCCGCTGCTCAGATTCTTGCCTTTTTTTCATAAAAAATGAAAATGTGTTAACTGCTGGAAACACTTAAGTTGGGTAAAACTCCAGTCTTTGTTTATCCCAGACCTTCGTGGAAACATCAATCTGTGCTCTGCAGAAAGTGTAGATACATAAGTTACCCCACTTCTGCTCTGTGGTAGAGACTGTTCTCTGTGTATTTGTGCCAGTAAACAAAGCGAATAAACTCCAGCACATCAGAGAACAGTAATCATTAGCAGTTTCCTGGAGTAAACACCCACAGTGGTCATGCTTCCCCATTGGCCTTCGTGTTTATAGTTCACCAACTTTTTAAATCATTTTAAAAGTGTTTGTTCATGAAAAGAGGAATAAGAGGCAGATTGTATGTTTCGTTGTTTACTTTATACAGAGCAAAGTTGCTGTTCCACGTTCTCATTTTTCTTTATACTAGGCTCATTGTTACTTTTTTAATCCTCTTAGACGTTTTTAAGTTAGCAACCATTCTTGAGAGAATTAAATCAAAGGTTGAAAGCACCTTACTTGTTTTTGCTAGTTCATCAGACACAAGGACCCGCCTACTTGAACCACAGCCTGAACTTCCATCAGTCCACCAGACACCTGCGCTCCGCGTCCCTTTCTCTAACCCTCACCCCCTGCATCCGACGTAGCAGATGCGGAGGTCGCTTCTTCTTCTACCTAGCAGCAAAGACATGGAACGAGCTACCCTTTCATCAGCGGACATCCCCATCTCTTCCAGAGTTCCGAACATCCCTGAAGACCTGGTAATTCAGCTAATCAACTGGACACTTCCAGCACCTGGATACCCTCACGGGTGACAAGAAGCGCTCTACAAATCTGCTGATTGACTGATTGAGACTTAGCTGATATCATCTCATATAATTGCTGTCCATGGGTGAAGCTCAATGTTTCTTTGAAATATGAGCCAGAGCCTCCGCCCCATTTCATCTCTGGTCTTGGAACATGTTACATGTTAATAACACTTCACAGTATCATTTTATGATGGTTATAAAAGGAAAAATATGTTAAAGTGCTTACTAATGAAAACGCATGATTTTACATAATCGGTAAGAATTGAGAATTTACCCCTTGTCAGATTGTATTTACTAGCAAATCTCTCTCAATAAGAATACAGTTAAGCCTGCATCCAATATCTGAAAGCTGATTGAGTAATGAAATTCCATCTTACTCTAAACATTCTGCAACATACCAGGTAGCCTCATGGTCTTCGCCTCTTTCTAGTTTAATCACCAGGGCTGATATTTTTCGATTTAAATACCCAAATATTATATTGTTTCCATTCCATCCTCATTGCAGTACTAAAGAAATCAACTGAAACTGTCACTTAACAGATAACTGTACAACCCTCCAAGGGGGATATAAACCTTGAATAACAACACAAGATCGGCCCCTGGTGCTAATTCCTAGAACATTATTATCAATATCTGTTTGCTTCTATGGAAGTGTTTAAGAGTATAGTCAAACCACCCTTTGCAAGAACATAAACAGAGCAACTGTACAGGCTAGTAACCATGAAATAAGTATTAAAAATACAATCACTTGCCTAAGTTTCTTGCGGCCACATTATCTCTAGCTTTTGTGAATCCAAAAAATGTTTGTTTCTTTTTTTAGTAAAAAAGCTCACTATGTTCCATGTGGATATCAGTAGGGGTGGGTGGAACTTGCTGAGCTTTACTCTGCAGAGTTACCTAAAAACTCCATGAGATTCCACAGAGTTCCGTGAGCGGCGGAATTATGACCCGTTGTGCTGATTTGTAGTGCGAGGAGCTTGTCCCACACTGTAAAATCAGCGCGAGTGGCACCACTTGGCGCACCAGAAGGCGCTTCTTCTTTCTGCTGAGTAGATTTTCTACCTAAGCGGCAGCTTTCGCAACGCCACCAGCAACTTTCTCAATGCGAGCAGCAGCTACCTGCCACAGCCGCAATTTGCCGGGAGGCGGCCTAGCGCTCGTTTTTTCTCGCTCTCGCTCGCCCACTTAACTTTAGTGAGTTGCGCACAAGAAAAACTCCTTCACGCGGCGGTTGGCAGAGTTTAGAGTGGGCAAAACTCTGCGAACTCCGTCGGAGGAGCAGAGTTTATCGCCCACCCCTAGAGATCAGCAAAGGATTGTTAAAATAATGTTTGTCCCCATTCTGGGAAATTTAATAGAGTTTAACAAAGCCAAGAGGCAAGACAAGGGGCTAATATCATAAATGGCATTAGTGGTAGTACTCTGAATTTATCCCACTATATTATCGGTTGTACCAGAAAAGCACCAAGATTCACATTTATTAGCTTAGCCTCTGGGAGGCTGTTTGTGATATTCATTTCTCCCTTTGAGCCAGGTCCACATCATGTTTGTCTTGGGGAGCCAAAATTACATCAGTCCCCCTTGTAAGGACAAGATACACATTAGACAAAATCAATGACTCGAGAATAGAAGTTGTCAATTCAACTCTCGAGATCGGAGTTAAATTTCCTTCCTATGAAGAAATTAAATGTACAAGTTTTAAACCATCTCAATTCAATAACCTTTGTGATGGAATCAGATAAAATAGTTCTAATGATCTCGATATTTTTAAGGGTATCCCTCTTTCAGAGAGCAGATCAACGAAATCTGATACCCACAGATGGTTTAAGAATGATGTAGGAGTACCCATTACTGCTGATCACTATTAAATTAGTAAAAGAGTAAGTGCCGGGGCCCACAGTCTCGGAAGCCCACGGCCGGCGATACAAATGTCAGGGCTGCCAAATTCCAAGGCAGCGTAGCCTTATTTCCATCTCATGCATCTTTCATCCACCACCAGACGCTTCCTGTCTCTTTATCTCACTCTTGCAGGTTCTTTTTCATCCCTGCTTCCTACATTTGTCATTTGTTCTCTCTCTTCCTCTTTCCTTCCCTCTTTGCTGTCTTTCTTTCTCTCTCTCGGTTAAAGTCTGAGGATGAAAAATCAGTCTTAGTTCCCTGCAACCACAGGCTTAAATGAAGTATTGCTGGTGATGTTGAAACCACCCTAAGATTTCATAAAGGAACTTTTGGTGCACTTAAAAAGTGATGCCAGTGGATTAAGTGAGCGAGAAGTCTTAGATTTAACAGGTGCACTGAAATCAGGAGTTTTCTCATGGCAGATAACTCTAGTGTTTACATTTTTACACACAGGAACACTTGAGGGGGACCTATAATTGAGTTTACGATTCTTCGCAATGCAGCACAGTTTTGTTTTACAGTTTTTGTCTAGTTGATCGTTTTACCTAGATTTGTTCCCATCTGGGTTTTGGGGGGTGACAGCAGTGAAGACCAGATGGACTGAAAGAGGATTGGATGCTAGTAACTCGGAGTGGGCAGGGTAGACATAAATCCTTTGCAATGTTTTTATAAATTTGTAGACAACAAGTTCGCTAAAGATAACTGTGATCAAGTGTCACTGTATTGCAGGACACCCCAACATAACACATCAGCCCTATCTCTTTTTTTGGGTGTTCATATCACAGAATCGATCAGTTTGAATTACAACTCAATAATGCAAAGGCAGAACATTAGCCCTCGTGTCCAATAAAGTCTTAAGTACTGTTGTTATTGTGGAGAGAATATGATCATAGCTCCTACAGGTTTTAGCTTTATTATCGAATTGAGATCCTATTTAAAGTATACAAACATTCAGATATCTGGACATATTCACCTGATAAATTAGGAGAAACATTTTCATTAAACAATGGTGAAGCCGAAGGATTAACATTTGAGGGTAACCAAGAGCCGGAGAATCATTCAGTGGATTGCGTAATTCATCTTGGCCACAGTTCCCTTTTCGTAACATTGAGGATCTGAAGGAAGGTTCAGATCAGGGAGAGTGTAATTCCTAAACAAGAGGTTCTCACATGATTGACTCAAGCTGAGTATTTCGATAGGAATATTATTTGGTAAGCAAGGAGGTCAAATAGCAGAGTTGTCCATCAAGGAGTGAGACGTACTATCTGGCTTCAAATGTACCTCGGCTGGATCAAGCTCATGGGCTATATCCATATCACAATCCTTGGAGATAAGCACATCAAAGTGAAGGAAAGCAAGGGGCACCGAACAGATACTCTGACTGCACCGAGCACCCCTCATATGCTGGTTTCACCGCCGGAATAACAACTCGGGCGTGAGACGAGGAGCGGCTATCAAGATGGCGGCGGCCCCTGCCTGGTGACTGCAGACGGCTGGAGGTGGCTCTCCTTTGGCAGCTAAACTCACCGGGAGTGAGCTACCCAGACGATAGTTCAGCCCTCCGCTGCCCGGGACCTGAGGGCGTCCAGTGCAGTGAGCACAGGAGGTACGGCAGCGGCGACGTGAGGAGATGCGGCCCCGGCGTGGATGATAGAGGAGCACGCCGAAGCTCGCTGTAAATCAAGGTGGGGGCCTGTTTTTAGTCAAGGGTAGAGCATTTGTCCATCTGTGTCTCCCCCAAAATGCATGCAGCACGACTTAAACTAAGTGGGGCCCCCTCCTTGGCCGGTGTGAGAATTGCCTGTCCTTAAGATGGTGCCCATCAGGCTTCGTCAAGCGCCAGCGACCTTGGTTGGCACCGGGTTCTGAAAACAGCTGCCATACCGGTGAGCCTATGTAAAAGGGGAAGAGCAGGAGAAACTCACCGGGTGATTTAACTGATGGTCTTGAGAGCGGGTGAGCCGTGAACACCGGAGATCGGGACTGCCTGATTCTAAGATGGCGGCTTCCTGGGACAGAGCCCCTAGAACGGTGATCTACTATTGCTACTACCTGCTGATGAAAGGCCCGGGCCCCCGCATTTCCTGATGTTGCTGCATGCCTAGCCTTAATGAAGAGTGCACAGCTTTGACGGATTGGAGAGGCTCAGGTCATTGAGACTCAGATCCTACCATATTCTGCGAGAAACAGCCTGCCTTGAAAGAGAGTCAGCCTGCCAAACATCTCCCCATCTCACTGTTTGATCGCACTGGAATACAGGAACTATTGAGGGAGGCATGGAACGCGCTGCAGCACGGTCTGAGGAACCAGCTAGACAAGCGCCACGGAGCAAGCACCGCTTGATGTTTGAATTACACTCAGGGTTTCCCAGTAACACAGGGACTGGTGCGGCAGTTGGAGCTATGACGAGGCCCCCCGGGCGGAAACCATGAATATTGTACTTACCGTGGAGACTGAGCAACATGGCAGATGCCCGGTGGAGCTGTTTAGGCAGCTATAGAGGAGTTTGGCTCTGGTTCACCCCCTCGGCCGTCACCTACCCAGCCGGACATTGGACATAGTTTTTCTTCGTCTCCCCGTTGTGTTTCCTTCCCTCCACCGCCTCCTCCCTCCGTGATCCTGTGGCTACCTCCCCTTCCTAGCTTATACGTTAATATCTCTTGTTACTGTGTAATCACTGTTTTCCTCCTTACGTTTATTCTTGGCTCCTGTAACTGATGTAATTTTGTAACCTGTAACTCGCTGATCCTCATGTAAAGCTGCGGTGCCCGAGCAACTTTGGCTGATGCTCGGTGGAGCTGTCATATGCAGCTATATAGGAGTTTGGCTCTGGTTCACCCCTCGGCCGGCACCTACCCAGCCGGACAGCGGACATCGTTTTCCTCGCCTCACCGTTGTGTTTTTCCTACCTGCATTCCCTACCCCCATTTACCATTCCCCTCTACCTCTTCACTCCCCATAAGACGTGTGTACGCGCTAATAATCTCACATTATTGTGTAATGTCATGGTTTTTTTTTTTTTTCTTTTTTCTCCTATGTCTATACTTGTCTATATAATTATGGAACCTGTAACTCACTGATCCTCATGTAAAGCGCTCTGATACCTCCGGGTCTAGCCAGCGCTATATAAAACTTTGCAAATAAATAAATCACCCTTTAGAAGATGGGTCATTGCAGATGGAAAAATAGTGCATATTCAGACCGCCTCTCATATTTCTCTACTACCAGTCTGTGTTCTTTCTTCTCAGGATGGACCCAGAGAGCTATCTCCTTCCGCAGAATACTCTTTAATTCCATCTTTTAAAGGAGGACTTTTCACACATTTCTTTCAAAATGTGTATCTCCTCATACATTTGTATTTCTCCGTTTTAAAATATTGTGTATCCGTTTTTACCTAAACAAACAGATTTGGAATAGTGGCATGCCTGGTAACTCCGGCCTCATGTTTCATGATACTTTGATTTGCTAAATTCACTGAAGAATGCTAAATTACTTCTGTGAAAGCAAGTTTAATTTTGTACACGAAGGGGAGGATGGTTTTCTTAACTATGACTGTTCTAGAGCAAAGGTTTTGTACAGTCAAGTTTTACTAAACCTAGTTTAAAAATATACAGAGATTCAGTGCCGGCCACTATTTAACGGGGATGGGGGTGATAAATGAAAGGAAAAAAAACACCTACTTGCAGGCCGGCCGCCACCTCTTGGTCCTCTTGAGCTCCTCCACAGCAGGAAGCACTCAGGCTCCTGACTCCTCTAGCCAATCACGACGCTGCCTTACAGCAGCGCTGAGATTGGTCTGAGCGCCGTGGTTCGTCGCTCAGAGAGGGAGTGGGAGCCTGTGCATGTTCCTCACCAGGCTGTGTATTACAGTCTGGTGGGGAACACAGCCTGGTGGGGAACATGCAAAGTGTGCATGACGGTTTGGCCGGCCCAAAACGGGAACAAAAGGAGTGTGCTCACTACTCCTACCCCTGGCTCCTGCCCTGGCAGCCCAGCCCCGCCCCACACCAGGAAACGGAAACCTAAAATGATAATAACCTTTGTTATTAGCATTTTAGTTTTCCTTTAATTACTGCTTGCAGAGCAGTAGGGCGACGCTCCTCCGCCTTAGCGGAGGAGCCGCCGCTGCAGAGATTGTTACAAGACTAGCACAAATAAACAACAGGTGACTTCCATTTCAAATAATTCATAAGTATCAACTTTTTGGTTGAAGACCTCTTTTTAAAGATCTTTATGACTTTGCAGTTTTGTTTGGGGCTCTCTGTTGCTCTCAACATTTAATTCTGTTGTAGAGAAGCCCATTCCTGTTGTAAGGAAGGTCAGTAATGGCTTTTTTTTAGCATTAGTCTCATTAGCACCTTCAACTCACCTCACTTTTTGTAGCACCGCTGTACCATTCCCATCAGTGATAAAGATCATCAGATGGCGCACCTTGCACTGCATGGCGCCTTCTACCCCAGGAAGCACTCTCAAAGAAACAGCCAATAGCGGCTGTAATACACCAAATACCGCTTGTGCCCTGTGAGCCTACTGACTCTCCCGGTTTCCTTGGTAGACCAGGGGCTAGGGTGGAAAACAAGAAAAAAGCCGGAAACGGAACTGAAGCCGATAGGTGGGTGGGAGTTGAAGCACGCCCACAGACGAAGGGCACGAGCGTATGAGCCACTTCTGTGAAGTGAGGGAGAGGACAGGTAACAATGGCTTCAACAGAATATAAGCATGTACTCTTCTGTGTGGCAAATTATTATTTTTTGAATAAATTGAAGGGGCTGTCTTAAAAGGTCTGATGGAAGCCTTCTTCCTAGAAGCTGGTCTAATAAGTGTGTCTGTCATAAAGCCCATGGGAAAATTGCCCACTTGGGCTTTTATAGCCACAAGTTTACTACTGACTCCTTAAGTTACTGTGTTAGGCTTGAACTTTCAACAGTTTCAGCACATCTGTTTAGATTATGCCAAACGTTTAAGTTTGCATTGGAAAGGCTAAATGTTACTTATTTTTGTATATATGATGAATTTGAATGCCAACTCGCAGATGAAGCTTAAAATTAAGAATGCTGCTGCAAAAGCAAGCTAGATATTGATTGTTGAACATGGTACAAATCTTAAATCATGCACACCAGCTTAATCTACAGTTTTGAAAAGAAAGCAGCAGTATCTATTCTTGTAAGAACACCATCTGTAACGTTCTTGATTCTAAGAGGTGGAAATTTACTGCTAAAGTGTATCGCACGTTGATGGGAGAGAAAACAACCACATGGCAGTATCTGGCCTCTGTTATTGTGGGGTGCCAGATAAAGATCATGTTCCTTTCCTTTGTCCCATGTCACAAAATGCATGATTATGTTCCTTAATAACAGGGTTCTCCCAAAAATAGAGAGGCCTACCAAAGAAGCTATTAACTTTCATATGACTTCGCCTACTTTTACTGATTGCTTTCATGTTTTACATATTTATTTATTTTTTAAATCATTTTTGTTTGTTTGTGGTGGAAAATAGACTTGCTTGCTGTAGGAAAGCAGGACCTGCTTTTATGGTTACCCCCACTTTTTGCCTGGTGCTAAGCTGCTTTTGACTAGTCTGACTGTGATCCTGCTAATCAGTACCCCAGTCTCTCTGCTTTCTCCCTTAAATTGTTATGTTCCGTACTTAGGTACATCCCAGATTGGATACTGAGGCACCCTTATCAGTCCCTAGTATATGGTACTAAGGTAACCAGGGCATAGGTACCCCAGCGGTCCCCCCTGGGCTGAAGCATGCATTATGCCCCCCATGGGAGACCATTCAAACTGTAACTACAGGCCTGCCATTGCAGCCTGTGTAAGCTGGTGCTAGCACCACTTACGAAAGATATAGGTTTCCTATATCTAAGGTCACTGCACTTAAAACCTATAAGTCACCTCTATAGCAGGCCTTTGAAATCCTGAAGGCAGGGTGCTTGGTTCTAAGTGTGAGGGTGCCCCTGCATGAGCAGGACACCCCTACAGCTTACGGAGTCCATTCTCCCGGGTTGTAAGTGAAGCAGCCATATACCATATAGAGAGGCACTGCGTAATTACGCAATGGCCATCTCGAAACTGGCTGCAACGAATCCTATGATTCCAACATGTTTGGTATCAAACATATTGGAATCATACCCCCACACCGTAAATGGTGTGGGAGGTATGATTCCAAGCACTGGAACGGGCCTCCGTTAGGCTCTCAGTGCTCCCGGTGCCAGTCTTCTAGACCTGGACAGCACAACATGGTTGCTGCCTACCAGAGACACGATTCTGCCCTCCTGCTGCTGAGCCAAGCTCGAGCAGGGTAAGGCAGAATAGGTATCCTGTCACAGGAAGGTGTGGCCACCTCCCAGACAGGATTTAGTGTATTGGGGCCGGGTGGGTGCGCTTGCCAGTGCCACTCAGTCTGCATGAGGGGCACATTTGGTGCCTCCTTGCATAGTCCAGTCAAACCAGCTCTGGGAGCCGTTGGCTCCTGCTCTAGCGCAAAACTGGACAAAGGACATGGGAGTATCTTCCCCACTGTCCACTCCCTCCCCTGGGATGGAACGCTGAATTGTACCAACCCTTTCCTTAGGGTAATGAAAGGGCTTACCTGTGGGTGGGTCCCTACATTCGTCATGGGACACGACTCAATTCAGACACCACTTTAACTTCTACCGTGTGGGCACTCTGGACTTCGTTTGGGCTCGACTTCGTCCCCCTTTCAGTCTGCTGCATTGTCTGTGCCTGTGCACCATACAGGAACCTTCCAAGGCCTGTGGGCATCCAAGACACCTGAAGGAATCTCCCGTGAAGTGAAGGAGTCACTTCCCTGCATCTGCAGGCACCGCAACTAAGCTGACCGGTCTGCTGATCCTGAGCTCCTACAGACTCCGAAAGGTTCAACAACACAGGTGGTGGTTCTCCACAGCTCTCAAGACCTGCCCTCTCCCCAAGTTTGAGGCCAGTATCCCTTGTGGGAGCCGCAGGAACCGAACCCCTGTGCACCGGGTCGACTTGCCGTTGCAAAGGCTTGTTGGCTTCCTTCCACCTAGATCTTCAGGCTCCAAGTAGCCCCAACCTCAAGCATCTCCAGTGACCAGAATGTTCGTCCACACCACATCGTTTGCATCGGGGCCTGCATCTTTTGGTGAGCTGCTCGAGGTCCTCTTGCGACTCCAGTTGCTCTGGCCTGTGGGTCCTGTTGAGGGTCACCTTTGTTTCTTTTGGGCTCCCCTGATTGCTTGGGGCCTGCCCTGACTCCTCTACTTGTGGTGAGTCCCCTGGACCTTGCTTGTCACGACATTGTACCTTCTTCGATATCCACGTTGTTTGCAGTTGCCACGGCTTGTTGGTGCTTCCGACGGACACCGACCCCTTCAACTCTCGACATCCAACGTGGGACAGCTCGTGCACAGCTTCTGGTCTCCCTCAGCGTTGCCTGGTCCTCACAGCTGCAGAGTCAAGGTCACCGTCAGCTATCCTGCAATACCCGACATCGGTGGGCATTCGTCTTCCAGGTCTCCGGGTCACTCCTGACTGACATAGACTCTGTCCCCTCTGCTTGCAGGTACTTCTCATCCTGAATCCACCTTCGGATTCCTCCGGACACTTTCTCCTTCTCCAGCAGCGGCACTTTCCTGAAGTCATCCATTGGATTCAACTGCGGTTTCCGACACCACTTCACACCTATGCACCCGGCTTCCCTGGTGTAGGTAACGTGGATACTAGGGTATCCATGGGTGGGGTGGCTCTCCAACCTTCTTTCTTCCACTGGGTTTCTTCAGAGCCCACTGGGAAGGGTCCTTAACCTTTAAAATTGCAACCGCGACTTACACGTTGATTTGTCCGGAGAGCGCGGCCGTTCCCACACTGCACACGATCTCCATGGGGTTCCTAGTCACTCAT
Organism: Calotriton arnoldi; assembly: GCA_963921515.1. Lineage (NCBI taxonomy): Eukaryota > Metazoa > Chordata > Amphibia > Caudata > Salamandridae > Calotriton > Calotriton arnoldi. Next base: position 2,837,596 of record CAWUFW010001403.1, on the reverse strand, counting down.
CTTGGGTGGTTCCTTGGGTCCCCAGCACTTCTACGTCCTCTGGACATTGTCTTGACGCGAGTCGTGGTTCTTATACCACTTTAATAATATATGGTTTTGTCCCCCCCTGGGGTCCACTGTGTATTCTATTCCGCCAGATGGCCGACAGGTGAGGAGCTCCGGCCGGGCGCTCCCGGCTAGGGATTGCCTTTTTGGCTCAAATCCCCTAATTTCCACCCTCCTCCAGGACCCTTTTACTCTCCTGGGTCGTGCTTAGACAGCGGTCCTCGTATCTCCAATCTCCCGTATTAGGGCTCGAGATCTTCGGATGTATACGGGATCGTTCCTCTGACCGCGGAGTCCGAGCAACATGGCCGATGCCCGGTGGAGCTGCATTGACAGCTATAGAGGAGATTGGCCTGGTTCTCCGCCTCGGCTGTCACCTACCCCGCCGGGCATCGGGCACAGTTCTCCTCGTCTCTCCGCTGCTTGTCTTCTTCCTCCCCCGCCTTCCGATGAATCATTGATGACCTGCGGTCGACGGAGCCATTCTCAGCGATGCTGATGCCGGGTGGAGTTCTCCGGATGGCCGTCGAGGAGCTGGGCTGAGGTTCACCCCTCCTGACCGCCCCCTGCCGCCGGGTTCGACTGCTGCTGTTTGCCCTACTGCCAGCCCTCCAGCTTCGCCTCCCATAAGATGACTGGGACGCGTGAGTCTTGTTTTTTCCAAATTCGGGGGTTCAGCGGCGGTGTGATTCACGGCACTGCTGGACGGTGCCCTTGAGCTTGTCCTTACCATCCGAGCCTGGGAGGCGCGCCCTCCTGGTCCCCGCTGCTGCCTCCCTCTCTCTGGGATTGCTGCCTTGGCGCCCAAACAGACTTCCCCTGACCAGCGGCATACGGATTGACAACACTGCTGCCCCCGCAGCCCAGAACCTGTGCTCGTGGACGGCCCGTTTGTGTTTCAGTAATCTCCAGCCCTCCTCCCTGCTCTGATACTCTGGCTGCATCCCCTTCCTGTTCCACTCCGTGGAATCTGCTCTCTTGTTTTGGACTTGGATTTTATGTGTATCCCGTCATTTTGGGATTATTTCTATCAGTGCCGCTGGACTGCTCCACGTTTTCGACTGACTGACCTTTACCTCTAATCCCCCCCAGGTCTCCCTCACTCCTCTCACCTATTACTGTCTCCGATTCCTGGGTTGTTGACATTGCTGGTCCCAATACCGGTTTGTTTATCTTTCACTTTTCTGTCCTGATCTGCTTTCCTTACACCATTTTACTTTTCCCCCTTACCTTCTTTGCCCCTTAGGATGTTTTGTCTCTGTTACGCCATGTTCTAGTAATTTCATACTACTGTGTAACGTTGTTTTATTATGTGTCTTTATTTGCTATTCTCTAGTTACTCTTGTTTTACTGTGTAACACTGTGTAACTAATGTTTAATTTTTGTAACTTGCAGCTTGCTGATCCTCATGTAAAGCGCTCTGATACCTCCGGGTCTAGCCAGCGCTATATAAAACTCTTCAAATAAAATAAATAAATAAAATAAATATTTACGTGATTTCTATGCAAAGTATTGTGTGCATTGTGCATATCTCCGGGTAGGAGATATCTGAACGTCTTAGTGAGTATTATATAATAAATACATATTTTTATAGATACCTTATGTGGTTCTTTTTCATTTAATCTATACTTATAAGATAGCATTCTGGTAAAACAAGCTGCTTTACACTCCTTCGTGACTAAGCCTGAAGGCTGCTCTCCACAGCTACCACTTACAGAGCTTTCTATGGTTGTCTAAGACGCCCTAAATTACCATAAGGGTTGTCTGGACTGGTGCAGGGTGTCCACTTACATGAGTGTACATCATATACCAGGCCAGCCTCTCACACTTGCGCTTACTAGCTGTATTAACTATAAGGCTACTATGACTGGGATTTTACATATTGAGTTTCAGGCAAGAGACCTACTTTTCCTGAAGCTCAGGAATAAAACAGCGTAAATATTGTACAAGAGTTTGAGTCTCTTGGTCTGCCCATCCATCTGTGAATGGTAACTGGTTCAGTTGAAATTGATGGTACCAGGTTCGTATAATAAAGCATTCCAAAATAGTGACATGATCTTAGATCCCTTTCTGTAATTATGATCTCTGGTAGTACCTGGAGTCTATTTACTTTAAGAAATGTTAAGCCAATTCTGTAGCTGTAGACCATTCTGCCAAGGAACTAGGGGCCTGAGGTATGAAATTTTCATTCTCACAAAAAGTGGTTGTAAATTGTGCAGAATAGAAAGGAATTTTGCTAATTTGCCTAAGTACTAAGAGGTTAGTTAGAAACATTCTGAATCGTAGTGGTCGCAATCTGACCTACCTCAGCAGTATTCATGAGGTAGATTGTAAATTGCAACTGACTACGATTGAATGCCATCACAGGTATGGTGGCCTGCTGGGTTCATAAATCCACCATGTATGTGATCACATATTAAATAAAGTCAAATTTTTTTTTAAATATAGCCTGTTTTCCCCTAAAAAGGATTTGTGTCATAAAACATTGATACATACATTAACAAATTGCTGTTTTGAAGGGATGCCCTAAACATACCCCTTACAAATAGATATTAATTATGTGTAGGCTTTCCTGTTTTCAGTTTCTATTTTTGGTAAATTCTGGTGGGGTTTTTTCAGTGTTTTCAATGCCTTAAAAAAACAGTGGTTATCAGTGGTTACACATTTTCGCACCATTAAAAACAACAGAAACAGTGTTTTTCCGTGTTTATGGAATGTTTTGCTTTTCATTATTGCTTGCTTTCTCCACTGATAGTGCTTGTGTATAGACAGTGTGTATACATGGTATATGAGGTCCAAATACATTTTTACAAATCAAACTTATTGTAGTACACTATACAATACTTTTTTAGTGAGTCTTTGGTCATGCGCGCTCGCTCTTTCCTTCCCATGAAACGTTTATCTGTGAAAAGGCCCTCTCAACATTGGCACTTGAGATGGACAATGCCAAAACAGCCAGTACACAATTTGCTAACTCTGGCCACTGACATAGCTTTATATGCCAATACTGGTGTAGCTGAAGATTGTGATTCTCTGGGACAGGTTCTGCAACATATGCGTTGAATTGGGTGCATATGCCCTCAATTACTGAAGCGGTCAAAAATGAAGCAGTACTTTCCAAAGTCTGGAGAAAATTCGGTGGGGATCTAGAACTTGTGCAGAGTACCTCAGTGAGGCTTCATTAACTTCAAATGCCATGGTTGGTAAAGGGACATTTCTATGCATCATTGCAAGCCATTTCCCATACACTATCAAATAAAATTTCCTGAATTGCTCCTCAACATTTCTTTGCTTACCAAGTGACAACATTTCTAACATGGAGCATGTTTCAGTACCACAGTCACTAAAAGTGTCACCCAGCCTACTCTCAAGGAGATGTTTCACACCTTCACCAATCACACTGAACTCTTGGTAGACAAGGAAGTTTTCAGACTCTATTTTTCTTTAATATGTCCACTACAGCAGTCATGTTTTCCTGTAAAAACCTAAGAATGCAATAGACTGTACTTTTTTCACGTCACTATCAATATGTGACCGAATAGCCTCACATTTCTTGGCTTTGGCATCATCACTAAGCAAAAATGTTGTAAGCGGTCGCCACATGGCTAATATAGCATTCACAGCCTCTAGGACTGAGAACCAACGGCTAAATGACACAGTTAGGATGACTCTTTCTTTGATGCCACACAAAGCACACAAAAAAGAAATATTTTCATTTTAGTTACCTGGCATAACGAAACAGTGCACCAGAATGGACTACAAAGTCAATAGCATTCTTCATTAACTCTGAAGATTATAAATATGCTTTCAGCATACCATCTAGGAAGTGGCAAGGATCTCTTACAGGGAAGCACTTCAGCTCAGGTATCAATATTGACAGGCCATCATACAACTTTTTCAAATACGTAGCTAAATTACTGCAAATGCAAACAATATCATTCCAATCTTTGTTGAACTCGTTAAGAACTTTTTGCAGCAGCATTCCAAGTGACTCTGCGTTCCATGTGTTCCACACGTAGGGTGTCATGTTTTCACCACTATCTCAGATGCTTGGTGACAACACTTTTTTCACATACACCTGTCACTGCACCTTGCATTGAATGTTTAAGGCCTGGGGTGTTTGGCAATTCACCTACTATCAATAATGACTCTCTAGAAAAGGGGCTGATGTATCAAAGGGTTTCATCCATTCTCTCTCTCTGGGTAAATGTGATGGTACTTATTGGGAAAGATTCGTATGAAACCAGCCATTTACCTATCACTGAAATCAAATGCAGCCAAAATATCAAATATGATTTTAATATTTTCTAATTCTCTACAGTTTATAAAATAATTAAATAAGACCTAAAACATGCTACTAAACCCTGCATCTTTAGACGAAAGATCACAAAACTGAAAAAAGCAAAAGGAAGAAACAATATTTTAGTGACATCCCTAAACAACAAAACTCAAGCAGAATAATGTTAGCCCAGTCTTTCTTGCTGCTGCCATGTATAACAAAGTTACATTGCATTGGCCCCTTCAGGAAGAAATAAAAATTACTCTTTCACTAATCTTTTCCTTTATTTGAATAGCAATTAATTTGTGGTTGCGAAGGTGTTTTTTCAGTGTTTATATGTTTACACTGGTGATGGCTATTTTCCTTTCGATGGGGTTTTATCAGTTATTATAGGTTTACACCTAAAACCAGATAGCCTAATTATGTGTTTCTAAACCCATTTGGCCATTCGGTAATATGTTACAGAATGGCAAAATGGGTTTAGTACTTAACAAAAAGTCATTTTGCAGTCACAAATCCTGGGACTTTGCGAATGGCAGGCTTTGTGACCGCAAATTACTTTGTACCTCAGGCTCCAAACTTCTGATCTTTTTAAATAGTTTACAACTACGCATAGCATTATACAACCTTGGAAACACTGGAGTTCTATAATAAAATTCCACTGATATATGGAACCACAGTTGTCTGGGCATTGGTAAAGGTTGTAACATCCACATCTCTTTCGTGTGTGAGGATTTATTTGGCTACAGACTGTGTAATCGGAAACACATTCTGTTGCAAATTTCTTCATTCCTGGACACCAAAAGGTTCTTGTGATTAGGCCTTGTGTTTTCTTGATGCCAGAAAAAGTTGTAAGAATGGTGTTTGTATCTTCTTGTCAGAAATTAACACAATGTTGCTATAAAATAGAAGTTCTTGATGTTTTTTTCTTCTTCTCGCATCTGCCTTTACTCATTTACTGACATCCACCTTGTTTTGTGCTGGTCTAATATGTTCAAGAGTCACTGTTTCAGAATATCTTGGAACTTGTTTGGTAGCCCAATAGAAGATGAGGGAGATCTTTGCCCCTGATGTAATAATGTATCAGCTTTTCTTTGCCAAGTTCCTGGCCTATAAGTAACAAAATAGGAGTACTGGGAAAAGAACAAGGTCCATCTTGCATCCCTTGCATTTTCACATTTCAGTGCCTTCAGGAAAAGTAAGTTCTTGTGATCAGATCATACAGTTTCAGGATGTTCTGACCCCTCTAAATAATGTCTCCAGTGACCAAATGCCTCTTTGTTTGCCAGCAACTCTCTATCAAAGATGGTGCAATTCCTCTCAGATGCTGTTAAATTTCTTAAATAATAGGCAGCAAGGTGAATTTGGTGCATCTTAGGATGTTTTTATGATGATATAGCACCAATGGTGAAGGAAGAGGCATCAGTTTCTGCAAAGAAAGGTTGTGAGCAACCAGGATGTCTTAGAATGAGCGCAGATGTAAAGACTCTTTTCAGAGTCGAAAATGCATCTTCTTATTCTGCCTTCCACTAATATGGGACATCTTTCTTGGTAAGTTCGGTAATGGGCTTAACCACCTGTGAAAAGTTCTGAATGATTTGTCTGTAAAAGTTGGCAAACCTTAAAAATATCTTAGTGTGTTTAACATTTGTCGGGGTTGAACATTCCACCACAGTCGCCATCTCTTCAGGGTCCCTCTGTATACATTGTTCAGAAATGAGGAACCAGAAGATGGATTGTTTTTGTCTCAAAAATGCACTTCTTTGCCTCAGCATATAACAAATTATTTTGAATACATATTTATCTCATGTGGATTTGATGTTGCTCCCAAGGTTTGGAAAATACAAAAATATCATTCAGATAGAGGACCACAAACGTGTTCAATATATAGCTGAAGACATCATTTATTAATTGCCGGAAGGCAGCTGGGGCACTACAAAAGCCAAATGGAAGGACTAAGTGCTCATAATGCCCATATTTGGTGTTACAGGACGTCTTCCACGTCACCTTCCTTAACCCTTACCATGTTATATGCCTTGCTTTAAAAAAAAACCTGGACGCCTATCTGATCAAGTAAGACAAAAATGAGTGATAACAGATGTCTATTACGTATTGTAATAGCATTTAACGTCCTTTAGTCCGCACATGCGCAATAGTCACTGTAGGTTTTTGGGATAAATGAGATGGGAGCCTCTGAGGGAGAAACTGAAAGGCAAATTACTTCCTTCTCAAGATTCTTCTCCAAATATTTCTTCATTACAGCATCGTCCTTAGGGCTCTGTGGATATACTCACCCATGAGCTATCTTTGCTTGAGATTATAGGTGAATGGTGCAGTCATACATGCAATGGGTGACAAGGTGTTATCCCCCTTTTTGCTGAATATATGTCTGAACTTCTTGTAAACTGGTCGTAAATTGGTCAGATATCATCATTTTCAGATTGGGTTACTGGTACTTCAGTTCGTGGCCAACAATGATGTTGGCAGTACTCTGAGCTAAGAATTATTTTTTATTCTTTCCAACTAAGTAGAAGATTAGGCTTCTTAAGCCAGGTTGTCTGTAAAGCCAGGGGGAACATGAGAGAGGCAATGATGTTTCTATGTATGAGTTAACTACCACTATCAGGATAGATTTAGTCTTCCGCTGCGTTTCACCAGAACTTGGAGAAGTCTGATCAATGTTAAACATAGGTTCTGCTTCATCCCTTTCTTGAAAGGGAATTTCCTTCTGATTACAGATTATATGATGTCAATAACACCCACACAGTGACACCCAAACTCAAAAGGGGTCAGGGGACCAAGAGGGACAAATGGACTGCTTACATTCGCATCCTCCTTACCATAATACAATTCACAAAAAGGCGAATAAGGCACACTAAGGGTACCATAGGAATATTTCTCTAATTCTGGGAAATCCTAAGGACCTTACCAATAGTTTGCATTAAATCAATGTAGGACCTTAGATCAATCTAACTCGATGAGAAATCTGAAAATTTCAAAAATTTGAAAGGTATGGCCCTTTTCCCGGGTGTAATGCTTCATCATTGGCCATTCTACCACGCCACCGCATTCTCTAGTGGCGGGTCGGCTTCACCAATGAGATAATTGGGGGCCTATCTTGGAAGAAGGTTGGGGTGGGATCCACAAAAGACACAGAAAGAAGAAATCCCAAAGCACTGTGTGTGTAAAATTCCTTTGTGAATTGCAGAAAATCGTAAACTTAAACAAAAGTATAAGTTTGCCTTTTGTGAATCAGGCCCTAATTAATTTATCTTTGTGAGGAAAAAAGTTTCCTTTTGTCGAGCGTCCCCAAATCCTCCTGAATCTTCGCAAATGCATGTGCCGTTGACTGACGAGGATTAGCAACGGAGTCCATGCCACAAGGTGGGCCTTGCAAACTGTCACGATTCTTGAATGGTTTGGGTACAAGGTGACAGAAATTTTGATAGTAATACTCCAATCCTCCACAAAAAAAAGAGACTAGAAAAGGGTGGAGTGTGTGAACCACTTCCATTATGTACTCTTCCTAGGACTAAATGAGTAATGAAGTATAGGGAAGGGGTTTTGACTAATCTCCCACAAGCCTCATCCTATAGACTTATATAGTGATATGTCTGTGATGAGTACATGAATGATATCTCTGTGAATCTAGGTCTGTGTCGCAGATATGCCTTAGTCACTTAATGAGTAAAGTCTTACCTGGTGATGATAACCATTAACGACTCCAGGAGGTCCTGGAAAAATAGGACGGGCTCAGAAGAACCAGGACGCTACAGCAGAGAAACTACCAGGAGTCTAAAGTCAATACATTCTGGTAAGAAAATTAGTTCGACAAAAGAATAGCAATATTGAGGCTACCATGTCGGGAGGGGTACATGGAAAGAAAACTCATGACAAGAGTAAAGGGATACTCAACAAAGTTGTGGGAACCAAAGCAGTGAACAAACTAATGCCAGAGGGAACCACAGAATGACGATTCTCTAATTAACATACAGAGAGAATCATGATTTCATTAAAGACAACGGAGGCTAACATTATGCAATAATACGTTTATTGCTGCCCCACATGCAGCCCTTTAAAGAACATGTTACATCATAAATAAAACATTCCCCAAGAACATTAGAACATTATATAAGGTCATGGTAACTAGGCATCGTCCTCTTAGAGCTGCGACGAAAATATGAATCCACTCTAATTGTATTCGATAAGGAGGAGATTTTCACAGGGTCAGAGTCTGGAAATAGTTGAAAGAAATCAGGTGATACCAATTGCTAAGGAGTTAAGCACATCATGAATTATGTTAATAATAAAACAATCTATGTCTTTATGCAACTGTGTATATGTAGAACAATGTATATCTCTTTACAACAGGTTTCCCTTTTATCCACCAGAGTGTGGTGGGTGGGATAAAGTTAGCCTCCGTTGTCTTTAATGAAATCATGATTCTCTCTCTATGTTAATTGGAGAATCGTCATTTCATTACAAGACCAGAGGCTACCATTATGCATGTTTAAAGCTTTTTAATGCTATACTGCTCGATTTCCACAGGTTTAAGGTAAAAGTTCACAAAAGTGGATGCATTCGACCATTCTGCCGCTTTTAAAATATCAGGTAGAGAGCCTCCGGCCCAAAACACTTTTATTCCTGCTTCTAACATTACTGTTCTTACCCATCTCAAAATTGTTTCTGAAGAGACTGCCTTATAGGGTTTTACAAACGATATTAGTAATTGATTCTCACCATTTGGTCTAACATCAACCACTTTTTGTTCATAAACTTTCATGCAGTTTACTACACACATTTTTTTTTAAATCAGTAAAGTAAGAATGCACATATTTTCAGACACAGTTTTGGTCCTTTTCCATATTTCAAAATGTACTCCATCGGGAGAATAGTATCTGTTAGAGACCTCTAACGTCTTAACATCTGATACTCTTCTAAAGGATATTAGACAAAGTAAGATTTCTTACTTAATCAATAGTTGTTTTCTGGAGAGATAAGGGGTATCAGGCCATATGACAAATTGGTCGAAAATAAGGTCATATATGGCCTTGGAAGAGCATCTAAGTCTTATTCCCATCATTACTCCACGTATTAAGGGGTCAGTACCGATAGATTAATCGTTTATTAGTGAGTGGCCTGCTAAAATCCCTGATCTGTAACAGCTGACTGTTCTATAACATAAACCTGATCTAAATAAATCTGCTAGGTAGTTTGCTACATCTACTATAGGGGCGTCCACGGGATCCAGATCCATTTCCAGGCACGAACTACCCCATTACCTCCATACACCTGTGTATCTTCTCCTTGTTCCTGGCGCCCGTGATTCATCCAGTAGGTTTTTAGCCTCTCCTGAAAGGCCTGAGTATCTTCTGGATCCCCTGAAATCCTCCAAGCAAGAAGGTTCATGTTTCCTTCTAGAAGAAGAGTATGTACCTCCCTTTCTTGTCCCTGGAGAAGGTCTAAACTCCCTGGGATCAAACGTGGCATGTCCATTGTCAATTGCTTCACTCTTGGAAACCATATTTGAGTATTCCAAAATGGAGTAATTAAGATGATGCTGCATCGCTCCAGCTGTACTTTCAGTAAAACCCTCTGAATCAGTGCAAAGGGAGAGAGCGCATAGCAGTTCTCTTTGTTCAAAGTTTGGACCAGAGCGTCCACTGCTGCGGCTTGGGGATCTGGTCTCCAACTGTAATACCAATCTATCTGAAATGTCAACCTGCTGGCAAACAGATCCACCTGGAAAGACCCCACAGGTCCTGGACCTTCTTGAAGACCATTGGATTCAGTTTCCAATCGCTTGAATCCCTTAAAAACCTCGAGTTCTAATCTGCTCTTGTGTTTTGATGGCCAGGGATAAACTCTGCCTTCAGTACAATTTTTTGATTCCAGCAGAAATACCAAATCTTCTTGGCCAGGTCTGCAAGTACCTTTGACCTTGCGCCTCCTTAGTGATTAATATAGGAGACAGCTGTAAAATTGTCTAGTTTGATAAGAACTACACTGTTCCTCTGAACGAATTTGAAGCTCATTAAAGCATTCAATCTTGCCATCATTTCTAAGCAATTTATGTGGAGTAGAAGTTCCTCTTGGGACCACTTCCCACCTGTTTCTATTTCTCCCAATTTTGCATCCGAACCCAGTTTGCTTGCGTCTGACTCCACAGTATATTCTGGGGTGATCCCAAATATTGCTTTTCTATTTCAGCTGTTTAAATTGTTCCACCACCATAGGAGGTCCTCTCGAGCTTCCTGTGATAGGGGAATTCTGTCTGAGTACCATAGGCCCTTCTTCAACCCCAAAGATTTGAGTCTCTGTAAGGCCCTGTAGTGTAGTGGGGAATAGCTTGAATGGAAAAGGAAAGAAGTCCAACTATTCTTTGTAGCTCGCGTAAAGTCAATATGTTTTTTGATAACACATAAGCTACCTTCTTCTTTATTTGTGTCAACTTCTTTAGTGATAGCTGTAGTCGGGACGTAATGGTCTTTACCTGGAACCCTAGGAATTTTGTGTTGGGGTCATTGCGGATTTCTCAACGTTGATAATAAATCCTAATCCTTCCAAGAGATCCACTGACCATGTCATGTGTCTTAGCAATTCTTCTTCACTTTGAGACATCAGTAGTATATCGTCTAGATAGATTACTAACCGTACTCCTCTTCTTCTCAAAGAGGCGACCACTGGGTTCCGAACCTTGGTGAAACACCAAGGTAATGAGGAGAGGCCGAAGGGGAGACAACAAAATTGGTAAGTTATTCCTTTCCAAATAAACCTTAGGTATTTTTGTGAGTGTCTTTCCATAGGGATTGTGAAATAAGCGTCTTTGAGATCTAGTTTCACAAGCCAGTCTTTCTCTTGTAGGATGTCTCTTAGAAGGTGGATACCTTCCATTTTGAAATGTCTGTATACTAGAAAAGTATTTAGTTCTCTCAAATTTATCACAGGGTGCCAACCTTTGTCTTTTCTCTTTACCAGGAAGATCGTGCTCACAAATCCTTGTCCTGTGTTTGTCACTCTGCATATAGCCCCTTTTAGTAGCATCTGATTCACTTCTGCATCTGCCAGAGTTGTTTGTTCATGGTCTAGAGTTAGTTCTCTGGGTTGTTGTACCTGCTAAGGTGTCACATTGAAATCTATTTTGAATCCTTTTTTGGTATCTAGTACCCAACAGTCGTTCATTATTAATGACCAATATTGGTTGAAAAGGCGTAGTCTTCCCCCCTACCTTGGATGGAAAAAAACAATGGGGTGTTACACTCTTACCTTGTTGTCAGGGGCCTTGGAATCTGCCTCTGCCACCACCTCGTGTGCGGGTGCTGCGGCCTCTTTGCGGAAAGAAGGAGTTGTTTTTTCCGCGAAAGTTTCTTCCATAACCACATTGACTTTGTTGGTAGTATGGGGACCTATATTGTCCACAGCTGATAGCCAGTCCCATCCTGTCAGCCCTTCCAAAAATTATTCCCCAGTACATATGTCTCATGTTTGTTTGGGCTTTACTAAAGGCTGAAAAGGTAGAAACGTATTTTCCTAATATTTTGATGTCGTTTTCCCCGAGGAGTAAGCCATTTGGCTCACCTTGGATATCTTTATTTGCAAGGTCTCCCAATTTGGGGTTTATTCTCATTAATATAGCACTTCTTCTTTCAGAGGTTAGCTCTGCGTTGGCGTTACCAAGAAGGCATAGGGCACATTGGCTCCATTCCCGGAGTAGTTCTACATCCACAGGAGTGCCCTTAAGGGAGGCTTCTTCTGCCAAGTCTAGGACTCTAGCCATTGCTCCTAGAGTATCTAGTAGTTTGTCTTGGCATTGTTTGAGGCAACGTTCAAGCCCTTTCCTAGGATCTCTTCCTGTTTTAAATACGAAAGTCAGTAGTTCGGGGTCTAGATTTGGTGTCATCCCAGATTTATTGTCTAAGAAGGGTCTAGGGCATTCTGCCCTCATTAGATTTAGAGTGTCTTTTTCAAGGGGTTTCCGGATCCAGAACTTAATAAACTTTGCTATGTGGTCCATGGGCCACCAATCAGGTACCCTAGGGTGTGAGATGCGCGTGGGGTTAAACACCTCCACTCCTGTTGGGTCTTTGATAGTCTTAGAATTGCTGGGTTGGTCTAAATCCTTGTCAAGGAGGTCATTATCAAGGGATTCAAAAGGATCAAATATATACTCGTCTGCCTCACCATCAATATTTACAGAGAACGGATATTCTTCATTGTCAGTTAGTAAACTGAGGTCTTTTGAGCCATGAAAGTCACTCGGTCTTCTTGTGCCGCGAGGGACACTTGCACTTATTGCGCCAATATGGTCACTCTTGCTCATTGTGTCGCTGTGGGCACCCAGGTCATCTGTAGTGCAGAGGCTACCTAGGGATAGTTCCCGATCTTTTGTAGCGCACAGGCTATCATGAGGCTCAAGGTGTTTAGTCTTTTTTAAGGCCTTACCTCCTTTTTAGGGTAATGTGTTTTCCTCCTCAGAGAGGTAAACTGAGTCTTCCTCAGTAATGTGATCCCTTTGTTTCTTTTATTAGAGATTGCCTCTACCGCCTCTTTTAATGAGGACTTGAGTTGTTTCTCAAAGAAACTCATTAGCATATTTTCATTAAGGGGTAATTCCTCATTATCTTATATTCCATTTTCAGACATGTTTATTTGTTTCTTTCTCAAGGGATAATCTTAATAAAATTAGATCCCTTTCTCAAATTCTTAAAATCTTATATTTAACGTTACCCCTTTTATTATTATTTTTTTGTGTTAGGCAGTATCTCTTACATGTCTTTCTTTGCCCAGTGTGAGTTAGCAGTTAACCTTCGCGTTGTGCGTGGTCATGGCAACGCACAGCACGAGTTGTATTTGGTCTCTTCTCTCTTTTGTTTATTTCTAAATCTAAATCCGTATTTGTAAAGCGCGAACTACTCACCCTTACGGGTCTCAAGGCGCTGGGGGCCGTCGTGGAAATTAAGTGAGCTATTGCCCAGAGTCACATGGTGCTGAGCTGAGCTGCCGCCGGAGCTGGGGATCGAACCGTGAGCCCTGTGCTCCGAAGTCAGCTGCCCTGGCCGCTGCACCACACCTCTCCTTCCTCGTGGGTCACCACACGCGGGAGGGGAATTGGTCCACTCGTCTTAGACGAGATTAGTTTGGGTGGGGTCGAGCTACCTCCATCAGCCTCTTTTCCTCCTCACGTGTAGGAGAGGAAGTGAATCGGGCCAATGGTAGTGGTGCGGGTGAGCAGGCGGGGAGGTCTGCCGTCTCCGGGGCTTGTATTTCAATATTGCCCGGAGTGATCTGACGCTTCCTGACTGAGTTTTGTGGATAGCTGGGGAGAGCAGCCGTCTCTGCGGCCTTCTCCCAAACGATCGGCTGAGGTGCTCCGCTGAGAGAGTGTAGGCTGTGCTGGGAGCAGACGTCTCCCATTGTTAGGCATTTCACTAAGGTAATGAAGAATTTTGCAATTTCCTGGGGAACACGACCATGACCTGGAAGGGTGCTAGAAAGAACAAAATGTTACTTACCTTATCCACGAAGCATTGTTATGCGTATAAAAACATTTATAGTTAACAAGCATACCATATAAAACAATTATAGTTGACAAACAGCGTCATATACCTTTACCTTACTTATTGTATTAAAAGGAAAAAAACGTATATAATAGCTAGTAATATCATAGTACAATTAGTATCAGAGTCAAATAAAAATATGCTTAACTGTCCAGGAGCAGCGAATAAAAGAGGATGATGCCTAGTTACCATGACGTTATATAATGTTTTAATGTTCTTATGGGATGTTTTATTTATGATGTAACATGTTCTTTAAAGTAGCAAAACAGAACAAAGACTTCTCCAAATCTAAATTAACAAAAACCATATGTTTATAATATACATAAACCATAAATCAGACCCGTAAATTCGTTATATTTTATTCATTTTTGATACAAAAGATATATATATATTTTTTTATATTCTATTTTTTATACAAATAAAATCAGAATTCATAGTACATGTAGTTGTGAAAATAGCTGAACATAATTGTATTTATAATACAAAATTAGTGAGCACCACACAAAAAAGAAAGAAAGAGAGCAAATAATGCAATAATTCAATCCAAATACAGAACAAACACTAGACATATAACTTATAACAATACAGTGATAAAAACATACATCAAGAAGACTATACATTACAATTATCACATAAACAAACATTGTGGGACATGAAGATCAAAAAAAGAGTAAACATTGTTGCTCATAACCTATTATAATGTGATGAAAACAATACTTGATGCAATATGTATAAAACCATATATATAGAAATGCGCCGATGCACATTTCGGAAGTTAGCACTTGTAATCAACCTTCATCAGGGCCCAAGAACCCCGGATACGGAGGGTATATTGATAAGGGCCAACCTACTATAGGACGAGGTTCTTCCTACATTGGACAAGGCAATGATAATTCAAGAATAATATTCAAGGGAAGCAAAAATATTCCCTGTAGCAGCATCACGAAGAAATGGGAATGACCCAGATCTTATTCCAATCTGATAAACAGTAAGGGATCTAATAAAAAAAGAGGAAAACAACTTGAATCAAAAATTGTGAGGTCTAAATAAAGCGGAAAATCACAAGACAAGAGTTACAAAGCCTACCAAGACCCTCAAAGGGGTAAAGTTGAACCGCTGGGCTCATGTAGCCAAAAACAGAATGAACCAGGAGAAAAACGGTTTCCAGACTCAAAGATAATGCTGTTAGCATAGGATAGCTGCAATCTAAAAAAGAAAATAAAAATGAAGTAAAAGCACTGTCTTAGAATAAAACCGACTCAAGGAAAAAGAAAAAGAAATCGGCTCTAAATAGAAATGCGCTGCGCTTACCTGGTAATGAATGTCCTGGAGTGAGACCGCAACTCCTACTGGCCTGAAATCGCCCCTTACTCCCACCTAAAGTGAGAAACGCGATTTAAATACTATTGCCAAGGGTGTCGGTAGTTGCTTGATAGCAATCAGCTGGAGGGGCGGCGTCACGTCAAAAGAACTAGACCGCTGACCCTCAGCACCGTATAGAGTTAAGCGGCTGCCATGATCGAATCACAAAACCTCGTAATCAAGTAACTGAGCCGCAACAAACACAAAAGGGAAAGATGAAAATAAAGAAAAATGACCACATGTTCTTTAAAGGGCTGCATGTGGGGCAGCAATAAAAGTATTATTGCATAATGGTAGCCTCCGGTCTTGTAATGAAATCAAGAAAGTTGAACAGCAGAATGGTTCAGGGACTGACACTTATTATAGTGGCCTCAGAAGTGTTGCGCTTGTGAGTCTGCTGGGCATGATTCCCAATCTGCTCCTTAAGGTTCTCCCCCTGCTCAGCCCCAGCTACCCTACACTGGTAGCCCACGCTTTTTAGGTCTTCCAGCAAATGTGTTGTATACTAGTGAGTCTTATCTTTGTGTGATGCTTTTTCCAACTCTTAATATTTCTTTGTCAAATCCTAACATGTACAGATGTAATGGCACCTGAAACATCTAGCTCCTTGATTTTTGTTCCCCAGAAGATAGTTTTTCTTTATGCATGATAATAGATGTTTCCTTAATCATCACATATAATCTCAATACAATAGGGACAACAGCCTTTCAATATGTCATTTATATTCTTTTCATGCAGAATCCCAACAAAACCTATAGTGGTCTTAAAGGAACATTTTACTAGAGGCAGACAATGTGAGGTTACATTTCGAGGAGACCACGACGAGGAACAGACTGGCAACAAGATGGACAAGTCAAACAGTGTTAGTCCTTATGCACCACCTTTGCAAATAAGTAACAGAAGAATAACCATTCTCTTTCTTTCCTAAAAAGAAACTGAATTTCAACCTTTTCCTCACCTCAGACATGCTTTTTAGAACCTTTTCCTTCAAGTAACTCAATTAATTTGCACATTAATGGGAATCTAGGACAGGTTTCCGAATTCAGCCTGGGGGAGTTAGAAATCTGAGCTGCATGAGAATCAGAGGCAGAGGACAAAGGAACAGAACATCATTCAGGAGCTCAATAAATTCACTCAAAGGGCTGGAGGCAAACAATGCAAATTGGAATGAACTCATACAGGGAGAATAGAGTCTGCAGGCTAGAGGACAGAGTTTAGTATGTCAGTATGGCTGGCACCAGATATGCCTGGGGGGCTACATGTGACTCAGTCATATAATTGTCTTCGCCATGGTGTCTTGCTGGAGCTTTATGGTGGGCAGTCTGTCAGAGGTTGTGACCTTGTTCTCGTTAAACCCCTTCCTAGATACAAAGCGACAATGAGAGTTAGTTCAACATTTATTTTATAAATCTTGTTATTAACAAGTGCTCAGTCATCAGTACAATACTGCAACAGCAATTCACCACCCCATAGATCATTTGGTCAGCCAGAACACAATTCAATTTCTGCAGCAGTAAATGGATAACATGGTCTGACGTAGCACGACAAGCCCCTAGTTCAACATTTTTACCCATACATTCTCTATCTTGAGGTTTAGTGTGGATAGTCATTGATGAAATGGCGAACCTTGCTCTCCTCTTGTGCAAGTAAGGGAGTTATCTGTAAACCTAACAAATTAGTGCAAATCGCAATTTCACCCTGTGAGGATACCCTTTCCAATGCAATATCCATTTTCTTCCTCTCACAGAATACACAATGAGGTGCACGTGTTAATGGATCATCTAGCAGGAATTCTGGCAGTATTGACAATAACCAAACAAAATATTCTCATTGCTGCTAATGTATACAAAAGGTTGCTGATGGATGCCAACGTGTCTATTGTTTATGACCACTCTGCACTTCTCCTGTCCTCTTCCAATGAGGCTTCAGTCCCACAGAGCTGTACTGGGACAGGTCGGGCATTAATGGCACTGAGCCTCATCCAGGAGCCTGAGGCAACGGTGGCTTAGTTTTTTCTTTTCCCGCTCCTAGACACTGGTAAAAATCGTTCAGTATACACCTTTCCCACTCATGGACAAGTGAGTATGTCTTCTTTCTGGTTGACCAAAGGGATGTGAACACCTGCAGCTGATCTCACAAGCATTCACTAATCTGCACTCACTTGAAAAAGAGCATGCAATAGAATACAAGGAACTCTAAGACCTATGCACTCACTTGAAGAAGAGCATGCAATAGAATACAAGGAACTCTAAGACCTACGCACTCACTTGAAGAAGAGCATTCAATAGAATACAAAGAACTCTAAGACCTAAGCACTCACCTGAAGAAGAGCATGCAATAGAATACAAAGAACTCTAAGACCTACGCACTCACATGAAGAAGAGCATGCAATAGAATACAAGGAACTCTAAGACCTCCGCTCTCACATGAAGAAGAGCATGCAATAGAATACATGGAACTCTAAGACCTACGCACTCACTTGAAGAAGAACATGCAATAGAATACAAAGAACTCTAAGACCTATGCACTCACTTGAAGAAGAGCATGCAGTAGAATACAAGGAATTCATTGCTGTGACGAACTTTAATTTTCCATCTAATAGGTATGCATTGCAATTTCAATTTATTCTTATAATGATGCTAAATGTAATAATCTGAATAATAAATTTGAAACTTATTCATGCTTCTAAAAACTAGATAAACTTTATTATCTTTAAAACAATGAGTCTGTGGTTTCTTAAGCTCAATGATAAATATAAATGTTTAAAGGTTTATAGTGATTGAGCTGGTCTTAATCACCATCAACTGATTCCTACTAGTTGGTCCATCGACCAATGAGCGGAATACCTAAAAGTTTAAAAGTATTATGTTGTTTTAAAAAAGGTATCCCGTCTCCTTCCAGCGAATTATTTACTGTTTTCTCCTAAGTGGAACGGGCTAAATCCAGGGAATATATGAGAGAGTGAATGTTTATGCGGTGTTATGGGCCCCACCGTCATATAGATATAAGTTGTGGAGAAAGGGATGTTTGTACCTGGACGTCCAAGGCGTATAGGAGAAGATATTTTATTGATAGCGCTGGATCAAGAGCATGCAATAGAATACAAGGAAGTCTAAGACTTATGCACTCACTTGAAGAAGAGCATTCAGTACAAACACGAAGCTCTACATCTACACACTCACTTGAAGAAGAAGATGCAGTAGAATACAAGGAATTCTAAGACCTACGCACTCACTTGTAGAAGAGAATTCAAAAGAATATATGGAACTCTAAGACCTACGCGCTCACTTGAAGAGCATGCAATAGCACACAAGGAACTCTAAGACCTATGAACTCACTTGAAGAAGAGCATGCAGTAGAATGCACGGAGCTTTAAGACTTACTTACTCACTTGAAGAAGAGCATGCAAAACAATACACAGAGCTCTAAGACCTAAGCACTCACTTGAAGAAGAGCATGGAATAGAATACACAGAACTCTAAGACCTACATACTCACTAAAAGAAGAGCATGCAATAGAATACAAGGAACCCTAGGACCGGCACACTCACTTGAAGAAGAACATGCAATACAATACACAGAGCTCTAGATCTACACACTCACTTGAAGAAGAGCATGAAATAGAATGCACGGAGCTCTAAGACATACGCACTCACTTGAAGAAGAGCATGCAGTAGAATGCACGGAGCTTTAAGACTTACTTACTCACTTGAAGAAGAGCATGCAATAGAATACACAGAACTCTAAAACCTACACGTTCACTTGAAGAAGAGCATGCAAGAGAATACAAGGAACTCTAGGGCCTAAGCACTCACTTGAAGAAGAGCATGCAATAGAATGCACGGAGCTCTAAGACCTACGCACTCACTTGAAGAAGAGCATGCAATAGAATACAAGGAACTCTAAGACCTATGCACTCACTTGAAGAAGAGCATGCAATAGAATACAAGGAACTCTAAGACCTACGCACTCACTTGAAGAAGAGCATGCAATAGAATACATGGAGCTCTAAGACCTACGCACTCACTTGAAGAAGAGCATGCAATAGAATACATGGAGCTCTAAGACCTACGCACTCACTTGAAGAAGAGCATGCAATAGAATACATGGAGCTCTAAGACCTACGCACTCACTTGAAGAAGAGCATGCAATAGAATGCATGGAGCTCTAAGACCTACGCACTCACTTGAAGAAGAGCATGCAATAGAATACAAGGAACTCTAAGACCTATGCACTCACTTGAAGAAGAGCATGCAATAGAATACAAGGAACTCTAAGACCTACGCACTCACTTGAAGAAGAGCATGCAATAGAATACATGGAGCTCTAAGACCTACGCACTCACTTGAAGAAGAGCATGCAATAGAATACATGGAGCTCTAAGACCTACGCACTCACTTGAAGAAGAGCATGCAATAGAATACATGGAGCTCTAAGACCTACGCACTCACATGAAGAAGAGCATGCAATAGAATACATGGTGCTCTAAGACCTACGCACTCACTTGAAGAAGAGCATGGAATAGAATACACAGAACTCTAAGACCTACATACTCACTAAAAGAAAAGCATGCAATAGAATACAAGGAACCCTAGGACCGGCACACTCACTTGAAGAAGAACATGCAATACAATACACAGAGCTCTAGATCTACACCCTCACTTGAAGAAGAGCATGAAATAGAATGCACGGAGCTCTAAGACATACGCACTCACTTGAAGAAGAGCATGCAGTAGAATGCACAGAGCTTTAAGACTTACTTACTCACTTGAAGAAGAGCATGCAATAGAATACGCAGAACTCTAAAACCTACACGTTCACTTGAAGAAGAGCATGCAAAAGAATACAAGGAACTCTAGGGCCTAAGCACTCACTTGAAGAAGAGCATGCAATAGAATGCACGGAGCTCTAAGACCTACGCACTCACTTGAAGAAGAGCATGCAATAGAATACATGGAGCTCTAAGACCTACGCACTCACTTGAAGAAGAGCATGCAATAGAATGCACGGAGCTCTAAGACCTACGCACTCACTTGAAGAAGAGCATGCAATAGAATACAAGGAACTCTAAGACCTATGCACTCACTTGAAGAAGAGCATGCAATAGAATACAAGGAACTCTAAGACCTACGCACTCACTTGAAGAAGAGCATGCAATAGAATACATGGAGCTCTAAGACCTACGCACTCACTTGAAGAAGAGCATGCAATAGAATACATGGAGCTCTAAGACCTACGCACTCACTTGAAGAAGGGCATGCAATAGAATACATGGAGCTCTAAGACCTACGCACTCACATGAAGAAGAGCATGCAATAGAATACATGGTGCTCTAAGACCTACGCACTCACTTGAAGAAGAGCATGGAATAGAATACACAGAACTCTAAGACCTACATACTCACTAAAAGAAGAGCATGCAATAGAATACAAGGAACCCTAGGACCGGCACACTCACTTGAAGAAGAACATGCAATACAATACACAGAGCTCTAGATCTACACACTCACTTGAAGAAGAGCATGAAATAGAATGCACGGAGCTCTAAGACATACGCACTCACTTGAAGAAGAGCATGCAGTAGAATGCACAGAGCTTTAAGACTTACTTACTCACTTGAAGAAGAGCATGCAATAGAATACACAGAACTCTAAAACCTACACGTTCACTTGAAGAAGAGCATGCAAGAGAATACAAGGAACTCTAGGGCCTAAGCACTCACTTGAAGAAGAGCATGCAATAGAATGCACGGAGCTCTAAGACCTACGCACTCACTTGAAGAAGAGCATGCAATAGAATACAAGGAACTCTAAGACCTATGCACTCACTTGAAGAAGAGCATGCAATAGAATACATGGAGCTCTAAGATCTACGCACTCACTTGAAGAAGAGCATGCAATAGAATACAAGGAACTCTTAGACCTACGCACTCACTTGAAGAAGAGCATGCAATAGAATACATGGAGCTCTAAGACCTACTCACTCACTTGAAGAAGAGCATGCAATAGAATACATGGAGCTCTAAGACCTACGCACTCACTTGAAGAAGAGCATGCAATAGAATACATGGAGCTCTAAGACCTACGCACTCACTTGAAGAAGAGCATGCAATAGAATACAAGGAACTCTAAGACCTATGCACTCACTTGAAGAAGAGCATGCAATAGAATACAAGGAACTCTAAGACCTACGCACTCACTTGAAGAAGAGCATGCAATAGAATACATGGAGCTCTAAGACCTACGCACTCACTTGAAGAAGAGCATGCAATAGAATACATGGAGCTCTAAGACCTACGCACTCACTTGAAGAAGAGCATGCAATAGAATACATGGAGCTCTAAGACCTACGCACTCACATGAAGAAGAGCATGCAATAGAATACATGGTGCTCTAAGACCTACGCACTCACTTGAAGAAGAGCATGGAATAGAATACACAGAACTCTAAGACCTACATACTCACTAAAAGAAGAGCATGCAATAGAATACAAGGAACCCTAGGACCGGCACACTCACTTGAAGAAGAACATGCAATACAATACACAGAGCTCTAGATCTACACACTCATTTGAAGAAGAGCATGAAATAGAATGCACGGAGCTCTAAGACATACGCACTCACTTGAAGAAGAGCATGCAGTAGAATGCACAGAGCTTTAAGACTTACTTACTCACTTGAAGAAGAGCATGCAATAGAATACACAGAACTCTAAAACCTACACGTTCACTTGAAGAAGAGCATGCAAGAGAATACAAGGAACTCTAGGGCCTAAGCACTCACTTGAAGAAGAGCATGCAATAGAATGCACGGAGCTCTAAGACCTACGCACTCACTTGAAGAAGAGCATGCAATAGAATACAAGGAACTCTAAGACCTATGCACTCACTTGAAGAAGAGCATGCAATAGAATACATGGAGCTCTAAGATCTACGCACTCACTTGAAGAAGAGCATGCAATAGAATACAAGGAACTCTTAGACCTACGCACTCACTGGAAGAAGAGCATGCAATAGAATACATGGAGCGCTAAGACCTACGCACTCACTTGAAGAAGAGCATGCAATAGAATACATGGAGCTCTAAGACCTACGCACTCACTTGAAGAAGAGCATGCAATAGAATACATGGAGCTCTAAGACCTACGCACTCACATGAAGAAGAGCATGCAATAGAATACATGGTGCTCTAAGACCTACGCACTCACTTGAAGAAGAGCATGGAATAGAATACACAGAACTCTAAGACCTACATACTCACTAAAAGAAGAGCATGCAATAGAATACAAGGAACCCTAGGACCGGCACACTCACTTGAAGAAGAACATGCAATACAATACACAGAGCTCTAGATCTACACACTCACTTGAAGAAGAGCATGAAATAGAATGCACGGAGCTCTAAGACATACGCACTCACTTGAAGAAGAGCATGCAGTAGAATGCACAGAGCTTTAAGACTTACTTACTCACTTGAAGAAGAGCATGCAATAGAATACACAGAACTCTAAAACCTACACGTTCACTTGAAGAAGAGCATGCAAGAGAATACAAGGAACTCTAGGGCCTAAGCACTCACTTGAAGAAGAGCATGCAATAGAATGCACGGAGCTCTAAGACCTACGCACTCACTTGAAGAAGAGCATGCAGTAGAATACAAGGAACTCTAACAGCTAATTAGGGGACTATTGGAAGGCACAGGTGTTCCATGGGGAGATGGTTCCTCAGAAGCAGATGCCAAAAGCACTGAGTTCCACGTCTTTCTTCCAATTGTAGAGGAGAACACCAGGGAAAGAAATGAGACCCTCTTTCCTGCGTGCTTGTAGTGGGAGTCAAAGGTCCCCACCACAGTTCATCTTTAATCACGATTAAAACTATTAGACTGCTGTTCATGAAATCTACTCTGACTGACCGGGTAGGATGAATCCTGCTCATATTCCTCATATTACAATATTGTGATTCATAACAGATTTAGGTTGTTACCTAAAATAAAGATTAAGAAAAAATCTTCCTTACTTCATCACATCTAAGTGCTAGAATACAAAAGTATAAAATATTTACATTTGTCAACTGTAAAAAAAAAAAAACAATTAGTTCGGAAGTATCCACATTTCCTTCATGATATACATGGTTTAGGTTTGGCTTGACATCCGAGCCTTGGTTTAACATTATTGCTTAATATAATAACGTCTAAAGTGCAATTGGTTTCAGACAATTGCTTGGGAACCAAAGGTGCTTCATGAACAAACTCCCTAACCCCAGACATTATATCCATGTCTTAGCTTAAAGGATGGAGATTGCAAGTAATGCAATATTTTAACAAGATGGCTTTCAATAGTCTTTGCCCTGGATCTTCCAAATGTCTGCAAAGTGATACTAAATGCATCTAATCCTCGACCCCTCCTAGTCTGCGATTACAATATGTAGATATTCTCCAGAGACCCACTCTCCGGCTAGATTTGCATATCGGGTTCAGCTACCTGTCTTTTACTAGTACTTGCGTCTACACTTACCAAGGCGTTGCTGACTCAAGCCATAAGGAAGCCTGTGAATATGAATGAGAGTTCTCATTTGCAAGATATTGAGTTTGTTCTTTTGTGTTGACATGCTGACTGCAATCAAGTTTTATAATAGTTATCTTCAAAGAGCTTTTATTGTAGGCTGGACTGAGTCTCAGTCATAACTTCCAGCGACACGAAGGCGGCTGACAGGTCTGACATGGAGCTGTGCTACTTTTCTCGCCCCAGGGACCTACTGTGTCTTCTGGAAAATGAAAGGATCAGGTTTGAGGTGACTCCTGCTATTCATAGGACCGTTTACAAAGAAAACTCTGAGATCAAGGGCCTAGACATTGTATTGTGTGACTCTGTCTGATCCCCCTGTACACTTTCTATGCAGTCAGCTTCCATTACCCAGGACGCACGACTACAATGCCTCCTCCCCCTGACTTTGCAATTTTGTTACTCAATCTACTTTGTGATTGTGGCCAAGAAACATATTTCAGACATATTTCAGACAGAAAATTTCAAAATGTAACTAAACTTTCAATATTGTCTTTTAGTCACATCTCCACACTTTCCAGGACACCTACACATTGTTTTCCCCATCTTAAGCACATTGTAAAAAACCAGTAGAACAACTGACTTCTTATTTTCTTTAAGACGGGATTCGAAGAGAAAGATCCTCTTAATAGTTCCCTTATAGAGCTAAATGGGACTTTTCACTACAGCACTATCTGGAGTCAGACAGAATGGGAGCCCGTTGATGAATGATACTGCCTGCTTAAGACAAGAGAGCTCTGATGAGGTAGACTTTGAGGGCCAAACTGAAAATGACAATGAGCGTTACTTCCCATACTGTGAGAAATTGGGTTATTGGTTGACTGGGGTGTGAGCCCTGGTCAAGCAGCAACAACAATCCTTGTCAGGGTAAGGCACAAGCAACCCCCAAATTAACCTGTGCTCAACCCTCTGGTAGCTTGGCACAGAGCAGTTAAGCTTAACTTAGAGGTAATGTGTAAAGTGTTTGTGCAACACTACAAACAGTAATAAAGTAAAAAACACCGCACAAAAAGAATCCCACACTAAGTTAGAAAGACAAAGTAAATTTAATAAATAAAACAAGACCAAAATGACAAAAATGCAATCAGTAGCACCAGAGTTAAGGACTGGGTCAAAGTGACACTTTCAGGCCGACGTGATGGAGCACAGGTCGGATACAGTCACCCTATTAGGCCAGCTGAAGTTTACCTTCTCAAAGTCCGTGCCAAGACTCCAGTTCACATTGGAGGGGGCCGCGAGGAGCAGGGAGAGCGTTGCAGGCGGCTGCCGGCGTAGCACAAAGAGCCTTCCGTTGTTCTAAGGTCAGGTTACTACGTTTGAAGTTTCTACATTTGTCCAGTTTTTTAAATTCATTTTTTACACCTTTTTCGAATACCTCTGTTGCTTCATTATGTATTTGAGGTAGGAATATAGATTTTGGTCTGAAACCGCTAACACTCGCTCGATCTATTATCAGATCTTCATTTGCTAAATTTAGCAGCAGGTCATCAATCAATCCTTCCTCTTCTTCCAATTCTCTCATTGTATGTGAAATGTCTATATCTCCTAGAACAACAGAAGGCAATTAAGGAACTATATGACAACAAATCTATAGAGATTAAAAAATCTGATAAGGGAGGGAATGTAGTTGTCTGGCCTATTGAGATGTATTTAAAGGAAGGCATTAGACAGTTTGATGATGTAAGTAACTACGAAAAAACTGACAGGGTAAGGTATGAGAGAAGTAGCGAAAGATACAAAGCCAATCTAACAAAATGGAAGAATGAGAATCTAATATCGATTGATGAACATAAATATTTAAACTGTGAGTTCTCAAAGTTACCAGCAATGTATATGTTGCGTAAAATTCATAAAGATAAGGAAAATCCACCCGGGTGACCAATGTCTCATCCATGGGTAGCCTTTATGAAAATACTTCTAAGTATATAGATTACTTTTTGAGGCCTTTTGTGCGCGTGCTTCCTTCATATGTAAGAGATACGGGCAATTCTTTATGGCTGATTAACAACATTGTCTGGGAAGAAGAACTGTTGTTGATGGTATTGGATGTAAATAGTTTGTACACATGCATACCACATGATTTAGGCATGAAAGCGTGTTGACATTTCCTGAAAGCTCAATCTGTGTCATACTTAATGCATACTGAGATGTTGTTAGACATGATGTACACGTGTCTGACAAATAATTTCTTCATTTTTAATCATGTAATCTATAGGCAAACCCAAGGGACGGCAATGGGGACCTGCTTCGCCCCCAGTTATGCAGGGTTGTACATGGGCTGGTGGGAGGAGCAGGTGGCGAATAACATCAAACCCTTTGACCAACATGTCGTCCTCTGGGCAAGGTACATAGATGATATATTTTGTATTTGGAGAGGAACCGAAAATGATGCCATTGATTTTGTGAAGACCCTGAACAGAAATGAATTGAATTTAAGATTCTCCAGTGAAATACATGCAAAAGAAATTGAATTTCTGGATGTGAAAATAAGAGTGGTTGACAATAAATTGGCGAGTTTACTATTCCGAAAAAAACAGCATGCAACAGCCTATTGCATGCTAACAGCTGTCACCCCATTAACTTAATTAATAGCATACCGTATGGGGAACTCCTCAGGGCTAGGAAAAACTGTAGCTCTGAAGAAACATTTAATGACGAAATGACAGTAATGAAAGCAAGATTCCGAGAAAGAAGCTATTCTGAAAAAGTGATAGAAGAAGCCAGTGATAAAGTAAAAACAGTGAAAGAGAGATGATTTATTGAATATAAAAATTAAAAGTGATACTGAGGAAGAACCGATTAGATTCATAACATCTTTTAGTAATCAGGCATGGGAGGTAAAAAGATGCCTTAAAAAGTTCTGGCATGTCCTGGGCACTGATGACACTGAGCAAATGTGTAGGAGATAGTCCCAAGATTACTTTCAGAAAATGCACATCATTGAAGGATATCTTATGCACTAGTACGGTACAACCCACAATGAATTTTCATCATATTGAAGGCTTTTACATATGCGGGGATTGCAAAGCATGTAAATACAGAACCGATTACAAACAAATAGAGCTGTCTAAACACAGGAATCCATTTATTGTCAAGAAACATGTAACATGTAATTCCAACTTTTGTGTTTATGCTTTGATATGTCCTTGTTCACTGGTGTACATAGGGAGTACAATTCACAAAGTCAAAAAATGTATTTTAGAGTACATGCGAGCAATTACAAAGGAGGATAAGTAATATCCGATAGCAAGGCACTTTAAAGAAAGCCATAACAAAGATGTGAGGCTGTTAAAATATTGTGCCATTGATAGAGTTCTGATCTCTAAAAGAGGGGGAAACAGGGTTCGGGAACTACGACGCCTGGAATCAAAAATGATTATAAAATATGAAACCATGCATCCGAAGGGTTTGAATAAAGATGAGGCACTGTCTGTTCACTTGGGCTGACATATTTTTTCGATCTAGAGGTATCTGTAGAAAAATGGAATTATGAGGTAATCTCTTTTCATCTCTTTTTTTACAAGTTTGTTGATTTTAATGGTAATAGGTTGATCATAAATGATCATGCACTATATTATTTTTATCTTTGTAGGAGACATGGCCAGCATCGTGTAAGGAAGATGAATGCAAAAGAGCTGCAATATTGGAGTCACTGATGAACTTAAAGAGGTTGATATGTAGAGGTATGACAGCATTTACGCAGGTTATGCCCACTTGGGCAAAATTGAATTTAGATAGGAACATTGGCTGAAGAAATAATTAGCCCACTGGGGCATAATTGAATCAGGTAGAGTGAATAATTAATTAAGTTGAATTAATTTGATGTGATATGAATTGATGTCCTGTATAATGCGACAATGTCTAAATTATGTTTAATTTGACTTAAGGAATTCACCTAATGTGAAATATCAACAACAAATGTAATTATTACCATTGTATAGGATGAAATGACCCTTTCAAAATGGAGGCCAATTTGCACAGTATTGTGACTGGCATTGTAGTCCTACCTTTATGTTTGAAATCATGTGCACTATATGTTAATGGTGGAAACAAACGTTGTTTGACCCGTGATCAAGGAGCGGCTGCTCTGAAACGCGTCGGGCGTTTTTCGCTGTCTGAAATAAATTAATCCATGCTGAAAGGAATTGGGCTCAGCATTGTTTTTTTACGAAAAAACAGACTAAGATTTGATTTAAGAGGTGCGCGACCTCGCCGTGAGACCGCCGCCGAGTGTGGCGTGGCAGGAAAACCCACGAAACTGATTGAATATATTAATATATATATACAATGGTGGCTCGCATAGGGCGTGCTGCGGGCGGGGAGGGGCAGGGTGGGGGTAGTAAGCTCGGACATACGACGGAACGGAGGAACGTAATAATTACTTTCCTCCGTTCCGTCGTATGTCCGTTACTACCCCCCACCCTGCCCTCCCCGCCAACCCCCGCAGCACGCCCTATGCGAGCCGCCACTTATATATATATATATATATATATATATATATATATATAGCTAACTGCTGCTAAAGAAAAATAAAAGAACTTTCCACATTCAATTGGTGTCCGTGCTTCAGTCTTTGACAACAAATCTGCGGAAGTGAGTGGAGAAACGCAGGATATATATATATATATATATATATATATATATTCTGCTCCAAAGGTTGTCCACCAGGTGAGTAGCACTCGATCAGCAGCTTTTTTATGAAAGGCAGGGACGAGGATCCGCTTGTAGAAGCTGCTCCATAATGGAAATGCCTGACGCGTTTCGAAGCTCCATATGCTTCTCTTCAGAGGCTTGAACGGAGACAGTGTGTACAAACGCTGAACCCACTTCGCCATTTTCATATTGCACACCCACCAATGGGAAGCTCGAATGAGACTGTGCATTGTGGGAAATGCGGTCCGGATAGCACACAAATCTTGTCCTGTATGGACCCTGCAAGTGGACTCGTCCTCAATCCTGTTTGCGGCTGCTGACCCATGTAGCCCCCATGACATTACGGGGTGGTGCACACTCCGCGGCAGGACGGCCGCGTTTTACATTCTGCTCCAAAGGTTGTCCACCAGGTGAGTAGCACTCGATCAGCAGCTTTTTTTATGAAAGGCAGGGACGAGGATCCGCTTGTAGAAGCTGCTCCATAATGGAAATGCCTGACGCGTTTCGAAGCTCCATATGCTTCTCTTCAGAGGCTTGAACGGAGACAGTGTGTACAAACGCTGAACCCACTTCGCCATTTTCATATTGCACACCCACCAATGGGAAGCTCGAATGAGACTGTGCATTGTGGGAAATGCGGTCCGGATAGCACACAAATCTTGTCCTGTATGGACCCTGCAAGTGGACTCGTCCTCAATCCTGTTTGCAGCTGCTGACCCATGTAGCCCCCATGACATTACGGGGTGGTGCACACTCCGCGGTAGGACGGCCGCGTTTTACATTCTGCTCCAAAGGTTGTCCACCAGGTGAGTAGCACTCGATCAGCAGCTTTTTTATGAAAGGCAGGGACGAGGATCCGCTTGTAGAAGCTGCTCCATAATGGAAATGCCTGACGCGTTTCAAGCTCCATATGCTTCTCTTCAGAGGCTTGAACGGAGACAGTGTGTACAAACGCTGAACCCACTTCGCCATTTTCATATTGCACACCTACCAATGGGAAGCTCGAATGAGACTGTGCATTGTGGGAAATGCGGTCCGGATAGCACACAAATCTTGTCCTGTATGGACCCTGCAAGTGGACTCGTCCTCAATCCTGTTTGCGGCTGCTGACCCATGTAGCCCCCATGACATTACGGGGTGGTGCACACTCCGCGGCAGGACGGCCGCGTTTACATTCTGCTCCAAAGGTTGTCCACCAGGTGAGTAGCACTCGATCAGCAGCTTTTTTATGAAAGGCAGGGACGAGGATCCGCTTGTAGAAGCTGCTCCATAATGGAAATGCCTGACGCGTTTCGAAGCTCCATATGCTTCTCTTCAGAGGCTTGAACGGAGACAGTGTGTACAAACGCTGAACCCACTTCGCCATTTTCATATTGCACACCCACCAATGGGAAGCTCGAATGAGACTGTGCATTGTGGGAAATGCGGTCCGGATAGCACACAAATCTTGTCCTGTATGGACCCTGCAAGTGGACTCGTCCTCAATCCTGTTTGCGGCTGCTGACCCATGTAGCCCCCATGACATTACGGGGTGGTGCACACTCCGCGGTAGGACGGCCGCGTTTTACATTCTGCTCCAAAGGTTGTCCACCAGGTGAGTAGCACTCGATCAGCAGCTTTTTTTATGAAAGGCAGGGACGAGGATCCGCTTGTAGAAGCTGCTCCATAATGGAAATGCCTGACGCGTTTCGAAGCTCCATATGCTTCTCTTCAGAGGCTTGAACGGAGACAGTGTGTACAAACGCTGAACCTACTTCGCCATTTTCATATTGCACACCTACCAATGGGAAGCTCGAATGAGACTGTGCATTGTGGGAAATGCGGTCCGGATAGCACACAAATCTTGTCCTGTATGGACCCTGCAAGTGGACTCGTCCTCAATCCTGTTTGCGGCTGCTGACCCATGTAGCCCCCATGACATTATTGGGTGGTGCACACTCCGCGGCAGGACGGCCGCGTTTTACATTCTGCTCCAAAGGTTGTCCACCAGGTGAGTAGCACTCGATCAGCAGCTTTTTTTATGAAAGGCAGGGACGAGGATTCGCTTGTAGAAGCTGCTCCATAATGGAAATGCCTGACGTGTTTCAAAGCTCCATATGCTTCTCTTCAGAGTCTTGAACGGAGACAGTGTGTACAAACGCTGAACCCACTTCGCCATTTTCATATTGCACACCCACCAATGGGAAGCTCGAATGAGACTGTGCATTGTGGGAAATGCGGTCCGGATAGCACACAAATCTTGTCCTGTATGGACCCTGCAAGTGGACTCGTCCTCAATCCTGTTTGCGGCTGCTGACCCATGTAGCCCCCATGACATTACGGGGTGGTGCACACTCCGCGGCAGGACGGCCGCGTTTTACATTCTGCTCCAAAGGTTGTCCACCAGGTGAGTAGCACTCGATCAGCAGCTTTTTTTTTTTTTTTTATGAAAGGCAGGGGCGAGGATCCGCTTGTAGAAGCTGCTCCATAATGGAAATGCCTGACGCGTTTCGAAGCTCCATATGCTTCTCTTCAGAGGCTTGAACGGAGACAGTGTGTACAAACGCTGAACCCACTTCGCCATTTTCATATTGCACACCCACCAATGGGAAGCTCGAATGAGACTGTGCATTGTGGGAAATGCGATCCGGATAGCACACAAATCTTGTCCTGTATGGACCCTGCAAGTGGACTCGTCCTCAATCCTGTTTGCGGCTGCTGACCCATGTAGCCCCCATGACATTACGGGGTGGTGCACACTCCGCGGCAGGACGGCCGCGTTTACATTCTGCTCCAAAGGTTGTCCACCAGGTGAGTAGCACTCGATCAGCAGCTTTTTTATGAAAGGCAGGGACGAGGATCCGCTTGTAGAAGCTGCTCCATAATGGAAATGCCTGACGCGTTTCGAAGCTCCATATGCTTCTCTTCAGAGGCTTGAACGGAGACAGTGTGTACAAACGCTGAACCCACTTCGCCATTTTCATATTGCACACCCACCAATGGGAAGCTCGAATGAGTCCACTTGCAGGGTCCATACAGGACAAGATTTGTGTGCTATCCGGACCACATTTCCCACAATGCACAGTCTCATTCGAGCTTCCCATTGGTGGGTGTGCAATATGAAAATGGCGAAGTGGGTTCAGCGTTTGCATACACTGTCTCCGTTCAAGCCTCTGAAGAGAAGCATATGGAGCTCAAACGCGTCAGGCATTTCCATACGGAGCAGCTTCTACAAGCGGATCCTCGTCCCTGCCTATCATAAACAAAGCTGTTGATCGAGTGCTACTCACCAGGTGGACAACCTTGGAGCAGAATGTATACGCGGCCGTCCTGCCGCGGAGTGTGCACCACCCTGTAATGTTATGGGGGCCACCCGACATGGTAAGTATCATGTCGGCTATGTGGGCCAGCAGCCGTAAACAGGATTGAGGACGAGTCCACTTGCAGGGTCCATACAGGACAAGATTTGTGTGCTATCCGGACCACATTTCCCACAATGCACAGTCTCATTCGAGCTTCCCATTGGTGGGTGTGCAATATGAAAATGGCGAAGTGGGTTCAGCGTTTGCACACACTGTCTCCGTTCAAGCCTCTGAAGAGAAGCATATGGAGCTTCGAAACGCGTCAGGCATTTCCATTACGGAGCAGCTTCTACAAGCGGATCCTCGTCCCTGCCTATCATAAACAAAGCTGTTGATCGAGTGCTACTCACCAGGTGGACAACCTTTGGAGCAGAATATATATATATATATATATATATATATATATATATATATATATATATATATATATATATATATATATTCACTGAAAAAACCATAGGTTTCAGACACGTTATAGTTAGAAATTAGCATTTAAAAAACCTTTGAAATTCACTGAAAAAACCATAGGTTTCAGGCACGTTATAGTTAGAAATTTGCATTTAAAAACCTTAAAAATCACTGAAAAAACCATAAGGTTTTAGGGACAGTTATAGTTAGTTGGACATTGCACTCGTACAAAACCCGTGAAAATCCCCCGTTATAGTTAGTTCAGGTAACTATAACTCGCGCCCCGCAATGCACTGCTGATGACGTCACATATTACATCACTCATGACATGGTCAGTGACATCACTGATGACATCACTGATGACATCTCAAATGACATCACTGATGACATCACTGATGACATCATCCAGTGACTGTGTGTTTGTGTAAAGTTTAAATATGTTTAATATATATAGGGAAAGGCGTATTGAAGAATGAGTGGGTGTATAAGTGTCTGAATGGATGATTTAGTAGGTGCGTGACTGAGTCTATAAGTGAGTGATTAAACGTATCTTACTGGATGCATGGGTGAGTGACTAAACTGTGTGAATGTCTGTA
Source organism: Calotriton arnoldi (assembly GCA_963921515.1). Taxonomy (NCBI): domain Eukaryota; kingdom Metazoa; phylum Chordata; class Amphibia; order Caudata; family Salamandridae; genus Calotriton; species Calotriton arnoldi. The sequence goes on along the minus strand of CAWUFW010001403.1, from coordinate 2,804,800 downwards.
TCCGTCTGTCTGTTGTTGTGTAAGCAGCTGCATGGGTTTCTGACTAGCTAAATGAGTGTCTATATGGGTTATGGATTGGTTCTCTGAGTATCTGTATGGGTGCCTCAGTGTTTGTGTGGGTGGGGTGAGTGTGACTCTGTGCATAGATGTGTGAGTGGGTGATTCACTGGGTGCATGGTTTCAAGAGTGCATCTGTGATGGACTGTATGGGTGGGTGAGTGTGTGTATGGGTGTGTTAGTGATTGAATGTATATCTCAGTGGTACATGTGTGAGTAACTACATATGTGAAAGGCAGTATATATGTGTGTTGGAGTATATAAATGGCTATAAGGGAGAGTGTGTGATTGTGAGAGTGGCTATATGGATGAGTGTGTGCTTGCATCAGTGATTGCATAGGAGCGTAAGAATGTGCTAGTATTTTTATGAGTAAGTGAGCTGGTGTGTATAACTGTATAGGTGAGTAAATTGGAGTGTGATTAATTATTTGCATGACTGACTAGGTGTGTGAGTACCTCTATGGATGAGTTGCGTTGTGTGAGTGTTTATATAGGTGTATGAGTGCATATGATAGTCCTGTACTGAGTGACTGTAAGTATGAGTGACTGTACGGGTGAGTGAGTAGATGTGTGTGTGTAGACCTAAGAATCAGTGAGTGGGTATGTACTTATTGGTATTGGAGTGTGTATGGTTTTGAGAATGGCAGTCTGTAATTTAGAGTGGGTGTTTCAAAACTTATATTAGGGTGTGAGAAGATGCATTAAATTCTCACATGGATGATGTCATCAGTGATGTCATCAGTGATGTCATTTGAGATGTCATCAGTGATGTCATCAGTGATGTCACTGACCATGTCATGAGTGATGTAATATGTGACGTCATCAGCAGTGCATTGCGGGGCGCGAGTTATAGTTACCTGAACTAACTATAACGGGGGAATTTCACGGGTTTTGTACGAGTGCAATGTCCAACTAACTATAACTGTCCCTAAAACCTTATGGTTTTTTCAGTGATTTTTAAGGTTTTTTAAATGCAAATTTCTAACTATAACGTGCCTGAAACCTATGGTTTTTTCAGTGAATTTCAAAGGTTTTTTAAATGCTAATTTCTAACTATAACGTGTCTGAAACCTATGGTTTTTTCAGTGAATTTCAAAGGTTTTTAAATGCTAATTCCTAACTATAACATGTCTGAAACCTACGGTTTTTTCAGTGAATTTCAAAGGTTTTGTAAATGACAATTTTTAAATGTATTAATTGTTATATTTATTTTTTTAATACTGATTTACTACATTTTTAGAAACAATTTTTTTACATATTTTATTTTTTAAATTACATTGTAATTACATTATACATTACAAAAATACTTTCTCAGAATGAATTACTTTAGTTTAAATACTTTGCACATAGGCAATAGACTTTTAAGTACAGTAGTTACAGTTGTTGCAATGGGCAACACATTTTCAAACACAATGCAACATTCAGCTCAATGTGAATTTCTAGTTAAATGCAATTAGTTACTTTATGGATTACTTTTCTAACCACAGGACTGGATCCTAGATTCAGTCCTGGGACATCTCCTGTAAACAGTTGAGTAAAAGCGTTTTGGTTACATTAGTGATTTTTAAGGAATATTATTGTATTTTAAAAGTTGACACTTTGAAACTTTTTCTCATAGAATCACCAATGTTATCCTATGGAAGGAAATTCACTTAGCAGGTAAAAACTGTTATCATTACTTTTTCTTACTCAGTGTTGGATCCTGGATCCAGCACTGGTGCATCTCCTGTAAACAGTTGAAAGAATGCGTTTAAGTCATACAGGCGATTTTTAAGGAATATTTGTAGTTTGTGAAAATCGACACTTTGAAACTTTTCTGCTGAAAACCAGACAATGGATTCCTATGGAAGAAAATATAAGTTACTGGTAAGTACGGTTAAAATTACTTTTCAGGGTCAGTGCTGGGCTAAAAGATGCAGCACTGAGGTCTCTCCTGATAACAGGTGAGTAAATCGGAATTCGTATTTCGGCTGATTTTAGAGGAATATTTTAAAGTTCCAAAACTCCACACTTAGAAGAATTTCCAAGTGAAACCAGTCAATGTTAGCCTATGGAAGGAAATTCAAGTTACTGGTAAGTACGGTTAAAATTACTTTTCAGGACCAGTACTGGGCTGAAAGATACAGCACTGAGGTCTCTCCTGATAACAGGTGAGTAAATCGGAATTCGTATTTCGGCTGATTTTAGAGGAATATTTGTATGTTTCAAAAATCAACACTTAGAAACTTTTTCAGCAAAAAGCAGGCAATGATATCCTATGGAAGGAAATTCAAGTTACTGGTAAGTACGGTTAAAATTACTTTTCAGGATTAGTACTGGGCTGAAAGATGCAGCACTGAGGTCTCTCCTGATAACAGGTGAGTAAATCCGAATTCATAGTTCGGCAGATTTTAGAGGAATATTTGCACAATGGTGAAGGTAGGGGCGGGGCCTGAGGTGACATCTGTGCAAACGCGCCCCGTGGCGCGTAGTTGGGGATTAAGTCCCCTTGAATCATGAGGGTCCCTAGGGGCCAACTAGCCCACCAGGAACCTCCAGTATGCGCCAGGGGCTGCGTTGCAGAGACGTGTAGAGGGGCCACACCCCTTTTACACCTCTCTGCAACGCAGCTCTGTGGCGCTTTCTGGATGTACCTGTTGGGCTAGTTGGCCCTCAGGGACCCTCAGGATTGAAGGGGATTTAATTCCCCATCTTTAAACGCGCCACGGGGCCTGTTTGCACACATGTCACCTGAAGCCCCGCCCCTCCCTTCACCACTGTGCAAACGCGCCCCGTGGGGCGTTTTAAGTTGGGGGATTAAGTCCCCTTGAATCCTGAGGGTTCCTGGGGGCCAACTAACCCACCAGGTACCTCCAAAGCGCCACAGAGCTGCGTTGCAGAGAGGTGTATAAAGGGGCGTGGCCTCTGTACACCTCTCTGCAATGCAGCCCCTGGCGCATACTGGAGGTTCCTGGTGGGCTAGTTGGCCCCAGGGACCCCAGTATTCAAGGGGAATTACTTCCCCATCTGCAAACGCGCCAGGGGCGCGTTTGCAGAGTGGTGAAGGAAGGGGGCGGGGCCTGCGGGCCGATCGTTTTTTTTTTTTTTTTTCCCTGAAGGGGGCTGTGGCCCCCTTCCTTTTTATTATTTTTGGGCCCTGGGGACCCCATCCCCCAGGGCCTTACCCCCTTTTTTTTTTTTAATTTAAAAAAAAAAAAAATTCTGGGAGGGGGCCGCGTGGCCCCCCTCCCGGGCCACTACTTGCCCCGGGACCCCATCCCCCGGGGCCTGGCCTCTGGTTGGGGACTGTGGGGGTCCCCAAACCCCCACAGTCCCGCCGGCTCCCGTGTCCTACGGGAGCCGGCATTGCTTTACACATGGGGAGCAGCTAACATGCTGCTCCCCGTGTGAAAAGCAATTGTCTTTGGATATTAGACGAGAGCAGGTTTCCTGCTCTCTCTTCCAATATCCAAGCAGTTTGCAATGACAGGACGGGAGCCGCGAGGCTCCCGTCCTGTCATTGCAAACAGCAGTGTCCCGGGGTAGGCACCCGGGACACTGCAGGAGCCGGCCCTGGGGGTGGCGGTCCCCAGGGCCACCACAGGCTCCAGGAGGGGGCCGCGCGGCCCCCTCCCCACATCAGCACAGCCCCGGGAGGTGGTGGTCCCGGGGCTTCGGGGGTCCAAAACGGACCCCCATTTTAATTTGTTAGTGTCCCGGGAGGTGGCGGTCCCGGGCGTGTGGGAGGCTCGAGCCCCCCCCACACAGGAAAAAAAAAAAAGAAGCCCCGGGAGGTGGTGGTCCTCGGGGCTGCGGGAGGGCTCAGAGCCCTCCCGCACCATTTTAAAAGAAAGCCCCGGGGGTGGCGGTACCTGGGCTTGGGGGCCCTTAGAGGCCCCCATACATAAAATAAACACCCCCAGCATGTCCCCGGGACTTGGCCCACCCGGGGCAAATTAACATCGAGCGCGGAGACCGCGCTCGATTTTTATCGGCAGGATCCGCGCACCCTGAGCGCATCCTGCCGATTTAAAAAAAAAATGTTTTTCTGCCCAGGGGTCCTTATGGGACCCCTGAGCAGACCTAGGGGGTCAGGGTGTTTCTACCCTGCCCCCTTTGTGCGCTTTGCGCACTTGTTTCTGTCCCTCGGTTCTACCGAGGGACAAAATGGCTGCCAACATTTCCTGAATCGGAATGTTGACAGCCAGCTGACAGCCAATTAACATGCAGCTCGTGATCGGGACGGTGCGCGCAGGGTGCGCTCAGGGTGCGCGGATCCTCCGTGCCCATAGATATATATGTACTTTTACTTTTGATTTTCTCAGCAACTACTGAACGGATTTACACCATTTAACAAAAGGGTTCTTTCTGAACCAAGAACTACCTCTTTGCCAAATTTGGTGTAATTCCGTTCAGCAGTTCGGGCTGTAGCTGTGTCTAAAGTTTCCTATGGAAAAATGAATGGGGAAAACGCGTTTTGGGACCCCCTTTTTCTCGGCCCCCGCTTGACGAATCACCCCGAGACTTTCAGGGTAGGAGCGGACCGGAGCGCCCCACAAAGTTTGAAAATTTTGCGAAGATACGTCAACCGGCAAGAGAGTTATTTCAAATAGAATGTCGCGGATTTCCTATGGAAAATAGGTTCTAACTATAACTATCTACTGGCGACCGCCAGTAGATAATATATATATATATATATATATATATATATATATATATATATATATATATATCCATTCATCAACCTCTCCAGTAAAAAGAGATTAGAGGCCACTTCGGGGAAACTTGAAAGACCTTTTAATGGACAGAATCGGGCATGATGCATTTCGGCTGAATAGCCTTCTTCGGATGCCGCTGCTAACAGGGTGCTGCTCCACCCCCACCTTTGAATATCCTGTGTCTCTCCCATTGGTGAGAGTCTGCTTGGCCCCAAGTCACGTGGTTACATGACTACTGCAGTCGGATGGAAACTGCAGTTCCCAGAAGACATCATTCCCGGGTGAGTGTGTTTGTGGGGAAAGCAGAGAGTCTAAAGTCCGAATGGGCATAGTTGTTGCAGGCAAAGGCGCGGAGTGTCCAAGTGGTATGTCCCTGTTTGGATGTATGCCCTGAGGCTTCCTTGAGTCCCCTTGACGTCCCAGCCCCGTGTACAGGTGCCCGCCGGGCCGTAAGACAAAATATATATATATATATATATATATATATATATATATATAGAGCATTTGTTACGGAAACAGCAGCGAAAAACACTAAATCTTCTGGGCACAAGTGACTTCCAGAGTCTTTGCGTGAGACATGCATTATTGATAGTAGTCAAAGCTGCAAGGAAACTACTGGCAGGGTGAAGGAAGTTCTGAGTGCCAAATGAAAGACCAGAATCAAACTCTGGAACGTACGGACTATGTATCACACAGGAGAGCTGGCTCAAGTAACATCTGAGATGAGGTGCTACAACCTACACATTATGGGGCTTAGCGAAAGCAGGTGGACCGGATCTGGCACACATACACACACCCCACTTCCTTATCACTGGGTTACCAAACTCAGGAAAACGCTTCTTAGTGGTTTGTAACACCTCCTGTTCTGGTAGTGTGTCAAGTGTCAGTGCTGACACGTCAGTAGAGGCAGGAACTTGGGTTGTGCCATAAAAAATCACGCAGCCGCTTAAGTGATCCGGCAATGGTTAGATTAGACAAATGCTGGTGATCAAAGGAGAGGTGGGTAGTTTAACTGGGCCAACATAGTAAACACATTCCCTCTCGCTTCTGGCTTGACGGCATGGGACGTGGGTGTGGTGCTTCATCGTCACACAGGGTAGGGATAAGGTCAAAGGCAAACACTTGTTTCAGATGGAAATGCTGAAATGCAGTAACAATGTTTTCTTCACTTCTATGGTATATGACACCCACTTGTGAGAAAAGAGCCTTTTACTTATGCAAGTAAGACACCATCATTCCACCAGTGGGGCCAGAATTGTTTAGGTTTTCTTCTGTACCTTGGGAGAGTCCCTCCATGCCTGCACCTGGGTGGTGCGGACGAGTACTAATTACCTAATTACCCAGCGGGTCTTGCACTAGGATGCAGACACGCCCACATGTTATAGCTTCTTGACAGAAACACATAGTTAGATCGTGCTTAGTCACTGTGAAATGCCCTGCTTTATCTTCCTTCCCAAAGGACTGTCTAAGGCACATAACCCTTTTGCTTGCCAACTAATGTGTAGGAGATCCAGCTGCCCTCTACAAGACCATGGGATGACTTGCTTGACTTGTCTGTACATCAGTTGTACCTCAGTTGCAGGTTTGGTATTTTTAATGCATCTAAGATTCAAGTATATCTTTTTTTCTCTTTTTAAAATCAATTCATGTATTTCTGATTAGCCAATATACTTTTTGCTGTTTTATTAAACAGATGGGGTGGAAAGCAAAGGGGCAGGTTTAGAGGCCACTTCTGGGTCCAGGATGAACAGACTAATGATGTTATAATTTCTAATCTGTGTGGATAACATTATGAAGGCAGGGGGCGAATCTATCAAAGGTGGAATAGATGCAGTTGCACCCGGGACCAGAGACCTGAAGGGCCCACAAAACTCTGATTATTGCTGTAGTTTAATAACATATCAGTGATCAGGGGGTCTGTTTTTCTTTCTTGCACCAGTGCCAATGGCATCCTTACACTGCCACTATATTGAGATAAAATGATTGTTTTGTCCTGGGGTTCATCAGCCCTTGACCCTGATCAAACACGACTTGCAAGGTGCTTAGAAATCTTTGACTTCCATGTACTATTGTAGTTGCTCTCCCAAAGCGGTTTCAAGTAACTTTAGGGGGGAGGGTAAGGTGGATTCGATATTGATCATTTGTGGTAGGTGAAATAGATTAGATATGGACCAGTGGAGGAGGGTGAAGTAGATTTGATATTGAGCCATTGCTGGGATTGAGGGGTCTCAAAGATGGTTTCTTCCGTCAAGGGGTGATGTAAGTTCATAGGACACTGATCTTCGGTGTAGTGAAGAATAAATAATCAAGGTCGTTTGAGAGCCAGATAAGGCTAACATCTGCGTAAAGGTGTTTACAGGTTGAAGGCCCAGAGTGATTAAGTGATGCAAACAGCTTGGCTGTTTCAGACTCTCCAGAGTTTGGGGACCACAGTTTCGGGGTTCCCTGGAGCTGCAATACGGGGTAGCTGCGAGATCCTTTCTGAAGCCTACGGCTACAGGGAAGGGGAAACGATTCCAGCTCCTTACTGCTTCTAGGCACTGCTGGCCTTTTCCCAGGGGTAGTGATTACAGAAGGGCAATAATTTGGCTGAAGATTGGCAGGTCGACTTTAAAGAGGCTCCACAGGTAGTCAGGTTCTGTTTATTCTTTTCCTTTCCACCATGGCTAGTTTACCTTCAGTTTCTACTGGGTTCCCAATTCATCCTGGCTACTTTCATGTGAGTTGTTTCATCATTTCCTGTTTATTTCCAATATGAGGCCTTCATTTTGGATGGATGGTGCGTCATGGTGCAACCGTATTCCATCCGCAGCTCTTCGCTCTCGCCGACTGCTGGTTTCTGTTTCTGATGGTAGTAGGTGATTCTTCTGGAATTTTTGTCCTGCATCCTGCAATACTCTACTCTGCCTTCTGGATTTCTTCATCCTACAAGGAGGTTTTTTATGCCTAAGGCTTTTTCCTCCTGAGCCTGTGGCAGCTTCTCTTGGGCACCTGTTTATCACACGTTCCACTTGTGTGAATTCATTGTGGCTTCAACAGTTTATACTACTGCAAGCAAAACAGGGTCCACAATAAGGTACTGATGCAATCTATGTTCACCTTTGCACATTAACCACCATGTGTGAACTCACTGACACCTTCTAATAAACCCATAGCGAAAATCATTCAGGTATGGTACCCTCTAAAGCTGAGAAAAACAAGACAAAGGGCCTGATTTAGATCTCGGCGGACGGGTTACTCCATCACAAAGGTGACAGATATCCCGTCCGCCGAAATATAAATCCCCTTATATCCTATGGGAATTATATTTCAGCAGACGGGATATCGGTCCATCCGCCGAGATCTAAATCGGGCAATAAATTATGTCACCAGCCATGTTTCCGTTTTGCAGGTAATACCAGCTGTCGGAAACAAGAGCTTTAATCATGGATGCATCACTAGCGACACTTCCCTTAAAGACCCAGCAAAAAGAGGACCAAGCAAAAGAAATGTTAAGAGTACATTTGCATCATCAGCTGTGATTCCAGGCCAAATCTCATCTCCAACAAGAAGTTAAGAAGTGCATCTGAAAATTACAAATGTCTGCGAGTGGCTAAGGAGAACATGATGTACAACAGTTGGATCTCTTTTGTGCAATCCTTCACATACCGAACAACTGAGGCAAAATCGAGAGTTCAAGCCCTCAACTATGTGTGATAGGAACCCCCAGTCACCGTGGGAGCTCTCATACTATCAGGAAATCATATTGTGATCCTTCACAGCCTAGTTGGTTAAGGGCAAATTGCACACATGGGCCATCAGGGGATCGTATAAAAAAAATTGAGGCTTACAATGTTTGGTGTCTGACTCTGTATTCGTGAGTTTGAAACTTTGAGAAGAACTGACTTGCCATATGACAGAGTCGCTGAATCTTCCTCCATCCACTATCTCTGACAATAGTGTCAAAATTCCATGGTCCCAGTTGAGCCTTTTTTTTTGTACAAATCTGTTGGTGGTCACTAATACCTACAGCAAGTACCTGGAAGTGGAGCTCATTCTGTCCACCTATTCTGAAGACGCGATTCCAAAACTGGACAAATGACTGCAACCCCCGGCATTCCTAGTGGAATTCAGACAGACAATGGCCACACTTCATATGGACCTGAGTCAACTGATATGGCCTGGTACTTGCCTAAGACCCCTTTTAACGAAGAAACCCCCAAATCCGCCCTTGGATGGATGGGTACCCCTCCCCCCCCCAGGGCAAGAATTTCAAACCACACTGTTCTTGGATTAGGGGGAGTGACCCCCCGGCCGTATTTATTACATATTAAAAACATTGATTATTAATTTTTTATTATGTACCACTTTACGCAGAAAGTCCAGATACATCGATAGATACATGTCACTTATCTAACCTTAACATGCTCTAATACAAATTCCACTCCTAACGTAATCTACAAATGTAGATACTTTACTTTCTGCGTGTCCCTCTAGAGCCTACGGCAAGGTCAATTGACTGGCAGCCCCAGATCCCGGTAAACTACAAATACTATTCCACCGGATTAAGCTTGCGTAGGGGGTACAGCTTATTGGACGGATACTTTCCCCCGGGCCCCCTACGCCCTAAGCCTTAAACTCCCTAACGGGGGCACTGGCAGCCCCAGTTCCCGGTAGAACTACAAATACTACTCTACCAGAGTAAGCTTGCGTAGGGGGTACAGCTTATCAGACGGATACTTTTCCCCGGGCCCCCTACGCCCTAAGCTTTAAACTCCATAACGGGGCACTGGCAGCCCAAGATCCCGGTAGAACTACAAATACTACTCCACCAGAGTAAGCTCGCGTAGGGGGTACAGCTTATCGGACGGATACTTTCCCCGGGCCCCCTACGCCCTAAGCCTTAAACTCCATCAACGGGGCTGCAGTTCTGCATACTTGCACTCTGGATGCGCATGCGCGTGCGAGGTGGCCACTGGCCTACTGGAAAGAGTGACTCCCTGGCTCCCCGCACCCCGACAGCCTACTGACCGGCTGTCACTGCCCCTGGAGTTACATGGTGCTGGCTGCTAAGGGCCGAAGACTATGCTTACCAATCATGACCTTACCGCTGACCAGGGACATACTACTAAAATACGACAAAATTACTTGCAACATAGACCTATAAACTTCACATATTACTACGATATTGAACTGATATTTCATTACATATTAAAAACGTATTCCAATAAATTTACCTGCAACAAGAACTCATCATATAACACACCTTTATTACCAAATTGCCAAACACATCACGATTTAATTTGAAACATATCACAGAAACCTGCCACAAAAAATTAAGCACAACACTTATTACTGTAATGCACATTCACACTGCCTGCCCTAGGGGATGGTGGGTGGGTAAAACAAGTTACGGGCCGCCGATGGCCCGGGTGGGTTCCGGTGGGGGCGCGAGGAACAAGAGACTGTTCCTGCGCCCACCGCCCCCTTTTAAGAGGGGGCAGTGAGACCACCAGGCAGGCTGGTCTAAACCAGTCTTCACCACGTCCGGCGTTCGTGTGAACCGGAAGCACTTAAAGTGCTTCCGGTTCACTGCCGGGGTCTGGCGCGACCGCCATAATGGCGGCGCGCGCTAGATAGCGCGTTGCCTTGCCCATATGGCCTGGTACTTGCCTAAGACCCCTTTTAACGAAGAAACCCCCAAATCCGCCCTTGGATGGATGGGTACCCCCTACCCCCCCCAGGGCAAGAATTTCAAACCACACTGTTCTTGGATTAGGGGGAGTGACCCCCCGGCCGTATTTATTACATATTAAAAACATTGATTATTAATTTTTTATTATGTACCACTTTACGCAGAAAGTCCAGATACATCGATAGATACATGTCACTTATCTAACCTTAACATGCTCTAATACAAATTCCACTCCTAACGTAATCTACAAATGTAGATACTTTACTTTCTGCGTGTCCCCTCTAGAGCCTACGGCAAGGTCAATTGACTGGCAGCCCCAGATCCCGGTAAACTACAAATACTATTCCACCGGATTAAGCTTGCGTAGGGGGTACAGCTTATTGGACGGATACTTTCCCCGGGCCCCCCTACGCCCTAAGCCTTAAACTCCCTAACGGGGGCACTGGCAGCCCCAGTTCCCGGTAGAACTACAAATACTACTCCACCAGAGTAAGCTTGCGTAGGGGGTACAGCTTATCGGACGGATACTTTTCCCCCGGGCCCCCCCTACGCCCTAAGCTTTAAACTCCATAACGGGGGCACTGGCAGCCCCAGATCCCGGTAGAACTACAAATACTACTCCACCAGAGTAAGCTCGCGTAGGGGGTACAGCTTATCGGACGGATACCTTTCCCCGGGCCCCCCCTACGCCCTAAGCCTTAAACTCCATCAACGGGGGCTGCAGTTCTGCATACTTGCGCTCTGATGCGCATGCGCGTGCGAGGGTGGCCACTGGCCTACTGGAAAGAGTGACTCCCTGGCCCCGCACCCCGACAGCCTACTGACCGGCTGTCACTGCCCCTGGAGTTACATGGTGCTGGCTGCTAAGGGCCGAAGACTATGCTTACCAATCATGACCTTACCGCCACAGGCCAGCATAGTTGCCCGACTATCTGGCCTCCCCCTGCGCTCACTAGGAGGTCATGCTCGTTTTTGCAAAAAGAAAATTGCCCCCCCGGATGTACCCCTGCCCTATTGACTTCAGCTTCGGGTCCAGAAACAGCTTATCGAACCCACGCACAATCCACCCTATCCATGAAACACTATTTTGTGTTCCTAACTAACGCACCCAGGCCTCGTGGGCTTCTCAAAAGACATTTTCTTTAAACGACGGACATATGAATGGCCTGCTACCCAGCTTTTCTGCTGTTCCGGGCCCCCGGAATGCACTTGGGCCATCACCTGAGCTGATCGTTCTTGGACTGTTGATCGCCGTCCATCTGTGTGACCAGGTGACTTCCTCCTGTTGCGATGATGAGCCGATGCAAACTTCTCCCCTGAGTCACAGAGTGAAGAAACTGCAGGCAAAAGTGAAAAGAACAATCGTCAGTGCCCTGCCCAACTGGCAGGCTAACACATACACAACAGCACGTAGCACTAAGTAACCGTGTACTTGCGCAAGCTTCTATCGGAGTCGCAGAATACAGAATTTGTAGTGAAATGTGCAACGGAACCGATGGGTTAAGCAAGTGCAGCCGCACGCCGCGCTTGTAGCAGTTAGTGGACCACCTGCCGATCCTCTTGACCTGCTCCTCCCCTCGACCCCTTGCCACTGCCTCGGTGGCCGCCCTAGTTCTAAAGGAGTGGGTCCCGGCGCGGGACACCACGCGGACCACCAAATGCGCAAGAAATCAATGCCTAGGTATTGTGTGCCACCACATACGCATCGAGTGCAACATTGTACAAGCACAAGGTGCATAGGCACTGTATGATACGACCTAGGCATCTAATGCCGAAATGTGCCCAAGCACACAGGGAATAGGTACTGTGTGACACAACACAGGAATATACTGTTTAATTTGAACGTGCCCAAGGGTGTATGGGTACCATGACACAAACCCGGACATCCAATGCATAAGTGTTCAAGCACAAGGGTGCTGGGGTACCGTGTGACACAAATACATTAATAGTATAAGAGTACGAGCCCAAGGGTGTGACGAACCACAGACATATAACGCTTGATTGCACAAGCACAAGGGTGCATAGGTACCGTGTGACACAACCCGGATATCCAATGTATAAGCGCTCGGGCACAAGGGTGCCGAGGTACTGTGCGATACAATACATAACCTATTATAAGTGTACGAGCACTAGGGTGCATAAGTACTGTGTGACAAATATTGCATACCTGTACAAGCACACAGGCGCATAACCAGTTTTCCATGCATACGTGTACCTGCGATGGGTGCATAAATGCTATTTTGACAACAGACTCCAAATTCATGTGTGTGTCAGCCCACGCGTGCATATGGCACTCTTGAATTCGTGCCAACGAGGTCTGGGATGTATCGATCTGACATCCCAAGTACTGATAAGGTATGTAGGTGACATCACAACAGGCGCCTCGCAGGACTGACCTCAAAGACTTGGAATATATTGATGTGACCTCACTACGGCTTGAAATTTCTTGATGTGACGCCGATAGTAAGCAGTCATGTTTCGACCTGGTTTGACCATCCCGTGACAAATAATGGTCACCCCATGGATGCGTAGTACTGCGTCCTTCACGCTCAGATTGACCAGACACATTTTACTCAACGAGTAAGTTCTACCACAAAATGTGGCATGAACGTAGAGCGAGCTAACCATGCTGTCATCACTCTTTAGCAAGCAGGGATATGATCGCTTCCGGAAGGATTCGTTTGTGGAACTTCAATGAGAATAATGGGTAATATACTGTATATATACCTTGCTGGCTGACCCGAAGTAGGGCTTTTAAACTTTACATTGGTCACAGACTTTCAACTCCGACCGCTTAGCCTAGCCTCAGTTGTAATACATAAGGAACATAGAAATCTGACTTTCAATGAGAGCGCCTAGTATAGCGCCAGTTGCATTAAGTGAGGAACATTGAAATCATACTTCCAATTAAGGGCGCCTAGCATAGCACCAGCTGCTTTACATGAGGAATATTGAAATCAAACTATCAATGAGAGTGCCTAGCATAGCGCCAGTTGCATTAAGTGAGGAACATTGAAATCATAGTTCCAATTAAGAACGCCTAGCATAGCACCAGTTGCTTTACATGAGAAATATTGAAATCAAACTATCAATGAGTGCCTTAGCATAGCACCAGTTCCTTTAAGTGAGGAACATTGAACTCAAAAATTCCAATTAAAAACGCCCAGCATAGCACTAGTTGTCTTACATGAAGAACATTTGACAACAGATTTTCAGAGAGACTGCGAGAGCGCTAAGTATAGTACCTGTTTCCTTACAATGAGGAACATTGAAATCGTACTTGCAAATGAGAGTGCTCGTCGTAGCACCAGTTGCGTTAGCTGCTGGACATTGAAATCTGTCCATGACAGGCTGTAGTCCACTCGCGCAACTTGCCAACTGGCCAGATCACATGATCTGCGCCGAATCGCAGTGTGCATTCTGACTGCTAACTTATACCTTATTGTTTTGACCAGTAAACATATCCTCCTTAAAATCACAATCAGACAAAACTGGTCACGAAATGTCGTCCCATATATCGGAACCTCAGTTCGCTATGCATTATCACCAGTGATTTATAACAGCCATTCTAGCCGAGTGAAATTATAATTTCCATGATTTTACTATTAGTTTCTTTTGGCGTTATGATTAGCTGAGGGACTCGAAATTTTGCTGAGAGCACTCAACATAGCCCAATTGCATTATATGAGGACACATTCATATTTGTTAGGCAAGGGGAGATTAAGTTAACTCCTGCCTTACTCCTGCGTATCATACGACGCAGTCGTGCTAAGATGGACATGATAATACGTGCTAACCACCCCACGATAACACACACGCTGTCACACTTGATAACACCCATGTGGTAACACTTACGTGGTAATACCCAAAAACGCCCATGTGATAACATCACTGCAGTCACCTCCATGCGGTAACAGCCACTTTGATAACACAGTAACACTCACCCAGTACCAACCACTTGGTAACACCTAAGTGGCAACCCTTATACGGTAACAACCACTTGTTAAAACCTACGTGGCAGCACACGGTCACAGTCACGCAGTGACACCCACCCCGCGGTAACACCCCCACGGTAAACATACCAATGCACCAAACTTCAAAAGCACTAAGCACCAACGTGGTAAAACCCACGAGGTAACACCAACGCGTTAAAAACCAACGCGGTAAAAAACCAACGCGGTAAAGAACCAACGCGGTAAAGAACCAACGCGGTAAAGAACCAACGCGGTAACACTTGCTGTCACCGATGAAATTGTTTTAGGGTGTAAATTTCACTAAACCTAAAGCAGAAAGGGTTTTCCCCATCTGTGAACCTATTTGCAAAGGTGTCACGAGACCCCGATAGCGTAAGCATAGGAAAAGGGTTTTGCACTCCTTGCCTCGCCGCAGTAAAGTAACTGCAAAATATGCCTTTAATAAGAATATTGCATTTCGTCCTTGAAGAGGAACCGAGAACCAAGTTGGTCCCTTAAGCAACTAAACAGAAGTGACCGGCTTTTGTTCTTAAATGCGTTAGCATAATAACCAAAAACGCCGTGTGTAAATGCCAAACACGCTAGTCGGGCAATTTGAGGATTAGAATTGCATATCTGTGAATGTATGATAGGATTCCAAAACAATACCATAGCAACATAGGCATCAAGAGCATAAGTAGATACTGTCACCAACTGTGCAGCTTCAGATAGTAACAAGCTCATTTGTTTTGATCATAAATACATGAAATTAGCTTACTAAAACAGCAAGCACTGACAAAGCCAACAGACTTAACTTATATCTGCTCCGAACACGGGCACATATGGATAATGCATACATGCACACAGGCAATCACAGCTACTGACCCCTGTTTCCCGAAAATCGAACAGACGTACAGGCAGCCATGCCCACAATCCAAGCAATATGTATAAAACTCATCCCAGCTACTTTACAGTAGGGGGCAAAGAATGACGTGTATCTTAGGACCACACACGTGCGCATAGATACACTGGCTTGGCATCAAGACATCGTGGCCCACAATCGCATCTCTTAACACCACGTGCCCCAACTATTATCCCCAAGAATATCACCTCATTGGAGAAACCACTAGATACACCCAACTGAGCGATACGTTTCCACATAACATTTGCACAACATTTCTGTGAGACCACACTGTGCATCCTCACACGCTCTAGCTCCCGCGCTATTTCCCAAAGTCCTACCAGAGAACCGAACTCAGGACACCGACATCACGAAACTGATGCCACTGCGCCAAGCAGACTGCACCGTACCATAGAGCGTGATCGCTCAACTTAACTCAACTGAAAGAATGCCTCTGCTGCTCTCCCGGGCTCCGCAGCTCCAAAACCGGCTGGCACACGCCCACCGATGAAGAAAGAATTCCTCTGCTGCTCTCCGGGGCTCCGCAGCTCCACACCGGCTCCCCACCGATGATGATGCCTCTCCTCCTGACGGAGGCTCGCAACGCGGATCCTCAGCTTCGGACCTAAAAAACAAAGCAGAAAACAAGTTACGGGCCGCCGATGGCCCGGGTGGGTTCCGGTGGGGGCGCGAGGAACAAGAGACTGTTCCTGCGCCCACCGCCCCCTTTTAAGAGGGGGCAGTGAGACCACCAGGCAGGCTGGTCTAAACCAGTCTTCACCACGTCCGGCGTTCGTGTGAACCGGAAGCACTTAAAGTGCTTCCGGTTCACTGCCGGGGTCTGGCGCGACCGCCATAATGGCGGCGCGCGCTAGATAGCGCGTTGCCTTGCCCAGTGTCCTGCCTCACTAAACATTTATTATAGGAGAGTCATCCCAAGATGGCTTCAAGTGAATTGGGAGTCAGAACGGTTTATGGGGATCCTAAAAAAAGTCCTGAGGATCTCTGAAAGGGAACAAGAAGCTACAGAGTGATTTATCTATCAGTTTCAGAAAGAAAAACTCCCCATGCAATAATACAGAACGCTTCTGCAAAGATGCTGTTCATCACAAAAATAGCTGAATCCCTGCCAACTCGCTCAAGCTGGGAGTCGGTGATATGACTAGTGAAGAAATAGCCCAACCTAGTAGAAAGAGTGCAACTGAAAACCTAAGTAGTCGGAGAAGGGCCAGAGGTTGTGACCATGTGCTGCTAAGACAGAGATCACCTGGCAGCAAGTTCAAAACAAACTCAATTGTGAGTTGTGGTTCTAAGAAAGGGAACCAAGATCGCTTTGAGGTGCAATGAGGAAACAATAGCAATAAAGGGTGCATATATCAAGAAGTTTCATTGTGTTGTTCCTGACTACGTTGACCAGAATGGAGCATGACCTGAATACGAGGAAGATAGCTTTGATTTCTCTGTAAGTTATTCTGGATGAGCATCTGGGGCCTCCACAGAGGCCGAAGATGGACCCTCCTTCAGCAGAGAATCATAGCAAAGTTCTGAAGGATCCTGAGGCTGTTCTTACTCCTAATAATAAGTGTTGTCATGGACTAAGACCTCCCCCGACCCATCCTCAGAAATATGCTGATTGTAATACTTAACTTGTCCTATTCTGGTTAACTGATGTTCGTTGCCACTACGTAGCCAATGGAAACGTTTATATTGTTCCTGGAGGGATGGTCCATGTCTGGATTGGGGGAGGTGTTGGAGTGAAGGCACCAACCCCCTCTAGTGTTCTCTGCCAATGAACTCGCCTGGTGACGTCAGGCCTAAAGTATAAATGAAAAGCACATCAGTTGTGCAGTGCGTGGCCCATCCCATTCTTGCTATTCATACTCGTTGCTGGTTAGCCCTCACATGACGCGCGCAACCCTACTCAACGCGACAGGAAAGCCACAACTCCATGAGACAATGGGCAGGAATTCCACATGTGCTTCAAGAAGGTATCCAGGTAGTGCTCCATTTATTCTCCTCCTCCCCCCCCCTCAGTGTATTCTTCTATAAAGCGTCTCATAACCTGAGGGAATCCAAGCGCCGGACTAAAACAAATACCCACACAATACACAAGACAATAGTCACAAGTGGAACAGTGGTTATTTGTACATTATGTGCATTCCAACAGATAGCAGCAGAGGCCTGTTCACAAACTGCATTTTGTAGTATGTAAATTAGTACTACTGTAGGCCCACTTATATTCTTCAAAATGCTATTCACATACTTACATGTAGAGATCTTATCTTCTGCCTATCTCTTCTAGTGGTGGAGATCTCTGCTCACGTAGGTATATATGTTGAAGTAGTAAATGTGGGAGGGACAAGGGGAGTGGATATATATATATAGTATGGATATAAATAAATATATATATCTATACATATATATATATATACATATATATATATATATATATATATATACACACAAATAGATATATAATTATAGTACATTTTTTAAATGGATCTCCATCTATGTTATTTATTAAAATGCTTATTTATAATTTTGTTAAAGAATAATAAGCTTTAATGATTTTTTTTTTTATTCCTTCCCGCAGAGAGATCTCCATCATGGTGGTGGAAATCTCCACCTACGTGTGGTGTTACTAGTAGTAATTTTACATCCTGTTGTAGCAGGCTCCCCCCCCCCCATGCTTTTTAGGTGGTGGAGATAAGCAAGTCTATACTTAGATGCAAGTATATTCAGAAAGTATAGAGTTACACCTAGGCTTATTAGTAAATATACATGTGAGTAAATACACACGTGTATGTTTACCTTTGTTAATAGGCTCCCTAAAGTCAGTCCGCAGCAGGGTGGTGCTGAGATGCTGGTGGCTCATCGCTACACCAGCAACCCCTTCAATTAAGACAACATCAAATCTTCAGAAAAGGCAGTGCTTTGAAGGCAGGAGAAATCATTTTCTTCAAGAAGCAGCCACCAGCAGTCTCTAGTCTCTGGTGGTGGAAATCATAAGGGAAACCTTGGATTCTAAGTGGGCTAGCGATGACCAATCAGGATGCTTCATGTAAGAGTAGCCAGTCAGCAAACCGCACCTTGGTTATTCCTCACTACCCCAACTTCAAGCAACTGGGAGAGGGAAAAACATCTCCCTGCTTCCCATTCAGAAAAAAATTAAAAACATGGCTGTATAGCAAGTAAATGTGCACCATTCTTGATCACAGGCCAGTGCCAAGACGCCTCAGGGCAAACGAGCGCTCTATAAAACCCAAAAGACAAATCAAATTCATTGCATGGCTTCAGAATCTGTTTCAACCAATCAGTGGGTAAGAGACTAACTTTACATTTCCTTTTGGAAAAGCTGAATCTTTCCTTTCTGTTAAGGCGTAAGGTTGATTGGTAATCAGTTTCAGAATCACTTCACAGAGCAAAGTTAATTTTAATTATTCACGTTTTCTCAAATTATCTTGGGGTATATTTAACCTGGTGATCTGTTTCACCACATATAAATAAAGAAAGAACTTCTTTGTAGGGTGGGCTCTGTAAATTATCTTTGTAACATTCTAAACTCATTTAGATCAGCAGTTACTAACATGGGGTTTGCAGACTCCTGGGGTTCAGCGACACCTACTCAGTGGTTTATAAAATGAAATATTATTAGCAGATTAATAAAGTATATATACATACAAAATAAATAAACCCTATTTTTGAAAAGCTCCAACCTTCCTATTAAAATTAACATTTCTATTTTTGTGTATTTTATCGATATGAACAAAATAAAATGTTTAATAATGTGTGTATTTGTTTAATGCATACTTATTTCTTGCTTCCTACAGTGACTCGGTAGGGGTCCGCAGAAGTCAAAAGATTAAGAACCGTTGGTTTAGAATATTACATTTCAATTTATAGTAATCTTCTATGTTTTCACCTTTCATTTTCTAACCCCATTAAATCACACCTTTTTTCTTTTTTTTTTGGGAACATATTTTATTGATTTTATGAAGATCAATACAAGATTACTGTACGATAAAGGACATTTGAATAACAACATTTGTGAAAGGAGAGAAGTGACATTCCACAGCATATCCAATATCGAAGGATAACATACATTGAACAAAAACAACATCAACAACCGCATCATACCTGGCTGGGATCTGCGCTCGAGCTCTTGCCTACGTCTCATAATAGTATGTGTCTCTGTTGCGGGTGTAATATGATAGTGAGCGGTGACAATATTAACGAATTGTACCCACATCGGGCAGTGATTGAAGATCTCCTGTGGTGTGCGTCTCGAAAGGAATATTCCTATAAGTGGCCCACTGCTTCCAGATTTTAGTGTGCTTGTGGGGGCAGCCCCGGGCAATGAATACTGGCCGTTCAAGCTCCATGGCATGGTCCAAGCCACCCTTCCATGTTGATATGCGATGGGGATTTGCAGCTTTCCAGTGTTGTGCGATGTCCTTCTTGGCGAGTGTCAAGCCCAGGAATAGTAAATGTCTTTTATAAAGATTACCCCCTATTTCATCTGTGCAGTGCAGAAGTGTGAGTTTGGGGGATCGAGGAATATCCCATTTTAAAACTTCGGATAAGCATTGTAAAACCCCTCGCCAAAATCTGTTGAGGGTAGGGCACGTCCAGACTGTATGTAGGAAGGTGCCCTCCTCAGCGTGGCAGCGAAGGCATAGGGGAGAGGCGATCAGCCCAGCCCGCCATAGTCTATGTCGAGTGTAATATACTCTGTGTAAGTATTTAAATTGTGTAAAGCGGAGTCGGTGGGGATTGCAGTGCTTCGGACTAATCATCATCATCTATGGGCCCAATCTCTGTGTCCCATGAGGCCCGTAGAGATGCTGAGGTGGTAGGGCTGTGTGTAACCAGGGTTTGATAGATTTTAGAGATTCTGTGATCTCCCAGGTCCCCCATCTGGAGCTTGCCCTCTAATGGGCTGAACTCTGGCAGGGTTGACAGGCCACCAATATAGGGCTGTAGGGCATGGCGCAACTGTAAATATTTATAAAATTGAGAATGTGGCATAGAAAATTCCTCTTGGAGAGCCTGGAAGGTCTTCATGATGGGCCCCCGCATGACGTCCCCCAGAGTTGAGATGCCTATGTGATCCCATCCGACGAACCCCTGTAAGTGTGCTACCTGAGGAATTAGGCGGTTTCTCCACAGTGGGGTCTCCCTTGTGAGGCGTCCCCACCAGCCCATGCGCCGCGATGCCTGTCTCCAGGACAGAATTACCACCAGTGTGGCGGGGGAGACCCCTCGGGACAGCTCTACTATATAGGAAGGGGTATAGGGATGGTTCCCCCATAATCCACCGCTCAATCCTATAGGCCGGTTCGTCCCTTGGCCCGTACCACCACTCGTTCAGAACCTGTAGCTGTGAAGCCACATTATAGGAGTGTATGTCGGCCGTGGCGATGCCCCAGCAGTATGTAGATTGCATACATGTAGGTAGGGCGACTCTAGCTGTGGAGCCCCCCCACATGAATTGACCCAGGGCAGTATTTATTTGTCGGAACCAGGTCATAGGAATCGGATATGGGTGGGATTGCAATTGATACAGTAGTTTCGGTAGGGAGACCATCTTGAAGATGGCCTATCTTCCATAGAGTGAAAGAGGGAGCAATGCCCAGCTCTTCATCTCTGCCTTAACTTTGGTGGCGATCTTTTCAAGATTCTCAGTCCAGGATAGTGATTGCTTGTCAGATACAAATACACCTAAATATGTGAAGCTCTGTGATACGTGCTGTAGGCCGTCCGCCCATCTCCCCCCACCCAACGGTCCTCGAAGTGTCCAGATTTGAGACTTAGTGGGGTTCATGTAAAGGCCAGATGTCTTGCCGAAAATATGCATGACCTGCATTATCCGGGGCCCAGTGCAATGAGGATGGGTCAGGAAGAATAGAATGTCATCTGCGTATAAGGCTATGCGGTCAGAAATGCCCGCGGTCCATTTAAATCCATTATATACAGTGTCACGTCTTATCCAGGCTGCGAGCGGCTCCACCGCCAGGGTGAATAGAAGGGGTGAGAGGGGACAGCCCTGACGAGTACCTCGATTTATGGGGAAATGGTTAGATATTGCGCCAGATATCCGTACCGCGGCTGTTAAGTCGGTATATAGCAGTCTGATCAACGTCATAAGGCAGGGACCCATATTTAAAGTCTCAGCAAGATGAACATGTAAGTCCAGCTTACCAAATCGAAGGCCTTGTCCATGTCGACGAGGAGCAGGGCGGTCGACCCGTCCAGTCTGTCGACAGCTGCAATGGCATTGTGGAGTCTACGACGCTGGGAGCAGCCCCGACACCCACCGACCACGCACGCAACCTGGGAGTCATCCTCGACTCAACGCTCTCCATGACCAAGCAAGTCAACGCAGTCTCATCCTCCTGCTTCAACACCCTCCGCATGCTTCGCAAGATCTACAGGTGGATCCCGACAGACACGAGAAGAACAGTCACCCAGGCCCTCGTCAGTAGCAGACTTGACTATGGGAACGCCCTCTACGCGGGAGCCCCGGCCAAGCTCATCAAGCGACTGCAACGCATACAAAACGCCTCCGCACGCCTGATCCTCGATGTACCACGCCACAGCCACATCACCCCCACCTGAGGAACCTGCACTGGCTCCCCGTCGACAGGAGAATCTCCTTCAAACTCCTCATCCACGCACACAAGGCACTCCACAAGACTGGCCCAGCCTACCTCAACAGACGACTCCTCTTCTACGTCCCCAACCGCCAACTCCGCTCCGCCGACCTCTCCTCGCCACCGTCCCTCGCATTCGAAGAACCACCACCGGCGGCAGATCCTTCTCCCACCTCGCCGCCAAGACCTGGAACACCCTTCCACTAAGCCTACGACAGACCCAAGACCTGCTGACCTTCAGGAGGCTACTCAAGACCTGGTTGTTCGACCAGTAGCAGCACCCCCCCCCTTTTTTTCTCCCCCAGCGCCTTGAGACCCTCGCGGGTAAGTAGTGCGCTTTACAAATTCTGTGATTGAATGTTGTGTCGGGTCGACCTGTGTGGCATAAAGCCGGCCTGGTCTGGATGCATTAAGTCTGCTAGGTGCGGGAGCAATCGATTCGCCAGTATTTTGGCTAAGAGTTTGGCCTCGAAATTGAGCAAGGATATAGGCCTGTAGGACGAGCAAAGGTCTGGGGGCCGTCCCGGTTTAAGAAAAACTACGATTTCCGCATGCCTCCAATCCAATGGGAGCATCTTTTCTTGGAGGGCGTCCGCCAGAGTCGCTAAGTAATGTGGCCCCAATATAGATGCAAATGCCTTAAAGAACTCAACGGGGAACCCGTTGGGTCCCGGTGCCTTTCCCGATGCGATCTCCGCCGCCGCCGAGGTGAGCTCCTCAAGCGTGATAGGTTCGTCTAGGGAATCTCGTACCGAGTGGGACAACGCCCGAGGTGGAATGTCAAGGAAGAATTCCTCAATCAGGGATTCAGATATGACCTCCCGTTTAGAATACAGTGTGCGATAAAAGTCCGCAAAAATCGAAGCAACGGAGGTGGGGTCTGACAGCATCTCTCCATGAGGCGACGTGATCACCGGGACTTCAACCGGCTTTAGGGCCTGTTGACACAATCTGTGCAGTAATTTCCCGGATTTATCCCCCCATTGATAAATACGGCTTTGGGTCGCCTGCCATGCCAATTTGGCTTCGTCAAGGAGGAGGCTTTGGTATTGCCTCTGCAGTACGACCAGTTGCCTGCGGGCATTGTTACCTGCCGTTGCCAAGGCATCGCGCTCTGTCCTAAAGATCAAGGCCTCGAGTTGTACGAGGGCCGCTCTCTTTTGACGTCTAGCAGACGTGCAGTGGCTGATATCAAACCCTCGAATGGTGGCCTTCATAGCCTCCCACAGGGACGAAGCGGAGGATGCAGATTTTGTATTGAGCGAGAAGTATTCAACCAATGTGGTGTGAAGATTTGTTTTATAAGTGGGATTATGTAGATGCCAGGGCGACATACCCCAATGAAATGCAGAGTGCCCGGGCCCGATCTGCAGCTGGATTTGGACCGGGGAGTGATCCGACAAGCCTCTTGGAAGAATCTCCACCGCCTCCACCCTGGAGGCATGAGCTCTGGAGACGAAGATGTAGTCTAGCCTAGAGAAGGACCTGTGCACAGTGGAGAAATACGTGAAGTTAGTGTCTAATGGGTGAAAAGTCCGCCATGTGTCGGCCCATCCCAATGTCTGAATCAAGGGACCCAGTCGGGACTCTCTGTGTATGGCAAGTGTTGAGGCGGGGCAAAGTCTATCCAGAACGGGGTCTATTACGTCGTTTCAGTCAGCTCCCACCAGTGACAGTACATCCGGCAGTGAGCCCCAGGAATCCATGAGGCGCTCTGAAAATGCCTGAGTGAGGGGTGGGGGGGCGTATACGCTGCCTAATACTATGGGCTCCCCCCAGATAATGCCGTGAAGAAACACGTATCGACCCTGCATGTCGGTCCATGCGCGGACATGAGTGTATGGAATCCTACGATGAATGGCAATAGCAACTCCTCGTGAACCCTGCATCATAAACTTGAATATACCCGTAGCGAGGGGCGTGGCTCCCCAATAAATGGGTCTCCTGCAGGAGCAACACATCAGCCCCCAATCGCTTCGCACTTTTAAGTATGGCCCCCGCTTGATGTTATCTAAGAGGCCTCGCACATTCCAGGAGACAACCTTAAGTACCCCGAGGGGAGCAGGCGTATTCGAGGGCAGAGACATAATATATGGTGTGAAAATTGGATGCATGTGAGACGCAGCATTCACCATCAGGCAACATTCTTTGGATGCGGAAAACTACAACAATAAACCATAAATTAAATAGTAACATTTCCCCCCCTCCCACGCCCACCCAGAGCCCTCCCAATACCTCAAGGAACGCTGAAGTATCTGTCGCGGACTTCATTTTAATCCCAACCCAACAGGGGGTGGGGGCCGATGGAGTCCAACCTGTATCCCCCAAGGGTCCCATCTTTATTGTATGTCCGTGGGACCTGTAAGGAGTTTGTGTCTTTGAAGTAGCCCATGTCATTGGTGATGAGTGATCTTATTGATGTTGAAGAATCCGCGATGTGCATGTAATTCAGTTAGTACCAAGATTGACGTCTCTCGCGAGTCCGGCCATTGGGTTCCGAGTTGTTTGTCCCCACGGAAGCGAGAGCGCCAGGAGGATCTTGACCTGTGTCGCCGTTTGTCCTTGGGAATGATGGTCTTCTGCTGGCGTGGGTCCCCAGACGACGAATCCGAATCTCGGGGGGGTGGCGTGTGTATTTTGACCGCCATGCGCTCATCTGTCCACTGGAACACCTCTTCAGGGGTGGACCAACACCACCTCGGGACCGGACATCGCCATCGCCATCCCCCAAGGATACAAGATCTCCAGGAAGGACCGCCGCACCCGCCCAGGAGGAGGAATCGCCATCGTCCACAAATCCAGCCTCTGCCTGAGCACACTCCCCGACGAGCCCACAGAACTGATGGAACACCTTCACTTCAAGATACTGGCCAGCCCCACCGCCACGCTCCGAGGAACCCTCATCTACCGACCCCCTGGACCCCGCGGACTCTTCGCCAACTCCATCACAGACATTATCTCCCCGCAGGCCATCGCATCCACCAACTACACCCTGCTGGGAGACCTCAACTTCCACCTCGACAACCAACTTGACCCCAACACCACATCCCTCCTGGACAACCTCCACAACATTGGACTCCGCCAGATCGTGACCGAGCCCACGCACTCAGCAGGACACACCCTCGACCCCCTCTTCACTACAGGAAACTCCATCACCTTCAGCCACACCACCGAACTCCCATGGACCGACCATCGTTGCGTCCACTTCACCTTCAGAACACCCACCATCCACAGACACCAGCACCTCCTCCCACGAAGAAACTGGACCAAAATCACCGACGACCAGCTCACCTCCTCACTCAACAACTCCACCCCAACCATCGCAGAAAACGACGACCCCAACACCGCAGCCCGAACCCTGCATAGATGGATCTTGGACAGCACCAACACCATAGCCCCCCTCAAGAAAAACAACAATACCCGCGCCAAGAAAGCCAGATGGTTTACCACCGAACTTCGAGAGTCCAGACGCACATGCCGCCGCCTCGAAAAGGCCTGGAGGAACACCAAATCCACAGAAGCCCACAACAACTTCAGAGCCGCCACCAACGCCCACCATCAACTCATCAGAGAAACGAGGAAAAAGCGATTGAAGACAGAATCTCCACCCACGCGCACAACAGCAAGGAACTCTTCAGCATCATCAAGGAGTTCGCCCAACCCACCAGCGAGTCTACCGACATCCCTCCCTCACAAGACCACTGCGACAAACTCAGCACCTTTTTCCACCACAAAATCAAGAGCATCTACGACAACTTCGACAAAGACAACCAACACACTGAACCCTCACCAACCACCCCCGACACCCGGAAACCAGCGATTGACGACTGGACAGCACTCACCACCGAAGACACACTGAAGACAATGAAGTCAATCTACTCAGGGGCCCCCACGGACCCCTGCCCCCACCACATCTTCAACAGAGCCGCCGACACCATCGCACCCATGCTCCGCCACACCATCAACCGCTCCCTGGCGACCGCCTCGTTCCCCGACGACTGGAAACACGCTGAGGTCAATCCCCTCCTAAAGAAACCCTCAGTGGACCCCACCGACCTCAAAAACTACAGACCCATCTCCCTGCTCCCGTTCCCAGCGAAAGTCATCGAGAAAGCCATCAACAGCCAACTCGCCACATTCATTGAAGAACACAACATCCTCGACTCCTCCCAATCCGGCTTCCGACAAAACCACAGTACGGAAACCGCCCTCCTCGCCGCAACAGACGACATCCGCACCCTACTGGACAAAGGAGAAACAGTAGCCCTCATCCTCCTCGACCTATCAGCGGCGTTCGACACAGTCTCCCACCGCACCCTAATACGCAGACTCTACGACGCAGGAATCCAGGACAAGGCCCTCGACTGGATCTGCTCCTTCCTCTCCGGCAGGACGCAGCGGGTCAGACTCCCCCCTTTCCTCTCGGACCCCACACCTACCACCTGCGGAGTCCCCCAGGGCTCCTCCCTCAGCCCGACGCTCTTCAACGTCTACATGGCGCCACTCGCCCCCATCGTCAGAACCTACGGACTCAACATCGTGTCATACGCAGACGACACCCAACTCATCCTCTCCCTATCCAACGAGCCCAACACCGCCAGACACAACTTTCGAGAAGGCATGGAAGCCGTCACCAAATGGATGAAAAACAGCTGCCTACAACTAAACACCAATAAAACAGAAGTACTCATCATGGGCCCAAACCCAGACGCCTGGAGCGACACCTGGTGGCCCCCCGCCCTCGGAAACCCGCCAACCCCCACGGACCACGCACGCAACCTGGGAATCATCCTGGACTTCGAGCTCAAAATGGACTGCCAGATCAACTCTGTCTCATCTTCCTGCTTCCACACCCTCCGCCTTCTTCGTAAGACCTTCAAATGGATCCCCCTCAAACACCGAAAGACCGTCACTCACGCCCTGGTCACCAGCAGACTCGACTACGGCAACGCACTCTACGCCGGAATAAACAAAAACCTCACCCGCAAGCTCCGGAACATCCAGAACGCCGCCGCAAGACTGGTCCTCAACCTGCCAAAACACTGCCACATCTCCCTGCACCTGCGCACACTCCACTGGCTTCCCGTCGAGGCAAGAATCACCTTCAAGATGCTCACCCACGCACACAAGGCCCTCCACGTCACCGGACCAGCATACCTGAACAGCCGACTCAAATTCCACGCACCCCAAAGGACCCTACGATCAGCCCAGCTCTCCTACGCCGTGGTCCCTCGCACCAGAAAGACCAGATCGGGAGGCCGCTCCTTCTCCTTCCTCGCGGCCAAAGCATGGAACGTCCTTCCGCTCCACCTCAGACAGACAAGATCGCTCCCCATCTTCGCAAGAAACCTCCAAACCTGGCTCTTCGACAGACCCCCTCCTTGATGGAATGGAACCTGCACCCCCCCCCACCCCTAGTGCCTTGAGACCCTTACGGGTGAGTAGTCACGCTTAAACAAACCCCTGATTGATATCAAAGAACATTGTACTGTTTTTGTAGGTGACTCTGAGCCGTGCCGGAAAAAGGAGCATGTAAGATATTTGTAGATCGCGGAGGCGCGCCTTGGCTGCAGTGAAAGACTGCCTTTGTTGTTGCACGATTTTAGTATAGTCCGGGAAGTCCATGATCTGGTGGGACTTGTAGGTCAAGGACTTCTGATTCCGTGCTTGTCTCAAAATTACATCGCGATCATGATAGTTGAGGATACGCGCTATGACGGGACGAGGGCGGGCCCACAGCAGTGGCCTAGTTGCGAGCGCTCGGTGTGCATGCTCTAGCACGAAGCAGGAGGACAGAGACCCCTCTGGAATCCATGATTTGAGCCAGCGGTCCAAAAATGTGCACATGTCGGAGCCTTCACAACCCACCGTAAACCCCACGAAGCGCAGGTTATTGTGTCTGGCTCTTCCTTCTGCATCTTCAACTCGAGATGCCAGCCCTTGCGTGAGACTCTCTACTGTACGGACCTTGCCCTGCAGCGTCGTGATTGCGTCCTCAGCCCCAGATATCCTGCTTTCGGCCTGCGTCACCCGCTCCACCGCGTTGCGGAGGTCCTGCTGCAGGAGCATGACATCTGCGCCTATGGCACCGATTTTGGCATCCAACGTGTCCCTGGCTATTGTGATGGCAGCTAGGAGTGCAGCGTTGTCTGGTGTGGTGGTGGATGCTTCGGTGGAGGTGGTATGACTGGTGGCACCGGCGGTGAATTTATCTAGTGTGCCTTGTTTCGAGGCCTGGCCGGAAGTCTGACTTTTAGACATGATGACTGGGTCAAGTGCAACAGGGACGAAGAATGGAGGAGTAGCTGTGTTAAGCCGGGGACACCAGGATCCAGAACTGAAGACAGGGAAAGAGCGCAACGGGTGCGGAACCCACCCACAAGCCGCACCGGGGCCTGGCCCAGCCGCCTCCACAGGTGGGACCGCAACCCAGCCTCTAACGGGCGCCTCCCGATAAATCAGAATGAGGAAGTCAAACTGGTCGACAATTTCATATGGAGGCGTGTCCGATCAACAGCTGAGTCTAATTGCGTCCTAGCATTCATGGTGAAGGGCCGGGATCGGGACACGCCATCTAGGTGCTCGGGCCCATTATGTTCAATGCCAGAACATGCAGCCACGAAATTAGGCTCCTACATGGGGCCCGCCGGGGAGCGTCAGTATCCGGTATTCACCCCTGGGCCTATGTAGTGTGCCACACGGTCGGCAATGTCAAATGCTACATTGGGCCCCCGTTGCTCCTCACCTGCAGTATCTCACTCTCTGCCTTATGTGGACAGCAGCCGGCAGCCCCACAAGACTCAGAGTGGCGCGGATCGCCAATGCGAACCCGCGCCCATGTCCCTGCAATGCGGCCCGGCGACGCCTCAGTCCACAACCGTGGCTCCGGCGGCGTCCCAGGGACGTACACGGATACCGAGGCCAAGGTGCACCGCAACTGGTGGACTCTCCCCCGCCCCTCAGGAGATCCGGCGTCGTCAAGCCGCAGCCCAGAGATCCAGCTCCTGCGCGGCTCTGGGCTCCAGCCCCGCTCGGTGCCGGCACGACGACACGAGCACGGGTCAGGCCGCCTCCGCCCTTCAGGCACCAACGGCTGGAGCTCAGCGTCGACGCCGTCTTCAGCGGCCGCGGAGGTCACAATTCGCGTCCCGTGAAGTCTTGTGGTCGGGACAGCAGGTAGGGTGTCGCGGATTGCAGGATGATAGCCAGGATTCTGTAGGATTATGAAGAGGCTACAGGAGCCGGGCTAGGCTGCGTCCGCCATGTTGGACCGCTTGGCCACGCCCTCACACCTTTCTTTCTTGACTTTCATTCCGCATAGGTGTCATAAAATAGACTATAACATGTGATTGCAAGGGACCACTACTGGTACAGTTAGAAGGTTGTGCAGCTCTGGGAAATACTCTGTTTTGCCCATTAAGTATTCACCATGGCTGGGGCTTGACCTGACAAGTTGGCTGAGCAGACATGATCCACAAAAACGTCTGTAGTAACTCTGACAGCATATGCAAGAAAATCCAGGGACGGCGACAGCAACTGGCACCACAACCTCTGACTCTGCTCAGGATAAATTTGAGGGATCTCCTTGCTGGAGGCCAAGCAATGCCACCATGGCCTGTTGCGGCTTAGGGGTGGGGCCTGGAGTGCAGAGAAGCACTCTTGAAGATGGACCTACAGGGAGCCTGGACCTGGCAACAAATGGAGCAGGGGTGGCTGACAGAGACGAGCAGGGTCGGACTGGCTACCGGGCGTTTCGCAGGGGTGGCAGGGTGGGGTACAGGTACACTGCTGAGGGGGCTGATTTTGTTGCTGGGGAATGCTGGCGCTTCTTAATGATCAATGCAAAACAAATAGCTTTAAAGTGTACTTTTAAAAAGATTTGTTTTGCATTGTTTATTAAGAAAAGCCCGGTAGCCAGTCCGGCCCTGGAGACGAGTAGGGGAAGGCATCGCCATTTTTTGAGGCGGGTGCGTCCCTGAAGCATCCAACTCGCCCACCTGGACTGAGTTGAGATGGGTGAGTGCAGGACTGTGATGGGTGAGACCTCCAGGACTTGTTCATCAAAGCTGATGCTCAAATCCTGCCTCTCATCTCCTTCTCTCGATCCCTTCTTCCCAGCTACACTGAAGCAGCGGGGATCCTCTCCATGCCCCCCTATCTCACACCCAATGGGAGTGTACAACAATAAGGGGTTCAAAGGAACAAAGGCACATTAAAGTAGAGGCCCCCAGCTGCCAAAAAGACACAATTTAATATCGGAGAGAAGGCAGAACCTACAGAAACACAGGAGACATCGAAAAGAAACAGGCGAGCCTGTGGCTCCCCTTCCATCAGTGAACGATAGCTCCTGAGCAGTATCTGGGGAGAGTAGACAGCTGCATTCTCCCATGTTTTCCAGGGGGGATGTTGCAGTGAGCAGGCATGTCATTGATGAAGAGTTCTATGTTAGTGGAGAGGTGTGTTGCAGCGGCCAGGGCAGCTGACTTCGGAACACAGGGTTCACGGTTCGATCCCCGGCTCCGGCGGCAGCTCAGCTCAGCACCATGTGACTCTGGGCAATAGCTCACTTAATTTCCACTACGGCCCCCAGCGCCTTGAGACCCGTAAGGGTGAGTAGCTGCGCTATATAAAAACGGACTTACATTTTTTTTTTTATATATATGTTAAAGGAGACCCACAAACACAAACCAATAAGCCGGAGACTTGATTAGACCGGTGATGCAGGACAAGGGTAGTCGGCACCTCAGAATCAAGTCCACTAAGGCAAAAAACAAATGGCTAGCACTCCCTGGTCACAGGCATATAAAAGACTGAACCTTAATGGTTGAAAGTCTGACCATACTTCTAAGGCACTCCCTGGGTGCAGTAAGGCACAGAAGGAATTAAAAAGCAAAAGGGGCCCCAGCAAAAACTAAAATCATTTCTCAGTGAGAAACTGTACAGCCTCCTCAGAGGTCTCGTTTAAAGATGGGCATGCTTAAATCACAGTGACTGGAAACACTGCTACAGCAGTCAAGTAAAATGTTCAAGATATTTAACAGTGAAGAAGGGAGCAACAAAAATAGTACAGAATTCAAGACAAATAGGACATCATATCGAAGGCAGTCAATGACACCAGAGAGATCTTGTAAAAGAGGGCTGACACAGTAATAACAGACATGTCCCTGCTCCAAGTGAACCAGCAGAATCAGGAAGAATGAAATAGCCATCTCAAAAGTACAGCCGGCCATCCGGGACCTTCAAGAGCAAGTCATTGGCATGGTAGAGAGCATATGCTTCACTGACTATAGGGCAGAAGATGCAGAGGGCTGATCAAGAAGGAACAAAATGAGGACAGAAGGGCTTACAGAAAAATTAGAGGGCCCTAACAAGGATTTGTTCTTTGAAGACTAGTTCACAACAGAAATAGCTCCAAAATGCCTAGCAAATTTGTTTTTAGTCCACAGAGTCCCAGCAAAACCACCAGTCCCTGGAAACCCATAGAGAGCAGTGGTGGCTCGCTTCCTTAATAAAATGGACCAGAACTGCTTGTTGTAACAGGCACAGAACAACAGCACATATGAAGTTCAAGGTAGTAAGGTTTTCCTGTTTCAACACTTTATGGTGGAGGCCAAACAAAACAAGAACAAGTTTCTGGAATCAAGCAAACTCTGCGAACACTACTTCTGAAATATATGCTGGAGTTCCCAGCCGGATTGAAAATATTACATGGCAGGGTAGCACGTTTCTTTATGAGTAGAGAAGTGGGCGGCTGAGCAAAATATGGCAATATATCAGAAAAAGAAAACAACTACCTCACATAAACCAAAAACAGAACAAGCCTCAACAGAATGGAAAGAGGTGAGAGCACAAGTACCAGCCTGGCAAGAGGATCCCAGTTAGCAACACTGGAAAGTCAGACTATAATACAAAAACCCAGAGCCTGACGGACGAGAGTAACAATCTGGAAGAGGAAGAAGATCGACCACTGAAGATAACTCCAAGAATAGCTGATGACCTAATGTGAAAGCCAAAGAAGTGCGGCAAGTATGCCAACACTAAACCAGTAACAGCAGGTGAAGAAAGTCAGCCACAGGCTGAAGTTGTTGAAGGGCCTTTGGGAATTGTGCACGCTTGAGAGAGAGAGAGTACAATATCACAATCCAATTTAAAGTGACTACTTGAGGATGAAACATAAAAGAGGTAAGCAAGGTAACATTTGACTTCGACAGCTTATAAGGGAAACAACCGACAGAGCACTGAAGAATCAGCACTCCCCCCCACCTCTTCCTGCATGAACAGGTGGACCATTTCAGCCTGCAGAGGAGGAAAGAAGACTCCAAAAAGCTGGACAGACTTGGACAGTCAGGAACCAAGACCAGGGTAAGGTTTTGTTAGGGTAAGGTTTTGTTATTACTGTTACCTTGGAAGAAATACAACATAGAAAACAAACAAGTCATTAACAGGCAGTATCCCCAAACCCCAATAACGATCCAAGCAGACACAAGATATCAGCACACAGGATATAAACACACACTTTACAAACCCACAGACATGTAGAAATGGCTACAACAAAATACAAAGTGCTAACATGGAACGTTAGAGGAACGGGAAACATAATGAAGAGGCACAGGATTTACTCAGATCTTTGGAAACGTGACGTAGATATTGCATTCCTGCAAGAAGTACATCTAACTAAAACAGAAGTGATGAGGTTCCAAAAGAGGTGGAGGAGTCAAATATTATACAACATACTCCACATATGCAAGGAAGGCACTAATAGGGACCAGATATGAAATCTCATTTACACCAACAGGTTCCACAATAGATGCAGAGGGAGGGTAGGCATGGGATTGAAAAGGGAACACTAGACGGTAGGCCCTTCAAAATTATTAGCCTTTATGCCCCTACCAGCGCACAGCTGGAACACTTGGATTAGTTGTCACCTGATGCAGCGCGTACAATGAAAACTATTCTCCTCCCAGGTTACTTACAGGTCATCCAGGGGTAAACTATATTTCTCATATCCTCATGACGATGGGGCCCATAAACATCGCCTAACACACACACTCACACACCTGGATTTCCTTTTACACCTGTATGAAATTCCGTACTCCTAGGAGAAGCATGAGAACTAAATGGAGAACACCATTTTGTGTACCGCTGGAAGAGCAAGGATATCGATTTACCTTAATTTGTCACTTTCTTTTAGTTATTTCTTAAGATATTCCTGCTCATTGTTTTGTCGATGAATCATTCATTTAAGAAATTAGTTCATAGTGATTAAGACCAGCTGAATCACAATCAACCAATTACTCAGGTCACAATCATTTAGGAAAATAACCACTGAGTCATTTTGGGTTTAAAGAATCTTAATTTTTATATAATTTTAAAAGCATGGAAAGAATTTAATACTTTATTCAATTATTCATTTTAAATTCACAATTTTATTAAGCATAACCAATTTATTGCAGAAAAGGAAATTTTGTCATGAAGCCAAAACCCTAGTTACCTGCCTAGCTTCCTAATTTAGCCTAATGATTTCTAACCTAACTTTGGGATTAGAAATAGCCTGATTCTCATACTCAACTGTAAAGTTAAGACAGCAACAGCAACTTCAGCTCGTCAGCATCAGCTACCTGCAACCCGTCTCCTCTACTGCAACCATGACTCTTGAACTGCCTGGAACTCTCTGGAACTTCCCTGGAACTTCCCTGGAACTGACTGCAACTCACTGCAACTGACCCCCTCCCACTAAGAGTAGGCCCTCTTATACCCCAATTCTAACTTTGCTAACTAACTGTTGCAACATTAATATCACGCTTTTCTTTCATTGGTCCATGTATGTCAGCTTATTCATTCTTTAATCAAGTTCTCTTGGATTCAAGGGTCCTTGGATCATTTCCTTTCCCATACGCTTAAACATTTCCATCCGATTCGATCAGTCCATTTGTATCTTCTTTTGACACATTCAAGAACTCCGCAGTCATTGTCCTTTCTCTTGGGCTCCTTTCCCACGGACTCTCTCCTGATCATCACGGCACACTATCAGTTCAATTAGGTCACACCAGCCTTGACCATTTCTTGCATCCTAGCCTCTCAGAGACATCACGAGGCTCCAGATTTCTTCAATCTCATCCCGTACCACGTGTCCCCTTGCGCCTGCGCACATCTTCCCACTGGCGGCCATTTTATCTCGCCACTCGGTTCTACTTTTAGAAGCACTAATTTGAGGCAAATAAAACATAATTAAAATAGAGAAAAATATCCCTTTCGTTTCCCTCCCGTCTACGTACCCCAATTAGTTGTTACCTAGCAAAAGCGACATTTAAGCTGCTCCTTACTTACCATCACTATTGTTTTTGCCACAACACATTTTATTTCTATGAAGCACAAACATGCATTTATTTTATTTAGTACGCTTTTTATTCTTACGTTATGATTAGACACACGGACATTCATTAGTAGATTATTTAGCACATACATTAGCATATTACCATTCCCACATATACAATGTTGATTAATACATTTAAACGAACATTTTTAATAATTAATTATATAATTTGTTAGGGGTTAAAATTTTTATTTTTACTGCTCCATCAATCCCCCTTTGGTGATTTTTAAATCACCACATAAAACCCAAGTCATACTTCTTTTCAGGCAGCATGTCTTTCATCCTTTACTTTCTGTTATTCATATCTCTGTCTCTTCTTCATCTTGCCTTTTAGTCTCTTTATACATGCTTTCTTTTATTTTCTCCAACTCAATTTCACCCATTTCTCTCTCTCTTTCTCTCATTATTCTGTTATTTCTTCTTATCTTATTTTGTCTTACTTTTCTCTTTATACATGTTATTACTATTTTCAATGTCATGGCTAACAATATCACTATAGTTGCTACTATTATAACTTTCCCTATTACTAGTTTACTCATCCTAGTTAACCAATTTGCTACTGAGGAAAACCCTCTACCAAGTTTTCCCAAAACACTTTCAACCTCCAGTGGGACTAATTCTTTGTGCAGACTTGTAATATTTGTAATATACTTCTGTATATTTTCACTGTTATCCGGAATGTAAGTACAACAATGTTGGACTTTCAACATTCCACAGACTCCACCCTCTTTTGCCAAAAGAATATCAAGGGCAAGCCGATTTTGCATCACCATAGCTCTCATGGCAACCATTTCGGTATTTACCATTAAGAACCCTCCCGCAGTATCTGTAGACAAACGATCTACTACTGTGGATAACTTCCGAATTTTAAATGCATTCAAAGATATTCCCACTGCTGGTATCAATGCTCCAAAAATATCTCCTACAATTTCTGAAAAACTTTCCCTCTTTCTACGTGTAAATCTATTAATCATCTTGTATGTTCCCTTTTCTTCTCTGTCCATGTGAAAGATTTTGGAAAGACCAGGCCTACATAGCAAGTTCCATACCAATGGTCCGGTAACCTGTAATAAGCTCTATTCCCACAAATATAATAGATACCTGGAAATATTGGATCTTTTCCACCTTTGAATCCCCAACCTCCCAGAATTTGATAATTGTCATGGCAGACACTGGAACCTACAAAGTAATTGTCATAGACTGTCTTATTTCTCCTAATGCACAACTTTCCTGTTTGCGGCCAGTCTAATGTCATTGCTGCATTTATCTTTTTCCCTTCATGATTTCCTTCCTCAAATGTCCATAAACGTTTTCCTTCCTCCTTTATTGCTTCTTTTTGAAATTTCATTCTTCTTTCTTCAACCATATCCAAAAATACCTTTTCTTCTTTCTTTAACTCACAGGTAAGGTTGTTACTAACTATTTCTTCTAACGTTAATTTTCTATGTTCTAAAAAGAATTCTCCTAAAACTTTTGCTGGTTTTACTTTGTTAAGTTCTGGTACTACTGGAATGTTTGCAAAAATCTTATCTATATCAGTATAATAAGATTCTAATCTACCTGTTTTATAAAATAAACTTGCTATTACACTACATGTTATTCCATAAGTCAGAGGTAAGTGATGATAAGTCACTCCTTCCGATACTGACGCAGGCAACTGCATACAAACATAACAATCTCTTACGTCCATTGTCTCTACGTACTCATACAATAATTTTGTAAAAACGTTCTTTGAAAAATCTGTTACTGATTTATCCTTATGCAACTCTGCACTACTTCTTAAAATAACTTGTTCTTTAACACTAGCTTCTTTTTCTAGTTTACTATCATTTTTTGCTTCTATCACAGCCACACTAATTGGAATTGTGATTGCTAAAACTATCCATATGGTCATTAATAACCCTGTACAAAAGCAGCACATTTTGCACCATCTCTTTACAAATTCACATTTATTTCTTCTATTCTCATTATTCTCCATTTTTCTTTTTCTATTCGTTAAATTTTTCAGAAAATTGTGTCACTACACCTCAAAATGACTTAGACGCCACTCTGCTTTCAAAAGTCTTTGCTTGGTACTTTCTTTAATTCTCTCCAGAATTCTTTCGTTGTCACATCCGGTGATTTGTCACATCCAGTAAATTGTCACGTCCGGCAGAAGCACTTTAAGTCTTCACTTCAGTCCTTTTGTTGCATCTCACCTTTTCCCATCCGACTTCTCAGTCTCTGGTTTCCGTGAGTGTTTTCTTCTTCTCCTTTGTAATCTGTTAGTGCAACATACAGCCACTCAGGTGACTTAAATTTTGAATTTATTTTTCTTGTCCTTTTGGACTTTTGTAATCTTTTTCCACTTGGTTTTTCTTGTCCCTTTTGACTTGTTACTTCATTTACTTGTTCAGCATCTTCATCTTCTGCTCTTATTATTCTATATCTCAATTTTCTTACATAGCTGTTGGGCCAATTATCTCCTTTTCTTGGCCTTTTGACCTCACCCTCTCTTTCTTCTCTTTCCGATCTCCAATTTCTTTTTCTTGATTCAGTCTTTGCTTTTTCCTCTCCTCCACTTTCTTCTGTTTCTGTTTCAACTGTCTCACTATTGTCTCTTATTTTGAAACTTATAATCTCGTCATCTCCTACTGGTGGATCTGTCTTCTCCTTTTCGTTTTCCCTTATCACTGTCCCTCCTCGGGGTTCTTCCGATTTGGTGTTTTCCTCCTTACCTGTTTCTGAATTTCCCTGTTCTCCTGTTTTTCTATCTATCCCTATTGCTCCTCGGGGTTCTTCTCGATTTTCTAACTTTTTGTGTACTTCTTTCCCTACTTCATCTATTAATATTGTTTCTGAAGGATTTCCACCATAACTTGTACTTGGTTGTTCATTTAACTCAATTTCTTGCTCAGTTTCTTCTCTAATTGGTTTATAACCCCAAGTTCTCTTTCGGAATTCTTCCCAATTTGCAGCTGAATCATCCGATCCTGAAGTTGTGTCAGATATTTCCAGATGTCGACTTACAGGTCGATCTTCAAGTTCTGGAACTTCTGAATTTCTTTCTTCTTCTTCTTCTTGTTCCTCTTCTTCTCTAGAGGTGTTTTCCGTTGGGGTCTCCAGATGTCGACTTTCAGGTCGATCTTCAAGTTCTGGCACCCTTTCTTTTATTTTGGTTGTTCCCGCCGTTAAACTTTTATCCCACACTTCCAGACGCCGACTCACATGTCGATCTGTAGGTTCTGGAATTCTGATTGTGTGACTGGCATGAACCCAGTTCTTCACTCCTGCACACTTGACAGCAGTCGTTGTTACTAGGATTACCTGTCTTGGCTCATCCCAACGCGGAACTAGACAGTTTCTTCTCCTGTGGACTTTAATACGGACCCAGTCTCCTGGATTCAAGTCGTGGGCTGGTTTTCTTTCAAGAGTGGTCGCATCCGGTCCAACCTGATGAAACACAGAACGCACCACATCAGCCAGTCCTTTGCAATAATCCAGTATTAGATCATCAGTTATTGTTAATAACTTGTTGACTGGTACGTGGGCTTGTCTCATTGCCCGTCCCATGATCATTTCATGAGGACTGAGTCCCGTTTTCTTTTCAGGGATGCTTCTGATGGTCATCAGAACAAGAGGCAGTGCATCTGGCCATTTGAGTCCTGTAGCTTGACACATTTTTCCCAATCTGTTTTTAATTGTTCCATTTATCTGCTCTACTACCCCAGAAGCCTCTGGTCTGTAAGCACAATGTAATTTTTGTTTAATACTCAGTGCTTCACAAATCAATTGGATCAACTCATTTTGAAAATGTGTTCCTCTATCTGTCTCAACTGTGACTGGAAAACCATACCTCGGAATGAACTCTCGTAGCATAAGTTTTGCCACTGTTGTTCCATCATTCCTTCTTGTGGGGTATGCCTCCACCCAACGAGAGAACAAACAGACGACCACCAGAACATATCTTAATCTGTTACTAGGGGGCATCTCAATGAAATCCATCTGTATCCTTGTGAATGGACCTCCTTCTCGTCCTATTGTTCCTAGACTCACTACGGTTTTCCTTCCTGGGTTAAACTGTTGACAAATAAGACATCTTTGACAAAGACTTTCAGCAATGGCTCTGAATTTTGGGTTATACCAGGTCTGTCTAAAAGTCTGATCATTGCATCTCTCCCAATATGAGCTTGTCCATGGTACATCCGTGCCATGTCTGCAATCATGCTATCAGGCATAACTGGTCTTTCATCTCTGTATACCCACACTCCATTATCTTCCTGTCTTCTACATCCTGCTTTAATCCAGTAATCCTTTTCCTCATCTCATGCTGTTTCTTGTAACTGCCTTACTTCATCCCATGTTTCGACTGCATTAGTGAAAAGCAAAGGACAAGAGACATGCTCCCTTTCTCTATTTTTGTTCAGGGACGCCATGTTTTCCGCACAATATCTAGCGATCTCATCAGCATAATTATTGCCGACCGCTATGTAGTCTTCGTTTTTCTTATGCGCCTTGCACTTCACTACAGCTATTTGTTTAGGCAGCTGTATCGCCTCAAGCAGTTTTTTAACATAATCTCCATTTCTGATAGGTGTTCCTGCAGATGTCAAAAATCCTCTTTGTGACCAAATCTGGCCAAAATCGTGTACGATGCCGAAACCATATTGGCTATCGGTCACAATCGTGATTCGTACATTTTTCCCCAATTTACATGCTTGAATCAAAGCAATTAGTTCCGCAACTTGGGCAGACCTAACTCCTTTCAGACAAGACGCTTCCATCACAGTTGCCACTGTGCATACTGCATAAGCTGCGCTTAACACTCCTTCCTTTGTGCGTAAACATGAACCATCTACAAACATGACATAATCGGATTCCTTTAACGGTTCATCTTTTATGTCGGCTCTTGGTTTTGTGCAATATTCCAGCACATTCAGACAATCATGATCTACTTCATCTTGTTCAATTATACTCTCTTCATCTGGCAATGATGTCGAAGGATTTACATTTATGCATCTATCTATGGTCACATTTTCTGCACTCAAGATGACTTTTTCGTACTTAGTCAGCCGACTATGTGTCATGTACTGTGTTTTTGTTCTTGTCAAAAGAATTTCTACTGAATGGGGAACATATACTCTCAGTGGATACCCCATCACTATACCTTCACTTTGTTCCAGACTTACACAAGTAGCAGCAACTGCTTTCAAACATCCAGGCAATGCTTTTGCTATAGGATCTAAAACAGCTGAAAAGTATGCTATAGGCCTCTTCATGGTGCCATGTTTTTGTACCAGTACTGAAAATGCACATCCATCTCTTTCACTGCAGTATAACTCAAAATCCTTCTCATAGTCAGGCATGCCTAATGCAGGGGCCTCACACAGTTTCTTTTTCAATTCTTTAAAAGATTTCATTTCTTCTTTGTTTAACTCAAAAGGGTCTTTTACATCTTTCTTTGTCAGTTTTTGTAATGGTTTTGCAATCAAAGAAAATCCACTTATCCATTGTCGACAATATCCAACCATTCCCAAAAACATTCTTACCTCTCTTTGAGTCATTGGTGCTCTCATTCCTTGAATCATTCTTACTCTTTCTGTCGCTATTTTCCGCACTCCTTTCTCAATTTTATGTCCTAAATACTGGACTTCTTTCTGACAAAATCTGTAATTTTGAAGGGGACACCTTATGTCCTCTTTTCTCCAAATGGTTCAGTAAAGCAATTGTGTCACTTACACATGCCTCTTTGGTTTTCGATGCTACCAATAGGTCATCGATATACTGCACCATCACTGATTTTTCTGGCATTTTTAAATCTTCCAGAGATCTCTTTAGAATCTGATTAAAAATTGAGGGGCTTTCTGTATACCCCTGTGGAATTCGGCACCATGCCAAAATACGCTCTCCGAAACGGAATGCAAATAATGGCTGGCTATCTGGATGCAAAGGAATAGAGAAAAATGCATGACACAAATCTATCACAGTGTACCACTCAGCTTCATGCGGAATTTGATATAGAATCACTGCAGGGTTTGGCACTATTGGACAGCATGGTACAACTATTTTATTGATCTTTCTCAAATCCTGTACTATTCTGTATGTTCCATTTGGCTTTTTCAGTCCCATAATAGGTGAATTACATGGACTGCTCATGATTTCTTTCAGAATTCCCTGTTCAATCATCTTATTTATCACAGGAGTTATTCCTTCAATTATTTCTGGAGTTAATTTGTACTGTGGCGTGTTTGGATAACTTATCCCTTCTTTCACTGTCACTTTTACGGGATCAACTTCTCTCATTAATCCAATGTCTTCTCCTGTAAAATCCCACACACTTTCTTTCACTGCACTTTTTAATTCTTCTGGAAGTTTTCCTGCATCAAACGCAGGAAACAACCCATTCATTTCAGGTTCCTGATTCATCAAAGTTACTTTATACAAAGCATCTTCATCTGAAGTCTGAAAACCAATTCCATCTGGTGTACAATAAATTGTGCAATTCATTTTACACAAGAGGTCACGACCTAGAAGATTTACAGGACTACAATCGCACACTACAAATTTATGCATTTTTCTAAAAGAACCAATTTTTACTTCTACCAATTCAGTAAGTGGGGTTTTAATCTGCTGATTGGCAACTCCTACCACTTGGATGCATTCACCTGAGAGAGGAAGGTTCGGAATTTCCACTGACCTAACAGTAGAACGGGTAGCTCCAGTATCGACAAGGAATGTTACGTTTGCTCCATTCACTTCTCCATCCACAAAGGGACCAGACTGATCTACCTCTAGAGTTGCGCCAAGCACGCACTCTTTCCCCTCTCTTGCGCACCGTCAGAAACTTTCATCCGGGTCATCCTCACTCTGATGCAACCAATACTGGGAAATGTTAGCTGCTCTCGGCAACTGTGTTACCTGCTCTCCTCCGTAGAATCCTGTTTCTGTACTGTATCTTTGCTGGTTAACAGTGTTGGGAAGTGGTGGTTGTGGCACCTGACTTTGTTGAACAACTACCTCATTCTGCACCTGTGGAGTTAATGATTGATGTTCCGGATTAGGTTTAGGTGGGAACTTACACTCATTTCTCCAATGCCCCAATTTTCCGCAATTATGACATGGGCATTTCTTCTTTGCCTCTTCTAGACTCACTTGTCCTTTTCCTTTACCTATATTTGGTCGCATCTTATTCTGTCCTGATTCGTTTCCATTATTATTATCCAATTGGGCTTCTTGTTTTTCTGCCACTTTCACTTGTGCCCACATTGCTTTTTCTTTCAACTTACGCTGTTTACTCTCTATTTCATCACTACAATACTTAGCATACCTCAGCACCTCATCTACACTTGCATTCTGCCAGTTTATCATATGTTGCTTAATCATATCGCTTATTTCTTGTTTCAAGCCAAATACAAATCGGTATACAAAATGACTCATATCCTTCTCACTTAATTCCTCATAACCACTATACTGTTTGAAAACTAACAACAATCGCTCATAATATGCATGTACACTCTCCTTACTTTCCTGTGTAGTTCTATCAATCTTAACCCAATCTGTCTCTTTTGGAGGAATCTTATTCTTCAAAAAGGTAATCACCTTGTCGTATTTCTTCATCACATCTGGTCCTGGAGCTCCTGTCTTAGGATCTCTTGGATATTCTGTAGTTGGCCAGTCAACTGTAATCTTACATTCTGACCACAGATCCGTTGGTACCACTATGTCGAACAATCCATCCAAATCTATCCACAACACTTTCGAGACCTTTACAAACCTTTCTACCTGTCGGTACCACTCAACTGGCTTTTCTCTTAACTTTGGAAAGTCATTTGTAAATGACAGGATGTCCTGCCTAGTCCAGGGAACATGCACATAACTACCACCTGGAGTTTCTCTCATAGGGTACTCTTTAACAACATGTTCCTTTTCTGTTATCATAAAAGCCAATGAACCTTTGTCTACGCTTTTCTCATTCTTCTTTGTCCATCTAACCTTCCATCTGTCTACATCACCCCATTTTCTCAACAAAACAATCAACTCTTTTATCTGTGTCAACCTTCCTGCTGTATTCAAATTTTCAATATCTTTTTCACAAAAATCTACTCTGTATGGTTTCTGCAACGTTTTTACTTTTGCAAAATCTATTCCAATCTCACCGGCCACTTCTTCTAGTTTGTCATGTAAATTCTTTGCCCTCCATGTTATACTTTTGCACAGAAACATTATTTCATCATCCTGATAATTCTTTATCTTTTCTGTACCAATCATTCCTAGAATTAATTCTTCCATGTCAATCTTCAATCTGATCACATCTAATGGTTTTTCTTCCGTTTCTTTTATTTTAAAAGCTTTTATCCACTCATTTAACTCATCAGGAGTCGGACCTATAGGAGTACTATTTATTTCTGTCCAATTTCCACTCTTTTCAGGTGTCACTGTTGCAGATTCAGTTACCATAGGCATTTTCCTACTGCTACACTCATTTACTGTCAAATTTTCAGGTGGACTTGGTCTGTAAGCACTAGTCAAATTGCTCGTACCTGGACTTGTTTCCATTCTTTCCTTTTCTCTTTGGAATTGCGAACTCAAGGGAATCACCAAAGATCGTTCATCAATTTTCTGATTCTCGAAAACTGGTATTACTGGACCTATTGTTACGGGTACGGTAACTGCTTCCATATTCTTGGTTAATTCTCTAATTTTCTCAGTTAATTCTCTTGTTGTCCTTGCCAATTCTCTTGCACTATCATTTTCTATTCCCTCATTTTGGAAAGTTCTTATTTGTTCTTGTGACCTATTTATTTCTTGTCTTTTTTCTGGACTTTTTATTTCGCATAGTTTCTATTGGTGGCGCATTTGGTGTCACCACTGTAGAATTCTGCTGATACGGAGG
Organism: Calotriton arnoldi; assembly: GCA_963921515.1. Classification (NCBI taxonomy): domain Eukaryota; kingdom Metazoa; phylum Chordata; class Amphibia; order Caudata; family Salamandridae; genus Calotriton; species Calotriton arnoldi. Next base: position 2,761,620 of record CAWUFW010001403.1, on the reverse strand, counting down.
TGGATTTTTATTTAATATATCTTCCAGCAACTCGTCATCCATTTCACTCTCATGCATATATTTTTCTCTCTCTAAATGTTTCTGTTTCTCAGTCCGTTTTTTCTTAGTCCCTTCCTCAACTGTAAAAGCTGGAAACAAACCTCCTGTCATGTTAGCACATCTCCATCGTTTTATTCTGTCCTCATGATTCATTCCCCACAATCTTCCGGGCACGAACTCATAACCTTTCATACCTCTGAATCTTTCTTTCTCGTACATCTCATCTTCCCATTCTGTTAAAGCCTCAAACTGTGTCGGTCTAGGTTTAGGTTCCAATTTAAGCATCTTTTCTTTTAAATTCCGTAAAATCGCTACATTAAAAGAACCATTTTCAGGAAAAGCCAATGCTCCATCATTCTTTGTATATTTTACCCAATTATCCAACCATATGCACGTATGATATCCATATTTCAGCATCATATGTGAAGCTGCTGATTTCGGCGGAGGAATTACTTGTCCCTCTCTAGTCACAACCTTTTTGTCTTTCTTAAAGAAATTCTTTAATTTCGTTGTCCATGACGTTCTCTCCCTTTCATACTCGTAATACGGCATGTTTTCTATTTGTTTTCTCTTTACTCTAACGCTGTTTCTGTGTACGGAACTTCGTCCAATTACAGCGCGATTCACACTAACGTACCAATCAGAACAATTTCCACCGTCCGCGAACCAACCAATCCTAGCGCGGCACTTTTTTCTACGTCACTCCTGCTCTGTATTCACGTGACTAGTGCACTAACCAATCCTAGCGTGGCACTTTTCCACGTCACTTCTACTCTTTACCCCTCCTTTACAAAATTTATCGGCAATTTTTCTTTTTACTGTTTTTCTTCGTTAGTTACAACAAATAAACAATTCCATAGTCTGATTCGCTAAACAAAGTGACAGCCTTGTCCTTTTACACAAGAATCCTGTTTTTCCAGTAGGCAGCGCTTACCTCTACCCTACCACAGAATTATTTACTTTCGCCGATAAAGTAGCACTTCCCTCTACCTTACCCTTCTTTCAAACAAACAATTTACTCGTTTCTCTGGGGATAAGACACATGTGGAGACTAGGCTCCTGAGAATTAAGGCCAAAGTTTCACAAGTAAACGTGATTTGCTATTTCATTTACACACTTTTCACACCGAAATCCCTAACATAACACAACCTGTGTTATAACCAAAATGAATTCAGACCATGTACCAAATTCCATGTGACTTCTCTTGCCACACGTGTTCCACTTCCTACATCCCAGAAGCGTGAAAACTTACATATAACATAACGCGACTCAACATATAGTGTTAGTCATCAAATAATCAATAATCAATAAACAATAATCACTAAACTAATCTATAGAAAACCATAACTCTGCTACCAAGAAATCTGATGCAGCGCGTACAATGAAAACTATTCTCCTCCCAGGTTACTTACAGGTCATCCAGGGGTAAACTATATTTCTCATATCCTCATGACGATGGGGCCCATAAACATCGCCTAACACACACACTCACACACCTGGATTTCCTTTTACACCTGTATGAAATTCCGTACTCCTAGGAGAAGCATGAGAACTAAATGGAGAACACCATTTTGTGTACCGCTGGAAGAGCAAGGATATCGATTTACCTTAATTTGTCACTTTCTTTTAGTTATTTCTTAAGATATTCCTGCTCATTGTTTTGTCGATGAATCATTCATTTAAGAAATTAGTTCATAGTGATTAAGACCAGCTGAATCACAATCAACCAATTACTCAGGTCACACTCATTTAGGAAAATAACCACTGAGTCATTTTGGGTTTAAAGAATCTTAATTTTTATATAATTTTAAAAGCATGGAAAGAATTTAATACTTTATTCAATTATTCATTTTAAATTCACAATTTTATTAAGCATAACCAATTTATTGCAGAAAAGGAAATTTTGTCATGAAGCCAAAACCCTAGTTACCTGCCTAGCTTCCTAATTTAGCCTAATGATTTCTAACCTAACTTTGGGATTAGAAATAGCCTGATTCTCATACTCAACTGTAAAGTTAAGACAGCAACAGCAACTTCAGCTCGTCAGCATCAGCTACCTGCAACCCGTCTCCTCTACTGCAACCATGACTCTCGAACTGCCTGGAACTCTCTGGAACTTCCCTGGAACTTCCCTGGAACTGACTGCAACTCACTGCAACTGACCCCCTCCCACTAAGAGTAGGCCCTCTTATACCCCAATTCTAACTTTGCTAACTAACTGTTGCAACATTAATATCACGCTTTTCTTTCATTGGTCCATGTATGTCAGCTTATTCATTCTTTAATCAAGTTCTCTTGGATTCAAGGGTCCTTGGATCATTTCCTTTCCCATACGCTTAAACATTTCCATCCGATTCGATCAGTCCATTTGTATCTTCTTTTGACACATTCAAGAACTCCGCAGTCATTGTCCTTTCTCTTGGGCTCCTTTCCCACGGACTCTCTCCTGATCATCACGGCACACTATCAGTTCAATTAGGTCACACCAGCCTTGACCATTTCTTGCATCCTAGCCTCTCAGAGACATCACGAGGCTCCAGATTTCTTCAATCTCATCCCGTACCACGTGTCCCCTTGCGCCTGCGCACATCTTCCCACTGGCGGCCATTTTATCTCGCCACTCGGTTCTACTTTTAGAAGCACTAATTTGAGGCAAATAAAACATAATTAAAATAGAGAAAAATATCCCTTTCGTTTCCCTCCCGTCTACGTACCCCAATTAGTTGTTACCTAGCAAAAGCGACATTTAAGCTGCTCCTTACTTACCATCACTATTGTTTTTGCCACAACACATTTTATTTCTATGAAGCACAAACATGCATTTATTTTATTTAGTACGCTTTTTATTCTTACGTTATGATTAGACACACGGACATTCATTAGTAGATTATTTAGCACATACATTAGCACATTACCATTCCCACATATACAATGTTGATTAATACATTTAAACGAACATTTTTAATAATTAATTATATAATTTGTTAGGGGTTAAAATTTTTATTTTTACTGCTCCATCACACCCTATGTGATGTATTTATCCCAAACATCTTCAGTGGCGGTGTGCGATCAGTGGTTCATTTGTAAAAAAAATAAGAGCCAGGGCTCTCGTCAGGAGGCAGCTTGCACAAGCTCATTTCTCCTGTTAGCGCCGCCAACTACAACAGAATCAACTACTAACCATGAATGTGGGGAGATGATGTGGCATAATGGCCAGAGCTGCTGACTTCAGAGCTGGGGAACCAGGTTCGAGTCTCGGCGTCAGCTCAACATCCTGTGATTCTGAGCAAATCGCGTAATCTCCACGTGCCTACCATAAATGAATGTGTCCTTAACTGGTGCTCATGAAAAGAGCCAGTGTTAATAGTGCCGCTGCTGAGCACCAGAAACCCCCGGCTCAAATTAAGCACTGTGTGTGAGCCATCCTTAGCAAGATGTACTCAGACTAGAAAATGAGATAAGACAAGCGAAGAAAGCAGCAGTTATCCAAGAGCAAATGATAGCCCACGTGCAGCACACTAGGGCAACCTACAACGATATGACACACAGACTGAGTCTCCACAGCTATTAAAAATATATAACTAGGCACAATGGGGAGGAGGAGAAAACCGGAAGAATATTAGCTTGTCTGAACAAAAATGAAATCCCTCACCAACCTATCTCTGTGCATATGAGCCCAGATGGCATGACAGTCAACATATGAACCAAAATAAATGAAGCATTGGAAACAAACTATAGAAAACTGTATGCAGCATGCAGCATTGAGACAGCTAATCTCACAGAAATTATCGCCAGCAGAGACTGCAAAACTGGACGAATTTCTAAGATTAGGAGAGATAAACAAGGCAATAAAAGAACTAGTGTCAGGAAAATCATCTTGCAGTGATGGGTTTCAACCTGAATTTTTTGAAGATTTCTGTGGAATGCTGTTATGTTATGTTATGTTAAAAGCATTTCTAGAGCGCACCTTCATCAAACGATTTCATGGCGCTGGGGGCGGAGAGGCGGGCAACAGGAAACTAGATTAGGTCACCATACGCTTGAGTAAACAGCCGAGTCTTAAGCAATTTTCTGAACTGTGCATAGGAGGTCACCGACCTCATCTCCACGGGGAGGGAGTTCCAAAATTGTGGAGCCAAGACGGCGAATCTTGAGCCTCCATGCTTCTTGCGTTTGAAGGAGGGAGTCACTAACAGGTTCAGGTGGGAGTACCGCAGATCTCGAGAGGGGATGTAGCGTTGGATCCTGGAAGAAATGAAGGTTGGGCTATTGCCATGAAGGGCTTTGAAGATAATGCTAGCTCTTAAATTACTACACTTGTACCAAGAGACAAAATGGATTGGTTCATTACACAGATGTGCAGAGAAGGGATACTGTTTCCTCTACCAACACTCCAACAAGACTCATTAGAGGTATCATTTTACCACTATCTATGCTAAATTCAGATTGTAATCTTATGGGCAAGGTGCTGGTGAAAACAAATATTGCACCACCAGAAGACTTAATAAACCCAGACCTATCAGGGTTCATTCCTCAAAGGAGCACAGCAGTAAGACAGCTTTTCCGTGTTATGAACAAGTGTTAGCAGTGCACCTGCAGTGGCAGCAGAAGACATGGAAAAGTGTTTACTATCGTTCTGTGACTCAGAACATATTTTGTGAAATGCACTGAGGGCCCTAAAATCATTCGGCACCATGCCAGGACTACATGTGCACAAGAAGAAATCTTGCCTGTTCCTGTTAATGCTAGTGACCGAAGATGTACCCAAGAGCTACCTGACCTCCCACTTAAATGGGAACACATCACCTTTAAATATTTAAGGATTACAATTTACCAACAAAAATCAGAGTAAGTAGATGGCAATCTGACAAAACTCCTTTAAGAGTACTTGTGCGTCAGTAACATTATGGAACCTAATCCCCCCTCTCCACAATGGGGCGGGTAGCTGGCGCTAAGATGAGCCTGATGCTCCACCCTCTGTACCTGTTTGCTACGATACTGGTATATCCCCAAAGGATTATTTATGGAAGCTGACAAAGTCCTAAGGGACTTAATATGGGGAGGGCAAAGGCACAAACTAGAAGGGACCCTAACGGTAGGTGGCTTGGCCGCCCCCCAGTATCGAGACCTACAACCTAGCTAGTTGAAGATTTGCAGTAGGTGTCATGATGACCCACCTGCTCCAGAAGCACCGCAGCGATAAGAGCTGGTGGGGGGGGGAGGCACCTCTGTTGACCAGTATCTTCCCACATCCATCTTGCCAAAAGGAAAACATGGTACTCCTGACAGTGGACAACCAATGTTGACACAGGGACCTATACAAGACCAAAGAGGTGCCAGCTTAAGCTCTGATTCTCCCCCTATGACGTATGCCAGAATGTAGGTGCATAGCGTGTACTGCAAATGTGCACCCGTGACCTTACGCAGGCATCACACCCATACGTTCTCTATTTAATGGTGAGAGACTCCACAGCTTCCAGGCCCTTCAAAAAGAATATACCATCTGAACTGGTCAATTTATAGCCATCAACCCGTTGATCGAAGCAATCTAGGAGGTGGCCTCAAAACACAGGAACCCCTACCACACGTGTTAGAAGTGATGCTGCAACTAGGCACCACTAGAAAAGTGGTAACTAGGTTACACTCAGCCATGCAACTGATGAGTACACCAAATAAACAAATACTAAAGGAAAGCTGGGGGCAGACATGGACAATAACAGATTTGAACAAGAATGGAAACAAATTCTTACACAACCAAAAATAATATCAGGAAATACCAGGTTTAAACTGATCCAGCGCAGCATACTGTATCGCACAAGCCTGACCCACAGCCGGCTACATAAAATGTACCAAACTGTCCCTGCCGTTTGCCCTAGGTGCTCAGTGAATAAAGCTATCTTAATCCATATGTTTTGGTCCTGCACTAAAATAAGCACACTATGGGAAGAGGTCATACAAACAACCGAAAACATTACCAAAGTTAGACTAGAAAATAACCTGCTGGGCTTGAAACCCTGCAGGAAGAAAAATAAACATGAATAGAAACAATTGGATCCGGCATCCATCCTAATGGAAAGGCTACTAGCCCCAAACTGAGAAGCAGCATCACCTCCTTCTCTAAAGCCATGGAAGCAAGAACTGCTTAAATGGGCAGAAGCTGAGAAACGGCGTATTTCTAAAAACCGTTGAAAACAAAACAAATCCATGCAAATAATCAGTTGGGACACAATGCTTCTATAACTAGCCCACAACATTGATGACAGATCCCCTGGAGGGTGGTAGATGAATCAAAAGTAAATATATCTCAACTCAGAATACATTGACCCAACAATAGAATCCAGAAATGCTTCCCCTTGTTCTCCTATGCAGCTCAACACCAGTCCCACCACAGTATCTCCAGTAGCGTTTGAGTAAAGGATCACTTCCCGGCTGCACGGCTTCACTCTGGAGTGCAACAGTCCTGGCACTACAGCCCAGGTGCAGGCCCAGCTTGGTGGCTGCGTGATGAGTTCAGCCCTGACTGGGTCAACCATCTTAAGCAAGTGCAAGCCCATACCGGGTTGTAGTAGTCACTATGGTCGACTCATCAACACGCAGATGGAGCCCTGACCAGGCCAATACAGGCCATAGTTATCCACACAGCAGGGCTGCAAAAACATTTGCCGCCCTGATTGCGTAATGTCATCCACATGGCAAATACAGCCCTGACTAGTTTTCTAATGGCAGATGCAGCCCCAAGCTGGGCTGGTACAGGCACTTACAGCACAATTGGGCTGATACAAGTACAATGTGTAAAGCAGTCCCCACCAAGAATCAATCTTAAAAGACCCAGGAGACCCTCTGCAGCCATTCATGGTTTGTTCTCCGCTAGTCAGCTTCCTCTGAATGTCCCTCAGTCCCGGGGATACACTGGGCTTCTCCTCCTGGACAGTCTTTCCTCCTTCAGGGCCCAGCAGATATCTTCCTTCTCTCAGCAGGCAGGTAGGCTTCTAGACACTTAGGCAGATCCTCAAATGCTCTTGGGGTGATGCAGATTTCATGTAATCTCCCCTCACCTCCAGGAGACTGACTTTCAGGCAGACATCAGGCCTGGTCGGACAGTAGTCCTTCGAGTGCTCAGCAGAGCACTCCCTTCCCTAATGTTGTAGTGCTAATTACTGGAACACAGTGAGGTGCTTTTGGTCCCACTTTTACACACAATTTCTATACAGAGGATGCAGATCCACTGTCTCAAACCTAAGAACCGGTTTGTGGTGCATCTCTAGTAAAATGTCTCAGACTCCACTCTAGATGCAGTCTTTGTGTAAAGTGATCGTTCCCACAGCAAGTCCTTCTCACAGCAAGTATCAGGGGGCTGTCGCCAACCTCGAGCACTTACAATGCAGGCACAATAAAGTGTGAGGTATCTACACCTGGCTTTCATCAGCCTCTCTGTAGCAGTGTGTGCACAGGAGTGGCCGAAACGCGTCATGATGGACTTGCACTGAACTAAAATAAAACTTTTCACTGGGCACCAGCAATCAAAGTTGTCCGTATCCCTGTCTGTGCGCGAATGCACGTGGAGTGGTAACTGTATATATATATATGCATATATATGTATATATATATATATATATACATATATATATATATATAATACAATGTAGGTGCAAGAACACATCCTTGGCGCACCCCACGTGCTATCCGGATGCGTTTGGTCAGCAAACCTGTGCAAAATTGTTTTCATGCAGTTTGCTTAAAAGCTGAACAAGATTGCCTGGAACTCCCAGGTTTGATAAAACATGCCATAATTTTGGCAGTGGAATAAGATCAAATGCAGCTCTTAAATCTATAAATGCCACGTAGAGCTTTTGTTGTTGTAATAAAACTGTTTTCCAATATAAAATCGAAAATCTAAAGATCTGGTCAATTGTGCTGACCTTTGGCCTAAAGCCAGTCTGAAGAGGTGACATTGTTGTATTGACATCTGCCCAGTCCATCAGTTTATTCAAAACTTGCCTGGCAAAAAATGTTTGCGCATTGTCAATCAAACTTATTGCCTATAATTGGCAGGGTTGCTTGCATCTCCCTTTTTAATATAGTTATGATCTCAGCTCCCCTCCATGATTCAGGTAGTTCGCTCCCTGCAGAAATGGCATTTGACAACAAATTCAGATAAATCGACCAGATTTGTAGCTCAGTTTTATAAAGATCTCCTGGAATTTTATCTGGACCTGGTGCCTTTGCTATTTTTAGCGAGTCAATGGCACTACTTGGTTCTTCTAGACGAAAGGAAACTGGGATAGCAGCTGCTTCCCAGTTTACAGTAGATATCGTTGAGGGAAAGACCTGACAGTTGCTTAGCCCACAATCATTATAATCTTTTGCAGTATAAAGAGCAGTAAAGTGCGACACCCATTTTTCAGGAGATATGCTATAGTGAGGGGTCTTCGTGCTCCCTGGCTTAGTGCCAATATCGGCAACACTCAGTTCTCATACAGCAACATACATAAATAAACCACACGACACCTTTTTAGTGGAGAAATTTGCTGCAGGTTTATTTGCATAACCAATATGCCAACATGGTGGGTTATCTTACGGGCGATCCCAGGGCAGGCCAGCCCCTATGCCGCCTGCCCGTCTGATGAGCCAACTTGCACCGTGGCCGTCGCCAATCGGTGGTTACCAATTATTGGGAGAGGCCACCTCTCCCATCAGTGGACCGCCAGTCCACTCCCTTACTCACGCCCCCGACAGGTGGGCGGAGCGTTCCAGGCAGCCCCCGGTTGCTCAGACCCACAACCGCCCGTAGGCTAACGGGGCGCCGTAGTTCTTCCAGGGGACCCGCTAAAACATCCCTGGGTATCCTTGGCTTAGCACCCTTGTTGTGCTGCTGCAATATAGTACCCTTCTGTACCTTGCAGACTCTGGATCGCCCTGTAACTCCTCCTGCAACACAAAACAATAAGTTAGCTTCTTCCCCTCCCCGTACTACCCTTTGGCCGTCCGCAGGGTAAGCGGTAGGGTGGGAAACTGCGAGACGGGTAGCGGTCAAGAGACCGTACAGTGGGCGGGGAAGGCTTTTGTACCCCTGTCCCCCTCCCACGGCCGGAAGTGACGCGGCCAGCAGACCCCCTGGTCCCTAGCCCAGGGAGCCTAGTCAGCAGACTTCTGTGCCTTCCTGTGGCACGAAGGCGGCCGCCCTTTTGGAGGGTCCCCTACGTGGTCCCCCTGGGCAGCCTTGGCATAGTGCCAATATCGGCAACACTCAGTTCTCATACAGCAACATACATAAATAAACCACACGACACCTTTTAGTGGAGAAATTTGCTGCAGGTTTATTTGCATAACCAATATGCCAACATGGTGGGTTATCTTACGGGCGATCCCAGGGCAGGCCAGCCCCTATGCCGCCTGCCCGTCTGATGAGCCAACTTGCACCGTGGCCGTCGCCAATCGGTGGTTACCAATTATTGGGAGAGGCCACCTCTCCCATCAGTGAACCGCCAGTCCACTCCCTTACTCACGCCCCCGACAGGTGGGCGGAGCGTTCCAGGCAGCCCCCTGTTGCTCAGACCCACAACCGCCCGTAGGCTAACGGGGTGCCGTAGTTCTTCCAGGGGACCCGCTAAAACATCCCTGGGTATCCTTGGCTTAGCACCCTTGTTGTGCTGCTGCAATATAGTACCCTTCTGTACCTTGCAGACTCCGGATCGCCCTGTAACTCCTCCACAGCTCTGGGGGTGGCCACCGTCACCACCAGGGCCCCCCACCAAGGCAGATATTCCGACCTACATCCTGTTGCTTCCAGGCCTCCCCAAGGTCCCGCAAAATTAAGTCCATGCCTACCCTTGAGAAGTGAACCTCATCCACTTCCCAGCATCCAGTAGACTTGGCCTGAAGTAAACCATGCCAGATGACGCCAAATCCCCTTTGTCCTGTGCATTTACGCATGGCGCTGTTCACTCTCCTACGTGATATCTCAATGGCGTCTCCAGCTCGGGCTCCTTGCCAAACTGGGCGAGGTAAAGTTTAAGACCACCACAGTTCACATGCCCCAAGCTGAATACTCAACTGACACTTGATGTCCCTCATGTCTTGGAGCAGTACTCTCCTCCCCAGAGTCGTCAAGTCATTCCTTCCCAAATGTATGACCAGAATATGAGGTAGACCTCTAACGATGCATGAAAGGCCAATTACCCAGACCTTGGTTCCTGGTAAATAAGGAGATGTTGTGTTTGAAAACCATATTTATAGTAACGTTTATATTCTAATAGTCTACAATTGCACAACAAAACCACATCACTGCAACATCAGTTGGCAATCCGGGCCAAAACCGTACACCTTTAAACACCTGACTGTCGGTTGCAACATAGGACTTAAGAGCCCTCTCGCCATATCCTCCCGCACAAGGCCTATATATCGTTTGTAGCAATGCGAGTCCCAGCGCCCTACCTGCTTAATTCGCTCTGGCGGCATCCCTGATAGAAAGGCTGTTATTGCCGCCCCAATCCTGAAGGAGTGGCAGCTGAATCTCTCAACTCCCCCTGTCTGTCCTGACAATTGCAAGCATGCCTGCATGATGTGGTCTACTTGATACTTTGTAACCGGAGACCCGTCCTCATGCACCAGGAAGTACCCCGCAGTCCCTGGGCGGAGGGCCAAATAAGCCTTGCCCAAGAGCAAAGGGCAATACCTAGCGTCCCCCAGCCCCTGTAACAGGACTACTCTCCCTTCTCCTGCCTGATCAGTTTTAGACTGTCTTACCACTATCCTGAGACATGATGTGCTAATGGTAACGTCCTTGATATTCAAAGCCACCCCAAGGTGTCCTGCTTGGATCTCCACTAGCTCCCCAACATCGGCTCCAACAAAATCAGCCAACCACCCCCCCCCAGGTGGAGTCTACACTCCCACACTTCTGATAGTGTAACACACGATCACGCCTCCTGTTCAGTTGAAGTTAGTAATTCCTGGTGCTGACAACCACAGGGGCCTAATACTGGGCGTATATATGCGCCCAGGATGACCCTAAACAAACGGTTTGGTGTGGATGGGTGTCGACATTGCCTGGCTGAAGTACAATACCTTTGACAAGCAACTCAGGGCAAGATGTGCCAATACAGGTAGCAGTTAGGGTATCAAGCCCGCCTTGCTTCCTCTCACCCAGTTATCCGTGTATAGCGCTTGTGGAGCCTGTCCCTCAGATTAAGCCAGTCACCACCCCAGGTGACGTCTTGCCCTCCCAAACTATGCTAGTATACCAGGGAGCCGGCAAGACAGTGGGACAGGAGGGGAACTATATGTATAATTACCTGCCCCTTTCTAGAATACTGGAATGCCAAATGTTCTTTAATACTTTGTAGCCCATGTGTGCCTTACCCAGGGTTTCACCAATTTTTTGAACCGTAGCACCTTGTTGGATGAGAACTTCCACAACCTGCCTGGCTGCCAAGGCTATAGGGCGGGCGAGTTTTACCGCAACGTCTCTCGCTTTCTACACTGTTGTGTGAGCCCGGTACCTTCACAAAATTAGTTTACAATTTACGTTTCTGACTGTAATTAGGAGTACGTTCACCCCATGGTATCTTTGGCGCTGCAACACCTGTTTATTGTTACTCAACTCAATGGCACTCGTTTTAACGACCTCAGAAGGATGAAATGCTAGGTGGTCCTAACAGGATCTGACCTTCTGACCAAGAGGTCGAACGCAAGCCCCTATCAGTTCTGCCGCTCCCCAGGCCTGTGAATTGATTCCCAGGGCCGACTTCTGGTACCTGCACCCTTACTAGGACATGCCCGAGCTAGAAACCCACATCTAGAAGGCCTGCCAACCGGCTGACCACCTCCAACACCAGAGTGTCACGCCGCCACTCCGTAGCCAGGATACTAAACCAGGTATAGATGTATCCAAAGACCCATCTCTTAGTGCATGCCTGCCGCGCTGATCCCCACTGAAGGAGTTTGCGCGGGATGTCCTGGTAGACCAAAGGGTGGGGACTGGCCTGAGTCTCCCTGCCCAGAACATACCACTGACACCATACACAGCTATTGCTCACTGACCTGAACGCGGGAAGACGCACTGGCCAGTCCTTGGACCAACATACCTCTAACCCCAAACCAGGTAACCTACCACAACCGATGCGCTAGGAGTTTGTGGACCCAGTACTTGCCATGAATGTCTCCTATCTTACCTCAGATTAGCCTGTTCAGGTTGTTCTGTGGTGTTTGTGCCCCCAGACTCCCCATGCTGCTACTACTAGTAATGTGACGCGGTAGCTACATTGATGGGTACATCTCCCTCCCCATATGAGCGGTGCGACATATATGAAGGAATCAGCTGGCGGAGCCGTGGCAAAATTATGTTACGATTGTTGCGCTCGGGCCTGCCGAAGTAACTGTTGTTCCAATATTAGTATTGTGCAATGTCCCCCCCCATTGACTCTCCATGTGTTTGTTTCCTGTCCTTGCCGCATGGGGCGGACACTTGCCCACAGGGTTGGCATAGCTGTGCCAAACCTACCAATAGTGTTAGAGCACCCTCTCCCCGAAGGATAGCCTGGCACTGATCAACAAGTGATTATTGCTACCCCACTCAATGGTCCTCTTTTTCTCAACTAAGGATGGAGAAAGGCATTCCCGCCTTGGATCCCGCACTGGATAAAGCAGGAAGCTCTGCCCATACCTTGCCCACCTCATTGGGCCTCTAGCAGGAAAGACCCACGACCCACACAAAAGATTACCAGTGCACCTAGCCCTGGGCCTTAAATAACTAACACAAAGAGGAGCCTCATGGGTGCATGAGCAAAGCTGCTAGGGGAAAATCACAGTGCAGGTACTCTGGACCAGAGCATCTAAAAACAACGATAATGCTTCCTAGAGAGACAATGCACATCGCTACAGTACTGAAACATGAGCTGTGCAAGATCTAGGCTGCAATTGTTGGAGGTTAAACTGTCTCCCACTCCACCCTTACAGCTTTGACGCCGGGTTGCTCCAGTGCGCGCCTGTTGCATGTGGGCCATTGCTGACACCCTAGTGAACGTCCTCCTTTAGCCTATCCCATAACTGCAAACCAGGCCTGTTTGCCCCCATGGGAAACATAGAAACAATGTGCCATCCCTTATGCACTAGTCAGGCCACTTTACTACTAATGAGAAATTGCTTATGTGCTGTGTCCTAAAACATATAATCGCTAATTTCTGCCAACCCAGAGCACAGGTGTGAATCCCCGTTGGCGTCCGTCACCCAGGGTTGCTTAAAGACACTGATGGGCTACACCATTTGTACGGACCTCCCTAAATTCCTAGGCATAAACTTAAACCCCCCCCCCCAAGCTTCCTGCTATAAGGGTGCCGCGTCTCAGGCATGGGAGGGGCAGCTGCATACATTATAAACACTCCGCAAGGCAGTGAAGAAGGCTGTGCCTTGTCCTTGCCGGTGTTTTGCCGCTATGTCAATGCATCCCTATATTACTACCCAAGGAGCAATACCCCTACAACAATCCCCTCTATTGTTTTAGTAAATGCTTATTGGTTGAAAAGATAGATAAGCCACAATTATTGCTTAGTTGCATAGCCAACCGAGATCTAGCCGTCCACCTCCATGGCTGCCAAGGTTTCAGATTGCTATGAGTGACATTTTAAATATTCCAGTGCCACTGGGTGACATAAAAAAGCCCGTGAATGACACTTTATAGGGAGTAAAATCAAACAATGAAGATGAGGGAGACATATTGATATCGTCATTACACCCAATTGTCCACGGCAATAAAATAGAGGTCCCGAGTCCTAAAACAATGTCCTGGCCACGTGTCTCAACCCAGGGTGAGAAAGAAAACAACTCGCCGGGCTGTGCCAACCGCCCTGATTCCATCTGTTATTAGTGGCAGCCTTCATCCCGAAGACAGAGAGAGGGCACATGCCGCACTCTCGGTGGTCCCGGGACCTAGTTGACCAAGCAGTTGAGTACCCCTAAAACAGTCCCAATATGATCACATTAGGATGCCCACTAATAACATGCCCCAATACTTTGTAAAGCGACAGCGGTGTCACCCACAGGATCAGAAACGTAGTCCTAAGTGACGCTGCACTGAAAACCTGCCATCATGGCGGAGCGCGTGGCACCCTATGACCGCAGGAATTGATCACCCTACCCGAGGGTTGGTGAGTAGGCCCGCCACCCTCCCTCACATGCGTCTCACAGTGGTCTGGGGACCCACGAACATGCCGCCGCCAAACAATCCAGCCACCAGAGAAACCAAGGCCCTGTGCATACAGCTTCTCCACCTGCACCGGCTGTACAAATGCCGCGAGGATCTAACCAAACGTGGCGACATGGGCCGGTGGCATCTATTACCTATGAATCCCCCTCACATTCGACCTGCCAGCATTGCCGGTAACATCCCCCACGAGAAAGTCCCTAAAGCAGCTGCCAGCGGAGTCCCTCTGTGGCGCAGGCGGCCCTGAAAGTAGGGACAAGCTGCTCTGCGGCCGCTGCACGCTAGCGATACATGAGTGCCGTTCCTAAAATCCCGCCCCACCCTTGGGCGCATGCCACTGCAGCCCCCCTGGTAGGTGCCGCAGGCCACCGCCCCTACCGACATGGTAAGAGAGAAACAGCCCTCACTGGACGCAGCGGAAGACCCTGGAGCGACGACAGCGAGCTCCAGAGAGCTTAAAAGCTACCAAGAATAATTGTGGTTTCAGGTAACCAAATTACCCCAATGCATTCCGGATGGAGCCTCCCCACAGGCGTCTGTGTTGTTGGCTGCGCCACCGGGTCATATCACCTATAGTGGACACCCCCAGGGGAGATTGAAGGCGCCTGTCTCCAAAGCCGTTACACAGTGCCCCTGAACAGTAGGTTCCTCGGAGGGGAAGCAGATCTCTCACTGCTCTGGAAAACCAGAAAAAATTGGACTCTCTGCAAGACCCTGTGTTTAATGTGTGCAGCCCGGGCGTAAGAGGGCGTGGCCAATGTACTTAAGGGCGTGGCTAGAACCCGTAAGCTGAGGGGCTGGCTTAGCTAATGTGCCGCCCGACATGTATCTGGCTGTTTCTGTCCTGCAAGTAGGAGTATGCTAAAAGGAACATCATATCTCCAACAAGTCAGGACTGTTGGCTTTGTCAAAGATACTCAGTTGTAAAGCTAAATAAGCAGCACACGAGCTGGGTCGCAATCCTGACTCCAGTCCCAGCAGGCCCTGCGAGACCCTCCGGTGCCACGTCATCTGCCCAGGCTGGCTTCTCGCCTCACCGCTCTGACCGTCAACTCAAAGTTTATTCAAATACGCCCTTCGCAGATCTCCTCTGACTGCCTCAAAATATCCTAAAAGCTGCCGCCTAAGATTCACAAAGCACAGAAAAAGGAGCTAACACCCTACTCAATCGCCCCTCCGGAGGAAGTAGTGTCTGGCGTGCACGGGCTATGTTGGCTGGCAGTCACTGGTCGGCTGTAAATGAGCTAGGCAAGCAACTCGGCTCAAAAACGGAAACGCACTTGACCACCGCATCGGGTAAGCCAACAACCCTGCCCCTCGCCAAACCCCTACAAAAACCCTAATCTATCCTCGTACACAACGACAGGTACTGCCGCAGGTAACTACAATGGATACTCCCCCCGAGGTGCAATGGCCGGCAGGTGTATGCGAGGTAGGAAAATTACTGGCGACTCCACCAGAGACCTACACCCTGATCGGCTCGGGTGCTTGATTCCAAATAGTAGCCCGACCCGCTGCTCCAAATGACCCCCCACTCTCAACCTAGAGCTGAGGATCAGCATGCCCAAGTGGCACTGCATAGCGTGCCCGGGAGACCGCGCTGTTGAAGCTGATGGAGGCCAGTTACGAATCACGTTACCGGCCGACTCCCTGGCATAACCAGTACCCCGTCCCTACCATAGGACAGAGTATTTGTCAGGTGGCTGGTCGCAGGGGCTGGATAGGGTGCCCCCCAGCTCGACCCGCGGCACACCAAAAGGAGCAAGGGTGTCCGGTCGGGAACCAGTTTCCCCGCCCGCTTCGGGTCCCAGAGAGGCACGACCAGACGGCTGCTGGGGCGGAGCGCCTGACCCCTGGTGCCAGGTGGCCTAACAGAAAGGCAGCCCTTCGCGGTCAGGTGCCTGTATGCGCACCCGGTGAACGGAGCTCAAGCCGCCCGACATGCGCAGTCCCGGCGGGTGCCCGGTGAGGCTCGAACCTCTGACCCGCGCGGGCCTAAGGCCCCGAACCATCCCCGGATGCGCCACATGGTGGGTAACTTGTTAAGGGGGGGGGGCATCGCCAGCGCACTGCTCCATCCCCACCCCGCATAACGCACACGCCGGTCCACCCCCGATCATCCTGCCAGAGAGGCACATGCGCCCAAGGGCTCGCGGGTCCCCTGGGAACACAAGGTCCAGACCCGCCTCGCTAGCTCCTGCGGCTTGCGCTGTCCCCACCTCGTGCGTCCCCCCTCCCGTGACAAATCTGGAAAAAGTGCCGCCCCAACAGGCAGCTGGCTGGGGCGAAGGCGGCCTCTCCCTGAGGCAAGGCTCGGAGCGCTGGTGGGGAGGCAAGCTGGTGGCGGCACCTGGAATCGGGGGGCCCCCGCAAAGTGGCCTGCTGGCATGGGAGCACCTCCGCACTACCCCCCAGCTGTCGCACATCGAGTATGCTGTGCCGCCCCCGGTCTCCAACACTGATTCGAGGGCCCGCCTGATGCCCGAGGAGTCTCGCACCCCCTCCCCCAGCGGGCACCACACTTCCCGCCCCCACATTCCAGCATACTAGGTGGAGGAGGCCTATCTGAGCCGCAGAGGACGGCCCACACGCTCTTGTGGCCCTCCCCAGGCCTTTGTGCCAAAAAAGCCCAAAGCCATGGGGGGTTAAAAAAGGCCGTCCACAGGTCCGGGAGAAGTTGCCCCCGCCCGGCGAGGGAACCTGGAGTCGCCCAGGTGGGCGGGGGTGGGGGCACACTCACCACATAGACGTACAGCTCCCGGACCCTGCCAGCGGACCCGTCTAAACTGCGAGACGGGTAGCGGTCAAGAGACCGTACAGTGGGCGGGGGAAGGCTTTTGTACCCCTGTCCCCCTCCCACGGCCGGAAGTGACGCGGCCAGCAGACCCCCTGGTCCCTAGCCCAGGGAGCCTAGTCAGCAGACTTCTGTGCCTTCCTGTGGCACTAAGGCGGCCGCCCTTTTGGAGGGTCCCCTACGTGGCCCCCCTGGGCAGCCTTGGCAGAGTAAGGGCTACTAGTCTCCAGAAGGTTCTGTTATCACAGAGACCCCAGCCTTGCGTTTACCCATTGTTAACTAGTGTGGAGGCTAGGTATCTGAGTGGGCCGGTAGACAAGCAAAAAATGAAGAGAAAATGTACTGAGTTGTTCACTTACATCAGCCAGATGACGTCTCATACAGGAAGAGAGTAGGCCCAGCCTCTTCCAGCCGAAGACGGGTCCGGCCTTTATGGAGGCGGCCTCTCGTGGCCCCTCCTGCTGCCAATGGAATGCTGGGGGACCGAGTCCCACCCCAGCAGAGAGCGTTACGGCCCAAGAGCGGCCCAGGAACAGAGTGATGTGAGCAGCCCCTAATATTATATAGATCTTGATGAGCTATTAAAGCATGGGGCATTAATCGGAGGTAATCCCATTGTATCTTAATTTTTCCTTCTCCCCTTTCCTCTTTTCCCTTTTGAGCTGTTGACCTTATTAATGGAGGTCTGCACTTCTCCTCATAGGGACATGTTGAATTGCAGAGATGGCCGGTAGAGCAGAATGTTTTCCAGTGCAGCTCCCGTCTTCCAGTACAGTAAATCCAGCAAGGGCAGTGAAAAAGCCCCAGACACCACTTCTGCCACCTCAGTCAGTACCAGAGAGCTCAACGGCAGGGCGGGCCTTGACGAGGCCCTCACGGAGGTGCAGCCTCGGCCACCGCGGGCCGCCAAGACTGAAAAGTGGCCGGATTCCAGAGCAGGCAGCAGTGGGTGCCAGAGAGCGTTCAGGGGGCTAATGCTGGCGCGATACTGATGCGTCCTAGCGCCTTCTGCCCTGAAGCAGTAATCAGGTATAGGTAAAAGGGAAGCCTGACCTAGAAATTTCCTCATTGAGCAGAAACTGCAGGCCCTCCCCTTAGCCCTACCATCGTCCAAAGGCAGTGTTCAGGACAAATAAACAGCAGCTCCCTGCTAACAAAGGTCCTCATGCAATTTCAAGAAGTAGCCCTGTCTTCATCCTTTTCACTTTAGTGTTTGTATCTACACCTTCCAGCCACAGGAACGCAGGCAATACACTTCCACTTGGGAAGCTGTCCGCTTTCTCTGTCTTGTGCGGTAGCCAAACCAGGGGAATCCAAAATGGATCCCACTGGCCTCCGTACACAAGCTTAGTCACATAGAGTCCATACTACTGAACACGTGCTACACACTCACTGCTGTAGGGTCTGGTGGCTCAGTGGACTAATGCGTCTACTGCAGGGGCCTGTGTTCGACCTCATGGTCAGAGGTTCAAATCCCGGCGGGTCCACTCAGCCTTTCATCCATCTGAGGTCGATAAAATGAGTACCATTGAGTTGGGTAACAACAAACATCTGTTATTCAGCGCCAAGATACCTGTAGTGGTGAACGTGCGCTTTACAAATACACATGTTATTTACATGCAATAAAGATACACACAGGATGCCAGGAGCAGGACGGAATATATTTTGAAGATGGACAAAAGGAGCAAGCTCATTAAGACCCACCTACTCCAAATTTGAATACCATGACTTGCTCTTCAAAAGAAGGGCGATGTGAGAGGGATGCAGCATGTGACAACAGATTTAGCATCAATACCTATTATTACAACATTCTGCTGCATTTCCTGTCCGAGTGATGCAATAATTTTCAGTGATCCTGGTACAGTCCAAGTTTGCCTAATGGAGCATTCCCCATGCATAAAAAGGCCATTGTCTAACGCTTTGTAATAATTCAGTGCCACCACTAGATGGCACGTTAAGGCTGCTGCCTTACCTCAAATTATGGAAGCGCCTGCCTTAATTCCACTCAGCCTAGGTGTCACTCATATACATTTTTGTAATTGCCTTGCAGAAGATATGATTCTCGCAGATAATGTTTGCTTAGAGAGTTGTAGTGTGAAGCTACCGCGTGCACCTTGCATCCTCGTGCTGGAGCCCCAGCGCGAGGATGTCTCGTTCTCTTATTGTGTTATTTCAAAGAGGGTTCCACGATCGGACGCTGCTCGGTGTATTCCAGGGTTCTGACAACGTTAATCAGTTGTCGGGAATCCTGGTGTGCGTCGGGAGCGCCTGGTTGTGGGTGCTGCAACTTTCAGAATAAACTTCTTCCTTCTCAACATCCAAAAGCCTCTGGACTCATTTACTACATTTGGCAACGAGCAGTCGAAGCCACGCGCCCAGCACCCACCAACCTCCTCGGCATTTCCTCGCTGAGCCTCGCTGTCCTCGCTTCCCCACACCATCTCTTGAAGCGGAGGACCTCAGGCGGCTCCTATTCTCTCGGCACGACTCCCTGACGAACACCATTTCGGCAAGTTGCTGAGCTGCCGAGGCCGCAGGATGACGTCACCTTCATCGGCATTTGTATTCCTGTTCTTCATCGCCTAGCAACAAGAACACAACAGTGTTCTTCTCACACGCTCCCCGATGCGACTCCCTGACGCCGCAAAGCATTCACGCAAGCGTCATCACGCAGGCGGCCATCTTGGCTTCCTTTGGTTGCCTGGCTACCATCCTCGCTATCATCCTTGCTACACAGCGCTGCAAGACGCATCTGACGCAGGTCACAGGTAGGATCTAGCCTGCACGCTTGCGCGGTGACAGGCACACCTTCTTCACTACATTTTATAAATTGTCAGCACTCGTAGAATAATTCAGCCTGCACGATTTAGCGGTGACAGGCACACCTTTTGGCTTCATTCCAATCTGTGCAGTTCTTGTCGTCTTCTGGCCTCCTTAATCGGTGATAGGCTCACCCTTTTAACTATTGCATCCTGAATTTAAACGTGGCCTGCCCTGTGAAATTTGCTGACATTCTCCAATATGAACCATTTATTTACTGCTTGTTACCATTTTGTTTATTTTTTTAGTTTGAAAACATTCTTTTAACCACAACTTTATTACAGTGATTCTTCATTCAAACTTCATTAATGGCTACCTCTCAACAATTTGCGCAACCTCCTCCCTTTTTACAACAGCCTGGCAAACCCTGTATTCCATGGCGTCAATGGGTGAAAGCTTTCGAGAACCATATCGTCGCCATTGATGCTGTCAAGTTCTCTCCTGAACATAAAGTTGCAATTTTGTACGGTTGTCTAGGTCTGGCTGCACAGCATGTCTTCGAGAATTTACCTAAATTTCCTACACCTAGTGGAGAAGCGGGTGATGCTGAGCATTGGAATTCTTACAACGAAGCATTATCTCGCCTAGCAAGACATTATGATGAAGAACCAAATATAATGCTTGAAAGACACAACTTCTTTAGGAGAAAACAACGTGAAGATGAAACAGTTGAAGAATATATCGCGCAGTTGTGAGTCTTAGCCTCTACTTGTGAATTTGAGGCGAATCCTGACATTTATATTCGTGACCAATTTGTCTTCTCGTGCTATTCTAGGAAAATTCAAGAACGCCTCCTCAGCTGCAGAAAACCCACACCTCAAGAAACAATAGATATTGCCAAGAGTATCGAGAGATCCATCATCACTTCCAAAGTTCTTCAAAACGATCAATCAATCAACTCTTTTAAAACTCCTGCGCAAGACATTGTTAATTCTGTTAACGCCGTTATTACAAACAAACCATTTAGACAAGTTGTAAAAAATGGGAACACTTTTTGTTACAGATGTGGATCAAAATCACACCTGGGAAACTACCCCATGTGTCCTGCTCTTGGGAAAAAATGTGTCCTATGTAAGAAGATAGGTCATTTTCAAGGCTCATGTAGATCTTCTAAAAGACCTACCAGAATTAGCAGTATTGAATATTCTGAAACTGTTGATGATTGCACAGATCATTTTCAAGATATGATTGTATCTATTGAGTGTAACTCTGTTTTTACTCCTCATGTGGTCAAAGGTCCTATAGGGACCGCATTTTTTGGGAATGTAGAAATTCCCATCATGGCTGATTCTGGATCACCTATAACGATCTTATCAGATGTTTTGTTTCTTGAAAAGTGGGAAGGATCCATTTCCTTATTTCAAACGGACATCAACCCCAAAGCTTTTGGCGAGTTTGAGATAGACATGCTAGGCTACTTCAATTCAAGATTAGAATGTTTAGGAAGGTCCATATTTACAAAGGTATATGTTGCAGTTAGGGGACGCAACATCATTGGCTGGCAAGACCTTGCCAAAATGGGTTTACGTCTTGTTCCTGGCTCTGATAACCCAATCACTCTTGGTGATCCTCCCCAAGGCTACAGTCCCGCTGGTTCTAGGAATGATCCACAGCCTAGAACTGATTGCTTGTGTCTCACTGACCACACCTCTGAACTTAAAAAAGTTCTGGACAAATTTCCCAGTCTCTTTTCCAATAAATTGGGGACTGTCAAAGGTTTTCAACACCACATTAGACTTAAGCCACACGCTCAACCCTTTGTCCATAAGGTGCGTCCTTTGCCCCTTAGTGCGAAGGATGAACTCAAATTTGTCCTCAAATCTTTATGCGATGATGGCGTTATTGCTCCTTCTGACTCCTCAGAGTGGGTTTCCCCCATCGTCATTGTCCGTAAGAAATCTGGAGAGGTCAGATTATGTGCGGACTTGCGCACCTTGAATAAAAACATCTTGATTGACTGTCACCCCCTTCCCAAAATTCACGAATTACTTGCCAACTTGGGGGGAGCTAAATTTTTTTCGATCATTGACCTGCGCTCGGCCTATCACCAGATACCTTTAACTACTGATTCCCAAGAGTTCACCACGTTCATCACACCCTTTGGAGTTTACAAGTACCTTAGACTTCCCTTTGGCCTGGCCTCCGCGGCCAGCGTTTTCCAGAAGATTATGGATAATCTTCTTCAAAACATGCCGGGGGTCCAGGCCTACCAAGATGACATTCTTATTTTTTCTGATAACTGGGAATCACACTTGGACAATTTATCTGCTGTATTGACTAGGTTAGATGAGGCAGGCATGACAATTAGAGCTGACAAATGCAAATTTGCTACGCAGCAATTGGATTATTTGGGTCATACCTTA
Organism: Calotriton arnoldi; assembly: GCA_963921515.1. Taxonomy (NCBI): domain Eukaryota; kingdom Metazoa; phylum Chordata; class Amphibia; order Caudata; family Salamandridae; genus Calotriton; species Calotriton arnoldi. Next base: position 2,739,404 of record CAWUFW010001403.1, on the reverse strand, counting down.
TCTCCTGAAGGAATCAAACCCAAAGTATCCCTCATTAAAGCCATCAGCCACGCTATTCCTCCCAAGGACAAAGACTCACTTCGATCGTTCTTGGGCCTAGCAGAATACTACGCCCGGTTTGTCAAAGGATATGCACAAATGGTTGAGCCATTGCGTGCCCTTTTGCGGAAAGGCTCCAAGTTCGATTGGTCTGAAGAAGTTTCTTCTTCATTTGTTCAAGTCAAAAAGCTCATTGTCGAAGCACCTGCCCTGCATCCCTTTCATGACTCTTCGAAGTGTTTCATAATGGTGGATGCCAGTCTTACAGGATTGGGGGCTGTTCTTGGCCAATGGGTCTCAGGAAAAGAGCACACTATAGCTTTTTCATCAAGAATGTTTAAACCATCTGAGACCCATTACAGCACTATTGAACGTGAATCTCTTGCGTGTGTTTGGGCCATCGAAAAATTTAAAAATTACATTTGGGGGCGTGAATTTGAACTGTTTACGGATCACAAACCCCTTACGCAGCTACTCAATGGTAATGGGCTTGGTAAAGCCTCAGCCAGGCTTGTTAGACTACTTTCTAAGTTACAGGAATTTCACTTCTCCATAAAACATATTTCTGGAGGGAGAAACTTCAGGGCTGATTGCCTTTCACGTATGGCTTTTCATGATCCTTCAGAAATTGAGGTTTTAGAAGACACGGAATGTGTGGTCGCAGCTCTAGATGCTGTCAAATTATGTCCCAGCATTACTGAACAATCCTGGCTGGAAGCACACAACAAGGATGAAAACCTTAAACTTGTAACTGATTATATTGTTAAGGGTTGGCCAGAAAATAGGAAACTTTCTAATGAGTTGAAAGCCTTCGCCATGGTTGCATCTGAATTGTCCTTGGTTAACGGCATGGTAATGAGACATGATTCTTTCGTTCCGCCGTCCTGTCTCAGAAATGACATCATTAAATTTGCGCACCAAGGTCATCTTGGAATTTCAAAGACTTCACAACTCATTAAGTCACACTATTGGTGGCCATCCCTTGAAGCTCAGGTCAAGTTTCATATAGATTCATGTCCTGAATGTATTTTATCTGATAAAAAATGGAAAGTTATGAACTCACCTTTACATCCTGTTCCTTTTCCCACTAAACCTTGGGATAAAGTTGGGTTAGACTTCTCTGGACCTTATGAGCTCCTGTCGCATGACCTTAAATACCTCATTTTGTTAATTGATTATCACTCTAAATGGGTTTACCATATGTTCTGTGACTCAGCTAATTCCACCAATGCCATTAAGTTTAAAAAAAAAATATTTTCTGTAGAAGGCTCACCTTCTGTTATTGTTACGGACAATGGCTCCCATTTCATTTCCGAGAGGTTTAGTTCATTCCTAACTGAGCATGATGTCAAACATTATAAAGTCGCTCTATATTCTCCAACCTCAAATGGGTTGGTGGAAAGGGCAAACAGGTTAGTTAAGGATGCCATTCAAACAGCCATTTCCTCCCATCAAAATGTACAAGATCTCCTTGAAGCCAAGCTGTGGTCTTATAATATTTCCCCTCATTGTACCACAGGTGTATCCCCATTTTCTCTGTTAAGGGGTAGGACTGCTCACGCCAGTTTGTGTCCCAATTGGTTACTTAACAAGAACAACAAGAGCATTGATGGCAATCAAGACTTAGCATCCAAAGTTTTACTAAAACAAAATCTCATGAAGTCTGTGCATGACTCTGCAAAAAATTTCTGCACGCTAGAATTGAAAGTTGGTGATTGGGTTCTCATCAAAAATCCTAAAAGAATAGCAAAAGGTTTGTCAAAATTCTCCCCGCCGGTACAAGTCACCGGTGTTAGCAGAGGTTCAGCTTTACTTGGTTTTAAGGGATGATGGAACAAAAGATCGCTGGTTCACCTTTCTGATTCACAGGCTCGTTCCTTGCTCAACTTAACCAAACAGGAATTTGAGCATTGTGACTGGTCTTATTGGTTGCGTGATCCAGCATCTGATGTTGAAAACTCCTCCACAGTTCTGAGTCCCGTTGTACATTCCAGCCCTATACGTGCTTCTGCCCCTGACACTGCTATGACCACTGCTGACACCTATTCCTTACCACCGGAATTGGGAGTTCGCTTCAGAAAATTACCTTCCAAGTTTAATGATTATGTTTTGTCGTGATTTTATATTTCATGATAATTTTATCTGTTTATCTTCTTTATAGTTTTTGTTTCACCACTTCTTAACTTTCTTTGTTTATGTTTTGCCTCTTCACTTTGTTCCTTGTGGAGAGGGAGAAGTTGTAGTGTGAAGCTACTGCGTGCACCTTGCATCCTCGTGCTGGAGCCCCAGCGCGAGGATGTCTCGTTCTCTTATTGTGTTATTTCAAAGAGGGTTCCACGATCGGACGCTGCTCGGTGTATTCCAGGGTTCTGACAACGTTAATCAGTTGTCGGGAATCCTGGTGTGCGTCGGGAGCGTCTGGTTGTGGGTGCTGCAACTTTCAGAATAAACTTCTTCCTTCTCAACATCCAAAAGCCTCTGGACTCATTTACTACAAGAGTAACCCATTGTTGTTCTCTCAGGTTGGGGTAACGTGGTTCTGCATCGTAAGATCCTCACAGAAGTCATAAATATAGAATTTCCGGTGCATTTGCGGTGATCCCAGAACACTTTTTCTTCAGTTATTGAAAGTCAATCTTTAGATGGAGGTAAACACCCCAATGTCCAGGGAATTAGAGTTACCTCCATTAAAAAAACATGACAAGGCTGCTTTTTACAGAATTTTTCTGGGTCATAAAAGGCATCTAATCAAGTGAGCACATTACAGCATCTCACAAGAGGCAACCCTGAGTTTAATTCTAAAACACCTATTGAGCACATACAAAGAAAGAAAAATAACAGAAAAAGGAGCCTGTCAGGTCAAGAGTTCAAGGACTGCAAGGAAAATACAGTTAGTTTAAGGAGCCAGCAGCTTCCATTCCCAGCATGCACTGTACTGACAGTTTGCCTCACAGCCTCAGTTCTTTTTGAATGGTGGTAATGGATTAAAAAGAAAATATAGCAAATGTATTGGCAACCGGGGGGAGTGGTGAAACGGCGCCAAAGTTATTGGCAAATGAAAAAACGCTCTTCTTATGGAAACTAGGTCCTAAATATAACTACCTACTGGCGACTGCTATATATATATTCAAACACATTTCTCCACCAGAAATACGACGACTCCAGTGCAAAAGAAACTCCAAGCACTTTATTTCAAACTTTGGAGACAGACAGGCAGTTCACCATTAATCACTTGCCATAAATCCTTACACATTTCAGCTTTCCCTCAAGCCTTGATCACAGGTAGGCATTCATCAAACTGATGCAAGGGTCACATGCTTAATTAGCATAGGTCAGACTACCAGATTGATTGTAGTTCACCAATTACTGTGTCCGTGTTTGATAAGCACATTTTCAAACTTTTTAAAAAAGGATTTAATTAAACTGCATTCTTGTTAAATCATTTTTGCTGTTTTAAAACTGCAGTTCATAATATCATTAATCATTCAAGAAAAATGTACAAATAAATCAGTGCAGTGGACTTGCCTCGTGCAATTTTAATCTCCAAGTGTGTGCTTGAATCTTTCAAACACCAGCCAGCACAATAAAATATTCTGCTGGCATCCCTTGCCCACCTCCTCTCGCAATTTCTCCTGGGCATTCTGCAGCACACATAGAAAGACGAAAACACCTCACGTGATTGTTTTTGTGCAGGAAGGTGTCCTTTCCTGCACAAAAATAATCTCCGCTAAAACGCAGACACCTTTGCACCATGGCGCAAGGGGGCCTGCTTTGGCGCATGGCAGCCAATTGTGCGTCAGCGCAGGGGAAAGCACAGGGATGCAACATATTGTTGTAAATATGACGCATCCTTGTGCTTTGAAAGTGACGCAGCACTGCGCAGCCAAATGGCTTGTGGTGCTGCGTTGTGTCACTTTCTTATAAATAAGGCCCCGAGAGTAAACTAAACAGTGTAAATGTCTGCTAAGTATTGTGCAGATGTGTGAAACTGAATCAAAGTTATTAGCCAGTTGGTGATTTCTTTGACTTCCCATTGAACACTGTCCTATAACGCCCTCCATACCACCTAACCATCAGATCTTCAGAAAACCTGCTAACAGGCTGCCATATTTCATGCAGGTTCATTAAACAGCACCAAAGTTATTAGAATGTGAAAATTCTTTTGCCTACCATTTTAACTTTGACCCCCTCCCCACTTTTTTGGATCTGCAAGAAACTTGCTGTAACTACAAAAGACTAAGGGCCAGTTGTACAACCCTAGTAAATTGCGAGTCGCAATTTGCGCTCGATTGCGAGTCGCAAATTGCGAGTCTCAATTTAGTATGTACAACAGTGTCAGAGACACTGATTGCGATTCCCAATGGGGTCGCAAAATGCGAGGCTCATTAATATTAATGAGGCACTCGCATTTTGCGACCCCATTGGGAATGACAGGGATGGTGGCCTGCTGGGCTCAGCAGACCTCCATGTCTGGGACTGCTTTTAAATAAAGCAGCTTTTTTTTTTTTAAATGCAGCTCGTTTTCCTTAAAGGAAAACGGGATGCATTTAAAAAAGAAAAATTAAACGTTTTCGTTTCATTTTTAGGTCTCGCCTAGGCAGCGCGCATGCGCTGTCTCTCCGAGACATCAAGTAATCTGTATGTTATGTGAAACTCCGCCTATTGCCCGGTAATTTCTCCTGCCGTTTGCCATTTGTTGGACGTTGGCATAGCTCCTGTTATCTTGCTTTTTAGTGGCTGTTGATCCAATACTGACTTCCGTTTAGTCCGGAAGCAGCAGCGCCTAACTACTGTTTTCGTCCGCTTTTGCTTTATTATGTGTGTTTGAGGGGAACTTTCTTTTACATACTTACTTCAATAGATGATGAGCACGGAGCTCGTCACGAGCGCCGCACTGTTTATCATACATATTCAGCACGGCGCTCGTCATGAGCGCCACGCTGTTAATTGTTTGTTTGTTGTGAGCTCCTTGTTTAAAATGGATTTACTTTTTTTTTTACTATGCATTCACCGCGCTTTAGCTTTAAACAGCTTAAGGTAAAACGCGGGTGCCGAGATTACTTCAAAAGCAAAGAAATGCTTACTTTTGTTACAATCGCCGCACTCGCGCTTTAACTGTAAACATTATAAGCTAAAGCGCAGGTGAAAAGGAGAGAAATTGGTCTAAAACTGCTCAGTGTGGGGGGTCTGCGCTGGGATCTTCAATAAAGGAAGCTGTAGCGCTTGTTTCCAGCTCTAGGCACTATAGCAGTTTGTACTGAATTACTCAAAATGCCGCTGAACATGTAATAATCGATGCTGACGCTAATCTTAAAATATGAGGGGGGGCGGGATCTAATGGGGTCCAGATTGTATTTATTTAACCCATTAGTTGTTATCTGAAGTGAAGGTTTGTTTTTATCTGTCTAATTTTTTTCTGGAGTAGTGCAGTTACGAAAAAGTTTATTTCCTACATGAAATGTTATGCTATTTGTTTGTATCTATTAAGGTTTGTTTGTATAAACCGAATACATATTTTGATTGTGAACTCATCGACTGACTGTGCTATAAATATATCATTAAAAGTCATTAAAGTAGGGCCAGTCTCGCGTTTTGAGTCAACAGAGTCCGACACTGGAAACTTTTTCTGTAAAATTTGAGTAATTAATGTGAATCTTGTCTGGAAGTCATTTTATAAATAAAGACCCATTTCCAGTGAAGCTGTGGTTTTCCATCACCTTTAGTGACAGGAAAGAGTGCGCAAACTTGAGAGCTCAGGCGAAGTATTGGAGGCGGCAGAGACCTGTGGAGTGAAATATTCACACTGCGCTTTGAATATTGATCTGCGAAACATTCTCGAAGCTGACTTATATATAAGCTTGCCTTCAATATTATAACTTTTTCTGCCAATTTCTCTCCAGTGATTCGCAAAAACCGTTTTTCATCCTTTCCAAATGGCGATTTGTTTTGAGGGTTGAGTTTTGAGCGGAGCTAATCTGTCAATGGCACGTCAGTAGTTTTCTAAAACAATACTCATGCCTTTCCTGCATTTTTTTTTTTGAATGTCTTTGTCTTGCTGGTCTAGAAATACATACCTCTTGGCCACGGGAGGAATAATCACCCTACACTTTCTGCCACTGTAAATTAAGCATCCTGTTCTGCCCCAGTGCCACGGCTCGACATTCCATTACAAAAGAAACAAGCATTTGCAATGCAATAGGTCTCGCATTTTTGAGAGTTTAACCCCTTCGGTGCTTATGACGAGCTGGACTCGTCATGGCACACAGTGCTCGTGTGCTCATGACGAGTCCAGCTCGTCATAAGACCACCCACGGGGGAAGCGCTGGCGCTCCCCCGTGGGAATCCGATCGTCGGGTTTTTTGAGGGAAGGCAGGGGAAGGACTTCCCCTGCCTCCCCCGCCCCCCGCCCCACCCCGCCCTCCCATCAATGACGTCAGCGCGCAGGCGCGCTGACATCATTGAGGGTTTCCTTTCTTCCCGACGCGCTGGAAGCCATTTGCTTCCAGCGCGTCGGGGAAATAAGGTGAGTTTTGGCTCGGGGAGGGGGGTTTGATTCTAAAAGAGACATCGAGGGAAAGGAAAGGGTTTTCCTTTCCCCGATGCCTCTTTTGTGCATTCCTGCTGCACGATCATGTGATCGTGCAGCAGGAATGCCTACGAGGGCGCAATTCGTGAGCGTGGAGATGTGCCTTCTCTCCATTTACACCCTGAAAAGTTAGCTGTAATCCTTGATGGAGGTCTTTGCATCCTTGAATTTCTCGAGCGCAATGCTCGTGTAGTTCCTGTGACCAGGAGGTTCCTTCTCCTCGTCTGCCGCTGCGATCCTGCTCTGACCCTTTGTAAACAAGAGGCATGTGAACGGGCCTAGAAGCCCCGCTCGTTTGGCCCCGCCACACATACACTAGCGGTATGCAACGTATGCCCGCCCTTCCCCCACTATGATGGACAGCTTACTCAAAGGATCCCAGTGCAGCGGTGGCAAAGTTACAGACACACAGGTCACTGGAGACAATTGTTCTGGTCCTTTACGCAGCTGTAGTGTAGGAAAGGCACTATACATTTACCCAACGAGGTAGCACTTACTGATTAGCCAGTAGAAAGTACTCCAGTTGAGTAGAGGTATTGCACAAAACGGTGGCATCTTCGTGGATAAATATGCAGGGCAGATGTGCCTTCTCTCCATTTCCAACGTGAAAAGTTAGCTGTAATCCTTGATGGAGGTCTTTGCATCCTTCATTTTCTCGAGCGCAATTCTCGTGTAGAATTCGTGAGCGTGGAGATGTGCATTCTCTCCATTTACACCCTGAAAAGTTAGCTGTAATCCTTGATGGAGGTCTTTGCATCCTTGAATTTCTCGAGCGCAATGCTCGTGTAGTTCCTGTGACCATGAGGTTCCTTCTCCTCGTCTGCCGCTGAGATCCTGCTCTGACCCTTTATAAACAAGAGGCATGTGAACGGGCCTAGAAGCCCCACTCGTTTGGCCCCGCCACACATACACTAGCGGTATGCAACGTATGCCCGCCCTTCCCCCACTATGATGGACAGCTTACTCAAAGGACCCCGGCGCTTTCGGCGCGGTGGCAAAGTTACAGACACACAGGTCACTGGAGACAATTGTTCTGGTCCTTTACGCAGCTGTAGTGTAGGAAAGGCACTATACATTTACCCAACGAGGTAGCACTTACTGATTAGCCAGTAGAAAGTACTCCAGTTGAGTAGAGGTATTGCACAAAACGGTGGCATCTTCGTGGATAAATATGCAGGGCACATGTGCCTTCTCTCCATTTCCAACGTGAAAAGTTAGCTGTAATCCTTGATGGAGGTCTTTGCATCCTTCATTTTCTCGAGCGCAATTCTCGTGTAGAATTCGTGAGCGTGGAGATGTGCATTCTCTCCATTTACACCCTAAAAAGTTAGCTGTAATCCTTGATGGAGGTCTTTGCATCCTTGAATTTCTCGAGCGCAATGCTCGTGTAGTTCCTGTGACCAGGAGGTTCCTTCTCCTCGTCTGCCGCTGCGATCCTGCTCTGACCCTTTGTAAACAAGAGGCATGTGAACGGGCCTAGAAGCCCCGCTCGTTTGGCCCCGCCACACAAACACTAGCGGTATGCAACGTATGCCCGCCCTTCCCCCACTATGATGGACAGCTTACTCAAAGGATCCCGGTGCTTTCGGCGCGGTGGCAAAGTTACAGACACACAGGTCACTGGAGACAATTGTTCTGGTCCTTTACGCAGCTGTAGTGTAGGAAAGGCACTATACATTTACCCAACGAGGTAGCACTTACTGATTAGCCAGTAGAAAGTACTCCAGTTGAGTAGAGGTATTGCACAAAACGGTGGCATCTTCGTGGATAAATATGCAGGGCAGATGTGCCTTCTCTCCATTTCCAACGTGAAAAGTTAGCTGTAATCCTTGATGGAGGTCTTTGCATCCTTCATTTTCTCGAGCGCAATTCTCGTGTAGAATTCGTGAGCGTGGAGATGTGCATTCTCTCCATTTACACCCTGAAAAGTTAGCTGTAATCCTTGATGGAGGTCTTTGCATCCTTGAATTTCTCGAGCGCAATGCTCGTGTAGTTCCTGTGACCATGAGGTTCCTTCTCCTCGTCTGCCGCTGAGATCCTGCTCTGACCCTTTATAAACAAGAGGCATGTGAACGGGCCTAGAAGCCCCACTCGTTTGGCCCCGCCACACATACACTAGCGGTATGCAACGTATGCCCGCCCTTCCCCCACTATGATGGACAGCTTACTCAAAGGACCCCGGCGCTTTCGGCGCGGTGGCAAAGTTACAGACACACAGGTCACTGGAGACAATTGTTCTGGTCCTTTACGCAGCTGTAGTGTAGGAAAGGCACTATACATTTACCCAACGAGGTAGCACTTACTGATTAGCCAGTAGAAAGTACTCCAGTTGAGTAGAGGTATTGCACAAAACGGTGGCATCTTCGTGGATAAATATGCAGGGCACATGTGCCTTCTCTCCATTTCCAACGTGAAAAGTTAGCTGTAATCCTTGATGGAGGTCTTTGCATCCTTCATTTTCTCGAGCGCAATTCTCGTGTAGAATTCGTGAGCGTGGAGATGTGCATTCTCTCCATTTACACCCTGAAAAGTTAGCTGTAATCCTTGATGGAGGTCTTTGCATCCTTGAATTTCTCGAGCGCAATGCTCGTGTAGTTCCTGTGACCATGAGGTTCCTTCTCCTCGTCTGCCGCTGAGATCCTGCTCTGACCCTTTATAAACAAGAGGCATGTGAACGGGCCTAGAAGCCCCGCTCGTTTGGCCCCACCATACATACACTAGCGGTATGCAACGTATGCCCGCCCTTTCCCCACTATGATGGACAGCTTACTCAAAGGACCCCGGCGCTTTCGGCGCGGTGGCAAAGTTACAGACACACAGGTCACTGGAGACAATTCTTCTGGTCCTTTACGCAGCTGTAGTGTAGGAAAGGCACTATACATTTACCCAACGAGGTAGCACTTACTGATTAGCCAGTAGAAAGTACTCCAGTTGAGTAGAGGTATTGCACAAAACGGTGGCATCTTCGTGGATAAATATGCAGGGCAGATGTGCCTTCTCTCCATTTCCAACGTGAAAAGTTAGCTGTAATCCTTGATGGAGGTCTTTGCATCCTTCATTTTCTCGAGCGCAATTCTCGTGTAGAATTCGTGAGCGTGGAGATGTGCCTTCTCTCCATTTACACCCTGAAAAGTTAGCTGTAATCCTTGATGGAGGTCTTTGCATCCTTGAATTTCTCGAGCGCAATGCTCGTGTAGTTCCTGTGACCAGGAGGTTCCTTCTCCTCGTCTGCCGCTGAGATCCTGCTCTGACCCTTTATAAACAAGAGGCATGTGAACGGGCCTAGAAGCCCCGCTCGTTTGGCCCCGCCACACATACACTAGCGGTATGCAACGTATGCCCGCCCTTTCCCCACTATGATGGACAGCTTACTCAAAGGACCCCGGCGCTTTCGGCGCAGTGGCAAAGTTACAGACACACAGGTCACTGGAGACAATTCTTCTGGTCCTTTACGCAGCTGTAGAGTAGGAAAGGCACTATACATTTACCCAACGAGGTAGCACTTACTGATTAGCCAGTAGAAAGTACTCCAGTTGAGTAGAGGTATTGCACAAAACGGTGGCATCTTCGTGGATAAATATGCAGGGCAGATGTGCCTTCTCTCCATTTACACCCTGAAAAGTTAGCTGTAATCCTTGATGGAGGTCTTTGCATCCTTGAATTTCTCGAGCGCAATGCTCGTGTAGTTCCTGTGACCAGGAGGTTCCTTCTCCTCGTCTGCCGCTGAGATCCTGCTCTGACCCTTTATCCCCTTCGGTGCTTATGACGAGCTGGACTCGTCATGGCACACAGTGCTCGTGACGAGTCCAGCTCGTCATAAGACCACCCACGGGGAAGCGCTGGCGCTCCCCGTGGGAATCTGATCGTTAGGTTTTTTTTGGGGGAGGCAGGGGAAGGGCTTCCCCCGCCCCATCAATGACGTCAGAGCGCGAGGTGCGCTGACATCATTGAGGGTTTCCCTTTCTTCCCGACGCGCTGGAAGCCATTTGCTTCCAGCGCGTCGGGAAATCAGGTGAGGTTTGGCTCGGGGAGGGGGGGTTTGTATCAAAAGAGGCATCGAGGGAAAGGAAAGGGTTTTCCTTTCCCCCGATGCCTCTTTTGTGCATTCTTGCTGCACGATCATGTGATCGTGCAGCAGGAATGCCCACTAGGCACCAGGGTTTTTTTAATTTTTGTGTTGGGGAGTGGCCAAAAGGGCAAGGGTTGCTCCCTTTTACGGGTGTGAATATTTTATTTATACTGTTAGGCCCACCTACCCCTTAGCTTGGCTGGTGGATTGTGTGTGGACTGGTGCATTATTTGCATATGTGATTGTAATGTTTTTTTTCCTCCTTTTTATTCTAGTGTAAAGCTTTTGATTCCTGTTTGCGGTTTCGGCAGTTGTGGTTCTGCAGTTTTGCGTAATTGCATTTATTTGGTAAGAAAAATATTTTTGTTGTGTGTACTCCAAATGAGTATTATTGTCATGCATGAATGAATTTTTTGTAAGTGGTGCCATAATGGCAGCATATTTGTTCGTGTTCAGAGCATGAAATTCTTTGCGATGTTTTGCATTGTCTTATGTGTATTTTTTTTTCTTCTTTTTAGTGGGATATTGTTGATCCTTACTGTGTCTGTGCAGAGTAGGTGGTGGTGAGTCTAGCTGCTTCTGTCACGTGAGTGGTATAGTGTTTGAGTATATAGGTCTTTGTGATAAAGCTACATTTTGTTTATTTCTTTTTTTTACAAAGGGTTTGTTGTTGTTGACTTGTTTGACAAGTAACCTTTATTAGTAAGCATTATGGCTAGCCGTAGAATTACTGCTCAGCAGGTGGTTGGTTTGCTTCTTGAATCTTCCTCTGAGCAGGATTATGAGACTGACAGTGCGTCTGAGGGAGAGGAGGGAGGGAAGATTCAGGCAGTGAGTTTTCTCTCCACATGGAATCATCGGATGATGAAGGTACTCTCAGTGCAGATGAAGTGCCTGATTTAGAGGAGGATACTACTGTGCCGATAGTGCAAGAGGCATCTGGATTGCAGCCTGGGGCTGCTAGGCTTCCTACTGGAAGTGCTGGACTCTGGGTTGATCCAAACATGGTGCAGCCGGTGTTGCCTGCCTTTAGTGGTTATGCAGGGTGTAGAGTGGATTGTGAACATTATTTGCCTATACAGTATTTTCAGTTGTTTATGGATGATGTATTTTTGGGTGAGATTGTTGAGCAGACTAATTTGTATGCTGAACAGTTTTTGAGGGACAACAGTGCCAGACTTAGGCCCCATTCTAGAGCTACCCGGTGGAGTCCCACAAATCTGGAAGAGATGAAGAAGTTTTTGGGTTTGACTTTTTTGATGGGTTTGATAAGGAAGCCGTCCATGGGTTCATATTGGTCTACCAGTCCCTTGATGGCAACGGCCATATTTCCTGCAGTTATGACTCGTGATCGGTATTTACTTTTGCTTCGGATGCTGCATTTTGTTGATAATGGTTTGGCGTTGCCACGAGATCACCCTGAATGTGACCGTCTTTTTAAGATTCGGCCTGTTCTTGATCACTTTGTAGATCGATTTTCAGAGATCTATACTCCAGGGAAAGAAATATCTATTGATGAGTCTTTGGTGCTGTTCAAGGGCCGTTTGGTTTTTAGGCAGTACATTCCTAGCAAGAGGGCACGCTATGGAATTAAGCTGTATATGTTGTCTGAGAGTAGGACAGGATATGTTTTTAATTTGCGTGTGTACACTGGTAGGGATTCCACTATTGACCCCCTGGTTGTCCGTCCACTTTAGTAGGAGTTTCAGAGAAAATTGTGTGGGAACTTGCTAGAGGACTGTTTAACAGAGGCCACCATTTGTACCTTGATAACTTCTACACTGCTGTGCAATTGTTTAAGGAATTGTTCAAAGTGGACACTTTTGCTTGTGGCACAATCCGCTCTAACCGTAAAGGTTATCCAAAAGAGCTTGTTTGCAAAAAACTTCAGAGGGGACAGTGCAGTGCCTTGCGTAGTGAGGAACTGCTAGCTGTGAAATTTGTGGACAGGAGGGATGTGTACATGCTGACTACCATCCATGATGAGAGTACTTCACCTGTGGCTGTTTGGGGTCAGATTGCTGAAGTGCGCAAACCTGTGTGCATTTTAGACTACAATAAGCACATGGGTGGTGTTGATAGAGTAGATCAGAGGTTGGAACCTTACACTGCTATTCGTAAGTCTTACATTTGGTATAAGAAGTTGGCCATCCATCTCTTCAATTTAGCAACTTTCAATGCTTTTGTTGTGTTCAAGGAGTGTTCTCCTGCGTCAAAGTTGACTTTTGTTCAGTTTCAGGAGTCTGTCATAGGCAGCCTTGTTGTTGTGGAACAGGCAAGTGTTCCTAGAGTTGGAGTGGTGGAGGATGTGGCTCGATTGAAAGATCGCCACTTTCCTGATCACATTCCTCCTACACTCTCAAAAGACTTTCCCACTAGGAGATGTAGAGTCTGTTTGCGAAGAGGTACGCGGAAGGAGACTCGTATGTACTGCCCTGAGTGTCCTTCTAACCCTGGGCTGTGTGTGCCTGCTTGTTATAGAGCGTACCACAAGCAAAAGAATTATTGGGAGCAACCATGAGTGGTAAAGTGAACTGCCTGGTCTGTAATGTTTAAGAATTGTTGTTCTGTTTCAAGGTTGGCATTAGTGCAATGTTTCTGATTTTGTGTTAGTAGATTTGTATCTATTTGCAATTTGTTTGTGTTTTCTTTTTTGTATAAAAAAATCCTAAATGTGATGGTGGTGTGTGTAGGCTGGTGCTTGGCTGGCGGTGTGCGTGGAGTGGCGCTCGGCTGGCAGTGTGTGAGTAGTGACTTGCTGCTGGTCACTACACACACTGCTAGCCGAGCGACACTCCACGCAATCCATCAGCTTGTGTGGTTGCTGTGTTAGGAATGTGGGCGTGTGAAAGTGATGGGCCCTTGAATGGCGCTGTCTGCTGGTGTGAGTGTTGTAATGTGATGGGCCCGCGGCTGGTGGTGTGAATGGTTTTGTATTTGTCACACGTATGAAAGGTGTATGAATGGCCTGTAAAGAGGTTGGTGCCTTGTCGTGGCTTTACAGCTCACGAGCTGTGAGTCAATGGTTCAGTTTCTCGTCCTTTCAATTATTAACAGTGCATTTTATTTTTGTGAAATCACTTGTTAATACAATTGTATATACTGAACCATCACTCACCCTCGTGCCAAATCCAACCAGTATGTGTGTGTGTGCTTGAGGATTAGATGGCTGTGCAGTAATATTTTTTTTTTGTCTTTCTCAAGCAGGGTGTACCTTGTCCCTTTTTGTGAATGTTGTAATGTGTTTGTTTCGTGCCTGGGGGTGTGAATGGTCTTGTGTGTATCACGTATGAAAGGTGTGTGAATGGCCTGTAAAGCGGTTGGGGCCTTGACGTGGCTTTACAGCTCACGAGCTGCGAGTCACTGGTTCCGTTTTTGTCCTTTCAATTATTGACAGTGCATTTCATTTTTGTGAAATCTCTTGTTAATAAAATTGTATATACTGAACCATCACTTGCCCTCGTGCCAAATCCAACCAGTATGTGTGTGTGCTTGAGGAATAGATGGCTGTGCAGTAATCTTTGTCTTTTTAGTCTGTCTGCCAAGGTGTACATTCCGTCTAAGAATAACCTACCAACTGTAGATATTGTCGTAAACGAAACACCCATGGGAGTACATGGTGATATCTCTCTTGTGGATCCCAACAAGTTATGGTACCCACAATGTCCTGCAAACCTCAAAATGTCTGTCACATTTTCCTTGCAATATTGTGCCAAAATTTTCACGCTGCAGAAATAAACAACACATTATCTCATTATGACCTGGTTTTGCAAGGGGGTCACCTGGGTTTTTGGCCCGGGGCTCGGTGGCCACATAGGGAAACCTACCAAACCCACACATTTCTGAAAAGTAGACACCCGGGGCTTCCAGGGAGGTATGGCTTGCGTGGATCCCCCAACGTTTCCTTACCCAGAATCCCCTGCAAACCTCACTTTTAGCTGAAAAAATCACTTTTTTCACACATTTTTGTGTGGGAAAGTGTGGCATCACTGGCCTCACACAAATTTCCTACCACCCAGCGTTCCCCCAGGTCTCCCGATAAAAATGGTGCCTCACTTGTGTGGGAGGCCCAAGTACCCGCGACAGGCAAGGGCCCACAACGTAGTGAGGCGACCTCAAAATGGCCTTTCACAAAACCACCTGGTTTTGCAAGGGGGTCACCTGGGTTTTTGGCCCTGTGCTCGGCGGCCATCTAGGGAAACCTACCAAACCCACACATTTCTGAAAAGTAGACACCCGGGGGCTTCCAGGGAGGTATGGCTTGCGTGGATCCCCCAACGTTTCCTTACCCAGAATCCCCTGCAAACCTCACTTTTAGCTGAAAAAATCACTTTTTTCACACATTTTTGTGTGGGAAAGTGTGGCATCACTGGCCTCACACAAATTTCCTACCACCCAGCGTTCCCCAGGTCTCCCGATAAAAATGGTGCCTCACTTGTGTGGGAGGCCCAAGTACCCGCGACAGGCAAGGGCCCACAACGTAGTGAGGCGACCTCAAAATGGCCTTTCACAAAACCACCTGGTTTTGCAAGGGAGTCACCTGGGTTTTTGGCCCCGTGCTCGGCGGCCATCTAGGTAAACCTACCAAACCCACACATTTCTGAAAAGTAGACACCCGGGGGCTTCCAGGGAGGTATGGCTTGCGTGGATCCCCCAACGTTTCCTTACCCAGAATCCCTTGCAAACCTCAATTTTAGCTGAAAAAATCACTTTTTTCACACATTTTTGTATGGGAAAGTGTGGCATCACTGGCCTCACACAAATTTCCTACCACCCAGATTTCCCCAAGGTCTCCCGATCAAAATGGTGCCTCACTTGTGTGGGAGGCCCAAGTACCCGCGACAGGCAAGGGCCCAAAACATTTTTTGATAGGCAATGTTGATGTTGCCTCAAAACGTGGATCCACGCAGATTCCAGAACTTTCCACCACAGAAATGTGGGGAAAATGTGTTTTTTGGACAATTTTTTATGTTTGCAAGGGATTCTGGGTAACAGAACCTGGTGGGAGGCAGTCAAGTCACCCCATCCTGGATTCCCCTGGGTGTCTAGTTTTAAAAAATGTATAGGTTTGCTAGGTTTCCCTAGGTGCCGGCAGAGGTAGGGTTCAAAAACTACAGCAAGGCACTTTGCCAAAAAAGGGTCATTTTTCACTGCGAAATTGAGGTGTGACCACGTTGCGTTTTGCGCCGTTTCCTGTCGCAGGCACTAGGCCGACCCACACAAGTGAGGTACCATTTTTCTCGTAAGACTTTGGGGAACGCGGGTGGGTGGAAATTTGTGGATTAACGCAGATTCCAGAACTTTCCACCACAGAAATGTGGGGAAAATGTGTTTTTTTGGACAATTTTGTATGTTTGCAAGGGATTCTGGGTAACAGAACCTGGTGGGAGGCAGTCAAGTCACCCCATCCTGGATTCCCCTGGGTGTCTAGTTTTCAAAAATGTATAGGTTTGCTAGGTTTCCCTAGGTGCCGGCAGAGCTAGGGTTCAAAAACTACAGCTAGGCACTTTGCCAAAAAAGGGTCATTTTTCACTGCGAAATTGAGGTGTGACCACGTTGCGTTTTGCGCCGTTTCCTGTCGCAGGCACTAGGCCGACCCACACAAGTGAGGTACCATTTTTCTCGTAAGACTTTGGGGAACGCGGGGTGGGTGGAAATTTGTGGATCCACGCAGATTCCAGAACTTTCCACCACAGAAATGTGGGGAAAATGTGGTTTTTGGACAATTTTTTATGTTTGCAAGGGATTCTGGGTAACAGAACCTGGTGGGAGGCAGTCAAGTCACCCCATCCTGGATTCCCCTGGGTGTCTAGTTTTCAAAAATGTATAGGTTTGCTAGGTTTCCCTAGGTGCCGGCAGAGCTAGGGTTCAAAAACTACAGCTAGGCACTTTGCCAAAAAGGGTCATTTTTCACTGCGAAATTGAGGTGTGACCACGTTGCGTTTTGCGCCGTTTCCTGTCGCAGGCACTAGGCCGACCCACACAAGTGAGGTACCATTTTTCTCGTAAGACTTTGGGGGACGCGGGGTGGGTGGAAATTTGTGGATCCACGCAGATTCCAGAACTTTCCACCACAGAAATGTGGGGAAAATGTGTTTTTTTTTTACACTTTTTTATGTTTGCAAGGGATTCTGGGTAACACAACCTGGTGGGAGGCAGTCAAGTCACCCCATCCTGGATTCCCCTGGGTGTCTAGTTTTCAAAAATGTATAGGTTTGCTAGGTTTCCCTAGGTGCCGGCAGAGCTAGGGTTCAAAAACTATAGCTAGGCACTTTGCCAAAAAAGGGTCATTTTTCACTGCGAAATTGAGGTGTGACCACGTTGCGTTTTGCGCCGTTTCCTGTCGCAGGCACTAGGCCGACCCACACAAGTGAGGTACCATTTTTCTCGTAAGACTTTGGGGAACGCGGGGTGGGTGGAAATTTGTGGATCCACGCAGATTCCAGAACTTTCCACCACAGAAATGTGGGGAAAATGTGTTTTTTTGACAATTTTTTATGTTTGCAAGGGATTCTGGGTAACAGAACCTGGTGGGAGGCAGTCAAGTCACCCCATCCTGGATTCCCCTGGGTGTCTAGTTTTAAAAATGTATAGGTTTGCTAGGTTTCCCTAGGTGCCGGCAGAGGTAGGGTTCAAAAACTACAGCTAGGCACTTTGCCAAAAAAGGGTCATTTTTCACTGCGAAATTGAGGTGTGACCGCGTTGCGTTTTGCGCCGTTTCCTGTCGCAGGCACTAGGCCGACCCACACAAGTGAGGTACCATTTTTCTCGTAAGACTTTGGGGAACGCGGGGTGGGTGGAAATTTGTGGATCCACGCAGATTCCAGAACTTTCCACCACAGAAATGTGGGGAAAATGTGTTTTTTTTGACAATTTTTTATGTTTGCAAGGGATTCTGGGTAACAGAACCTGGTGGGAGGCAGTCAAGTCACCCCATCCTGGATTCCCCTGGGTGTCTAGTTTTCAAAAATGTATAGGTTTGCTAGGTTTCCCTAGGTGCCGGCAGAGGTAGGGTTAAAAACTACAGCAAGGCACTTTGCCAAAAAAGGGTCATTTTTCACTGCGAAATTGAGGTGTGACCACGTTGCGTTTTGCGCCGTTTCCTGTCGCAGGCACTAGGCCGACCCACACAAGTGAGGTACCATTTTTCTCATAAGACTTTGGGGAACGCGGGGTGGGTGGAAATTTGTGGATCCACGCAGATTCCAGAACTTTCCACCACAGAAATGTGTGGAAAATGTGTTTTTTGGACAATTTTTTATGTTTGCAAGGGATTCTGGGTAACAGAACCTGGTGGGAGGCAGTCAAGTCACCCCATCCTGGATTCCCCTGGGTGTCTAGCTTTCAAAAATGTATAGGTTTGCTAGGTTTCCCTAGGTGCCGGCAGAGCTAGGGTTCAAAAACTACAGCTAGGCACTTTGCCAAAAAAGGGTCATTTTTCACTGCGAAATTGAGGTGTGACCACGTTGCGTTTTGCGCCGTTTCCTGTCGCAGGCACTAGGCCGACCCACACAAGTGAGGTACCATTTTTCTCGTAAGAGTACCATTTTTCTCGTAAGACTTTGGGGAACGCGGGGTGGGTGGAAATTTGTGGATCCACGCAGATTCCAGAACTTTCCACCACAGAAATGTGGGGGAAATGTGGTTTTTTTGACAATTTTTTATGTTTGCAAGGGATTCTGGGTAACAGAACCTGGTGGGAGGCAGTCAAGTCCCCCCATCCTGGATTCCCCTGGGTGTCTAGTTTTCAAAAATGTATAGGTTTGCTAGGTTTCCCTAGGTGCCGGCAGAGCTAGGGTTCAAAAACTACACCTAGGCACTTTGCAAAAAAAGGGTAATTTTTCATTGTGAAAATGTGGTACGTCCACGTTGCATTTTGAGCCATTTCCTGTTGTGGGCACAAGGGCTACCCACACAAGTGAGGTACCATTTTTATCGGGAGACTTAAGGTAACACAGAATTGTAGAGCAACTGTTATTACCTATTGACTTTCGATGCATTTCTGCCTTCCAAATGAAAGACAATGTGTAAAAAATAAGTCATTTTGAAAAATGAGCTATAATTCTCATGCTAGTATGGGTACTCCCAATTTCGGAAATGTGCAAATATCTACTGTTTCTAAAATCTATATTTTGTTCCCATTTCAGAAATACATAGGTGTCTTTCATAACAATTTTTCCATGTATACATTTTACCAAAATAATTGCTATATACCCGGTACTTAAAAAAAATCATTGCAAGATGTTGCTCAATTATTGGCTCTGGGTTCGTCGGGTTCTTGGTGAACCTACAAGTCCTATATATCCCCACAACCAGAAAGGTCCAGCGGATATAACGGTATATTGCCTTCAAATAGCTGTCATAATTAGAAGAAGTTACAGGTGAAAACGTTGACACAAATGGCTGTTTTTTTCAACTAATTTTCAATTTTTCCTTTATTTAACTGTTAGTTTCTATAAGGAAAACTTTAAGGATCTACACAAATGACCCCTTGCTGAATTCAGAATTTTGTCTACTTTTCATAAATGTATGGCTTTCCAGGATCCATTATTGGTTTCATACCCATTTCTACCATTAACTGGAAGGAGGTTGAAAGCACAAAAAATAGCAAAAATAGGCTATGTCCCAGAAAAATGCCAAAACTGTGTAAACAAAGTTGGTTTTCTGACAAAAGTCTGCTTGTCCCTGAAAGCTGGGAAGATGGTGATTTCATCCCCACAACCCCTTTTTTATGCCATTTGCAGGGAAAAATCAAGACGCTTTCATCTGTAGCCCTTTTTTTGCCTTTTTCCCAAAAAAAACAAAATTTAGCTGTATTTTGACTAATTTCTGGGTCCCCTCCAGGGGAATCCACAAACCCTGGGTACCTTTACAATCCCCATGATGTTAGAAAAAAGGACGCAAATTTGGCATGGATACCTTATGTGGTCAAAAAGTTACAGGGGCCTAAGCGCGCACTACCCCAAATAGCCAAAAAAAGGCTTAGCACAGGAGGGGAAAAGGCCTAGCAGCGAAGGGGTTAAGCTATTGGTATTGTAAATGACAATTCCTTTTATTTATTTGTTTAAAAAACCAACACATAGATAAAAGGCATTGTAATTTAAAATCCCAATAGTTCAAAATCTCGCAAATGCGAGACTTATTGCATTGCAAATGCTTGTTTAAGGGCAGGTAGTGGTCCCTGGGACCACTGCCTGCCCTTAAGAAATATTTTCCCCTGCATTTGCAAAGGGGAAGGGGTCCCCTGGGGACCCCTTTCCATTTGCGATTGCATTACCACCTACTTGAAGTAGGTGGTAATTTGCGAGTGTTTTGCGACTGCAATTGCGGTTGCAAAACATTCATACATGGCTCATGAGTCGCTATTAGGAAGGGAACGCCCCTTCCTAATAGCGAGTCACAAAACCTATTTTGCAAGTCGCTAATTGATTAGCAAGTTGCAAAATAGGTTTTGTACATGGGCCCAAGGTTTTTAGCGTGCGCAAACGGGTCTAAAACCCGTTTGCGCATGCCAAAAACTGTCGTATATCTGGCCCCAAAAATGCTAAATGTCTGCCAAGTTCTATTTTGATTGGATCCCACGCTTCTTTAATGATAGGCCCCAGGGTTGGCCAGGTCCCAGGGGCATGTAGCACTTAAAGGAGGAGGGGCGCATGGGCCCCATCTTCTGGGGCTTATAAAAGCCCCAGGGACCACCGCCTCCCTGGGGCTTATGAGATTTTAAAGGGGGGGGTCTCTCGGACCCCTCAGCCCCGGGGACCCCCACCTCCCCGGGACCACATTGAAAAAAATTAATCGGGGCGCCACCCGGACTCCCGCCAAGCCACAGCAAACACTCAGTTTCCAGCAAGCGAGAGTGGAGAAATGCTCTCGCTTGCTGGAAGCAGAGCATTCTTCTGTTTCTCTGCCCGCTGTCAAGCAAGCAGGCAAACAGATGGCCTGAAATTGGCCTGGGGACGAGGACTGCATGACCCCCCTCCCCTTGCTGAGAGTTCGTCTGAGGCCCCACCCCCATTCTCTACTACTCTGAAAACGCACCTCCTGGTGCACTACTGGCAAACTACTGATTGGGGGATGAAGTCCCCTTGTATGCTGAAGGTCCTTGGGGGCCAAGAACTCCTCTTGTTACCAGTGGCGGCAACACGGATCGGGGTTGGCGGGCGATTGGATGCCCTTCTTGTTGCTGAATTGAAACAAGTGAGATAACTGCGCATGTGCTCATGCCTGCTATCTTTGAGGTGGGTGAGTTTTGGTTCGTGGGAGAGTATGGATCTAAGTCCATTTAATGTCACATAGGGTGTCGTCTGTTTCCTGCTTGCAGCAGTCTTCTAGCTCCAAGGAGTCATTTTGGGTGTCCGCGTGCTCTATAAGACAAAATAATAATAACGGATATGAATCCTGTCAGTGCCGGCTTTGTCAATTAATTTAGTAACATTTAATTCAATATTCAATAACCGAACAACCTGTAATTTACAGAGGTGTCTAACCGCAGCAGCGAGCTCTGTATAAACGTGTAAAACTTTTTTTCTGAGTGGACTGCCAGCCTAGGACTGAGTCCAAGCTGCCATGGGCACATAGCCATAATCTGTTGCCCTCTGTGTGTGGCTGAAGTCGATGTTAGTCACCTTCCCTGTGCAGTGGCAGCCGGCACAGATCAGGGGAGGCCAGGGGAGGGGGAATTAAAAAAAATAATAATAAAACATCTTATCGCCGCCACGTCTCTCCTACGCGTCAGGACTCGGACGGAACAGGAACCAAGAGGCACCCAGTCTCCCCTGACCAATCACAACACCGCAATGCAGCGTTGAGATTGGTCTGAGTGCCGTGGTTCAGCGCTGTACCAGGGAATGGGGGCCTTGGCATGTTCTCCACGCAGGCTGCAATGCAGCCTGCGTGGAGCACATGCAAAGTGTGAATGACTGTTCGGGCCGGCCAAGCATTCATGCACCCTTGGAGTGGGCAAACCACTCCTTCCCTGCCCTGCTCTGATTGCTGAGAGGTTGTCAGAGGCCCTGTCCCCTTTCTCTAACACTCTGCAAACGCGCCTCCAGGCCACTACTGGTTGGGGGATGAAGTCCTCTTGGCTCCTGAGGACCCTTGGGGGCCAACAACCCCTCCTGTTACCTGCAGTATGTTCCACACAGTGGGATTTCTGAGAGTTCGAGGGAGACCTCTCCCCTTTTCCCCACCACTCTGCAAACGAGCCTACTGGTTGGGAGATGAAGTCCCTTGGATGCTGAGGGTCCTTGGGGGGCTAAGACCCCTCCTGTTATCTCCAGGAAGTCCCACACAGCGGGATTGCTGAGAGATCATCAGAGGTCCCATCCCCTTTCTCCACCACTAACGCGTCTAATAGTTAAAAAACATAAAAATTCACTTAAAAAAAACAAAGGTTACAGGGACGTTTGTAGTGCTAGAGGCCCTCCTTTGGTTTGACACCACGTGATGACCTTTGATTACCATCATTTTAATTGACTTTTAGTATGTTATTTTATCCTAGCCTGAATGTACGACATCCTGCATATGCCTTGTTTCTCTTGAATATTTTCTTCTCGTAGTTTTAAAGTGGGAGCTGTCACAGAGTAGAACAGCTTGCCAAGAACAGAACGTGTGGGATGTGCATTTGAAAGCATGAGAGAGAGAGAGAGAGAGAGGTGTGGAATGTACTTCTTGGTCTCGAAGTGCAGTGTTATGAGCAGTGGTACTCAAATGTGCATTGTGTTGTACATTGAGAGATGAAGTGTGTGATGCTATACGCAGTGGTGCACAAATGTGCATTGTGTTGTACATTGGGAAGTATTATTAAGTTCTTACTATTGGCTTTGACATGGCCTCATGTCATCCTGAATTCTGACTCTGCCTTGCATGAGATTTTTGCGCTCACAGAGTGCTCAAGTTGTTTGGGTTATTCACGTTCAAGGTTGTTTTGTTTTTGGAGAAGAGATTGTTGAATGTACCCTCGAAGGCTTTCGTAAGCTTCGTTAAGATAAAGGCTGGAACATGTGAGAATGTAGAGGGAACGTGGGAACTCCTTTTGCCCTGGAATGCTTGCACGGAAGGTGGCCAATTCCAGTAAGTTTCCTTGGCGCGGAAGGAAAGACTCTCGAACCTTCTGGTGTGTTTTGAGACTATAAAGCTGAGGGTTGTTGACTTAGAAACCGGGATTGTTTGAGCCTGAACGATGGACGCATCTTCATTGCAGACATCTGGTTGCTGAGTCTCCTGGCTTCGGCTATAAGTCCCCCAGTCTGGAGTGGGTCAGGATTAGGATTGCACCAGGTGAAGTGTTTGAGTTTTGATTGTTGCCATTGTGACGTGTGGCCAGTGGCTATAATTATTTGAGGTGTTTTCTTTGTGATGTGAGAGTGAGTCAGAGTGCACATCCAAAGTAATCATTTGATGTATTTAGTGTATATATCTTTCTGATTTCTTGCAGGACGTCCATTATTATCTGCTTGTGCATTTTATTCTTATTATTCATGCATTTAATAGTTGCATTTGCCAAGTGTGTTATTATTGCTTTTGTATGTGTGTATATATATATATATATATATATATATATATATATATATATATATATTCATTTTGTCATCTGGGAAAGCCTTTCTGTTAGAGAGCATTGCATAAATAAAACCCCAAGCCTTATTCTAAAAAGGAGAGTCTTTGATGTGTTTCATTTTGTAAAGTGAAACCCCTTTCTAGGTGTTGTTGTGTTATATGTCTCCTGCTTCGTCGTATTTGATCCATCGTGGGGAGTGGTATTTTGGGAGGGCGAAGCAAGACATTTTGGCGTCACTTGTAGGATTCGAAAAAATTAAAAGGGGAAAGAAAAATGCTCTCTAAAATGTCGATGTTTTCAGTTGCAGATTCCCAGATGCCAACGGAGTTATTTGGGTGGGAAGTTGCCTCTAATGCATGTTTAACAGATGAGGGGCAAACACAGATATTTAAATGTGTATATGATTTTCCTTTTAAAGAGGGAAAACAACTTGGTATTTCAGACAGAAAAAGTGGTGTCATTTTGAATGCATTGTTCAGCATGTATCAAAAATGTGGGCAGTTAGAAAAAGAACGTAATGAGCAACAAAGGGAGTTAGTTAAAGTCAAGGAAAATTCTGCTATTTTATCATGTGAAAATAAATCAACTGAAAAGAGAGTTGGAACTGTACCAATCTCCGTATATTTTGCCAGTCTGTTTAGATAACCAGAGTGAGTCGCTCGTGGAGAATGTGGCTGGAGAGCTAGTTTTAATTAATTCTTTTGAGGACGTTCCTTAGCCAGAAATGAATGGTATTTTGGGTGAATTAGAAGCTTCTGAAGTAATGTTAACTCGAGAAAATGAAGCACAGTTTCACGCACGCAGCTTTAACGTGCAGGAAGATAAACAAACCAGCCTGTTAGAACGAGCGATTGTCGGTTGCACTTACAAATCAGATTGGTCAGTGAATGGCAAACCTTGCTTTACATGGAGAGACGTTATGAAAAATGCAATTTTAAAACATGAGTCTGAATGGGAAGAGGAGCAGCAATGTGCTTTTGAATCTGCAAAAGAGATTATGCACTGTGTTTCAGACGTGTGGCCAATACAGAAAGGAGACATTGAGTTACATGTGACAGTTCAGGGGCGGTGTGCCACTTTGAGTATGTGGGAAAAACAAGGAAAGAAGAGGATGCTCTTAGACTTTGTACTGAAACATTTTCAAATGCGGGAGAATGTTTCACTCCCTTTGAAAAACAGCTGCTAGTGTTTCAATGTGCTCTGATAGACATAGGGCAGACACAGTTGTGTGTGTGATTTTGTGCTCTAATAGACACAGGGCAGACACAGTTGCTTTTGAGTTGTGCTGTGACAGACACAGGGCAGATACAGTTGCTTTTGTGTTTGTGTACGCTGACAGACACTGGGCAGATGACAAGAAGGCATAATGTGATTTTGAGTTTTGAAATTTCTCTAATGCAATGGCTGATGATTTCCCCTGAGTTATACAGAACAGGTAATGCACAAGAAGCAAATGTGATCAAGTGGTTCATACAGACAGAAACTGCAGTTTTGCATGAACAGTTGATGCAGGTCCCCGTAGTAAGTCCAGGGGTGTTGTTTGAGGTGCCTGAGATACAGGATTCCCCAGTGAAGTGGCAACTGTTACTGCAAAGCGCAGCTACTGTGTATCATGTAGATGCTCATTGTCCTATACATTCACTGGACAGAACCTTAAATTCCCTTACAGATGAATAGGCTAAAATCTTGGAGACAGAGGTGGTGACACATGATTCTGATTTGGTGTGCATGACTAAGTGCGAGCACCTAGGAGAGAAAGAAACTACCAACTGGTGGGCAGAGAATGAAGGGATGCATATTCCCCCAGAATTACCTAGAACTGTGATTCCTATTTGTCAGTATGCACAGCGCAAACCAGTCCCACAGATGGTGAGGGGTCAGTTGAAGAAAGGAAAATTACCAGAGCAGATAGGGCAGATCGATTGCCTTGGGCTCATGCTAAATGATCAAGGGTGTCGGTATTCAGCAGTGTGCAGAGAGATAGTCAGGAAGGGGACTGCCCCAGCCCTTCTTACTGTGCAGGAGAAAAGGAAAGGAGAGTTTGACTCCAATACCAAGAATTCAGAGGCCATAGTGTGGGAATAATTTTCAGATAATTCCCCAGAGCCAGCAGAGAACTGTGCAGACAGGAATGATAATATTGTGCATCAGACCCAATACAGAAAAAGGAGAACGTGTGCTTTTTGAAAAATGTTTTTTTTGCAAGAAGAGTGATGCTTGTTTTTTTTCCAGATCATACTGCAACGTGTTGGTGTACCGGATGTCCCTGTCCTGCGTGTGGGTGCCTTTGTCTGAGTGGGCCCGTGAGGGTGTGGGACCCCCCCCTACCCTGGAGTGATCACCGGACAGCGCAAATCGACATTGTTGCTGACATCCTTTGGCTGAATCAACTAGAACTAGATGGACCTACCTAGCCAGTGATAATAAACTGATGTGGTGAACATGAAGTAAAAAGTTAGAAGATATAATTTCAAAGCAAGAATGCTGTATGTCTTTCACATAGAAGAACATTTTCTAATTAAAAACAACCAAATCTGGCTCCCCCCTAGACCTGATTCCCGCCAAGATCTCAGGCTCGCTAGCCAATCAGCTCGCTACTCCCATTTGTTCCATTTTAAATAGCTCCTTAAAAGAAGGCAAGCTCCCCAAGGAATGGAAAGCAGCACAGATCTTGCCCATTAGGAAAAATGCCAAACTGCCCGCGGACGTCATCATTAATTATCGCCCCATCTCACTACTACCTCTACAAAGCAAACTACTAGAGAAGCACGTAAATAAACACATGTCCAAATACATAGAATCCTCAAACTGCCTAGACCACTCACATTCAGGATTCCAACCCAGACACAGCACAGAATCGGCACTTGTGACAGTCACAGACAATATCCGGATGCTTGCAGACAATAGTCAAGCAGTACTTCTTATACTGCTGGACTTGTCTGCAGCTTTCGACACCACCTCACACCAGATATTGCTGGACAGACTCAGGGCTCTAGGGATCCAGGGGAAGGCACTAAAATGGTTAACAGATTTTCTGGCGGAGAGAACTCAAACCATCAACCTTGGTCCTTTCAGATCACAAACCACGAATGTTTCTAAGGGTGTACCACAGGGCTCATGTTTGAGCCCTACCTTATTTAACATTTATGTCACACCACTTGCATCTCTCCTAAGAAACCTAGGGTTCATACCAATTTCCTATGCCGATGACACACAACTGCTTCTCTCTTTTGACAAGAATAACACAAGTATTCAGGACACCTTCTCTGAGGGCATGAAAACCATCACTGATTGGATGAGTAACAACTTCCTTCAGTTAAACGTGGAGAAAACAGAGATTATGTTATTCAAAGAAGCAGTCACTAGGTGGTCACCTAACTGGTGGCCAGGAGAGCTAGGCCCCATCCCCAAAACAAGTGGTGAAGAACTTAGGGGTCCAAATAGACCAGAAGCTGAGCCTGGAAGAGCATGCCAAATCAACCACCAGGACCTGTTACCATGTACTCAGCCTTCTGCGCAAAGTTTTCCCCCTACTCCCACTATCTACACGCAAAACCCTGATACAAGCACTGGTCTTAAGCCGTCTGGACTACTGCAATGCTCTGTTAATTTCAGCCAAGGAATCTTCCTTAAACAGACTGCAGGTAGTCCAGAACACGGCAGCCCGCTTAGTGACCAATGCCCCCCCCCAGAACAGCCTCACTTCCCCTACTCAGGAAATTGCACTGGCTACCCATTCGCAAAAGAATAAACTTCAAGATCTGTTGCATGGAGTTCAAAGCCCTGAACAACATGGGACCATGATACATGTCCCACAACCACCAACCGCCTGCTCTCCTGGACCAACATCAACGACGAGGACACCAGCGAGATCATGAACACCATCCACTCCGGTTCACCGCTAGACCCGTGCCCTCACCACATCTTCAACAAAGCCAGTACAGCCATCGCGCCCCATCTCCGGAAAATAATCAACATCTCCTTCGAGACAGCAACCTTCCCGGAAAGCTGGAAGCACGCCGAGATCACCGCCTTACTCAAGAAACCCAAGGCAGACCCCAAGGACCTCAAGAACTTCCGACCCATCTCTTGCTCCCGTTCCCCGCGAAGGTCACCGAGAAAATCGTCAACAAACAACTGACCCGCTACCTCGAGGAGAACAACATCCTGGACCCTTCCCAGTCCGGCTTCCGCAACAACCACAGCACCGAAACCGCCCTCATTGCCGCCACCGGTGACATCAGGACCCTGCTAGACAACGGAGAAACAGCAGCCCTCATCCTCCTGGACCTATCAGCCGCCTTCGACACGGTCTGCCACCACACACTACGAACACGCCTTCACGACGCCGGGATCCAAGAGAAGGCCCTGGACTGGACCACATCCTTCCTTTCCGGCAGAACACAAAGCGTCCGCCTCGCCCCCTTCCGATCCAAGGCCACCAAGATCATCTGCGGCGTACCCCAAGGCTCCTCCCTCAGCCCAATGCTGTTCAACATCTACATGGCACCCTCGCCCACGTCGCCCGACAGCACAACCTCAACATCATCTCCTACGCCGACGACACCCAGCTGATCCTCTCCCTCACCAAAGACCCTCACACCGCCAAAGCCCACCTCCACGAAGGAATGAAGGCCGTCGCCGAATGGATGAGGACCAGCCGCCTGAAGCTGAACTCGGACAAGACGGAGGTCCTCATCCTTGGTTCCAACCCTTCAGCCTGGGACGACTCCTGGTGGCCAACATCACTGGGAACAGCCCCGCCACCCACCGACCACGTACGCAACCTAGGGGTCATCATCGACCCCACCCTCTCCATGACTAAGCAGGTCAACGCCGTTTCCTCATCCTGCTTCAACATCCTCCGAATGCTCCGCAGGATCTTCAAGTGGATCCCCACCGAAACAAGAAAAACAGTCACCCAGGCCCTCGTCACCAGCAGGCTGGACTACGGAAACGCCTCTACGCAGGAACGACGGCTAAGCTCCTGAGACGGCTGCAACGCATCCAGAACGCCTCTGCACGTCTTATCCTCGACATCCCCCGACGCAGCCACATCACACCCCACCTGAGAGACCTGCACTGGCTCCCTGTCAACAAGAGGATAACCTTCAAGCTCCTCACCCACGCACACAAAGCACTCCACAACTCCGGACCAGCCTACCTCAACAGACGACTCAGCTTCTACACCCCCACCCGCCAGCTCCGCTCGACCAGCCTCGCCCTCGCCACAGTCCCCCGCATCCGGAAAACGACCGCCTGCGGCAGATCCTTCTCCCACCTCGCCGCCAAGACCTGGAACACCCTCCCCACCAACCTCCGACAGACCCAAGACCTACTGGCCTTCAGAAGACTCCTCAAGACCTGGCTCTTCGATCAGTAGCAGCACCACCCCCCTCTTCCCCCAGCGCCTTGAGACCCTCGCGGGTATGTAGTGCGCTTTATAAGTAACATGATTGATTGATTGATTGATTGATAAGTTGGTCAGATATACTCCTTCTAGGACCCTCCGCTCAGGGTCCAACGATCTCCTCCACATTCCTCGGATAAAACAAGCGAGACTAGGGGGTAAATCTTTTTCATATCTGGCTCCATCTATATGGACCCAACTGCCCATCCACTTACGTCTCTGCACCAACTACCTATCTTTCAGGAAGCTGCTGAAAACCTCATTGTTCTGATCTTTGCCTTTTGGCTGCCTCAGGATGTTGCAGCGCGGAGATACCCCGGTTGGGGTGATTCAGGCGCTCTATAAATGATATAAATAAATAAAAATAAATAAATAAAACCAGAGTTACCGGAGAAGTTGTTCAGTTTGATGAAGAGATTGTGAAATTCCTTTATTTTTAAGCAAAATATAAGTTTGAATGCTTCAATAGTAGAAGTTCCAGAATTAGCCATTTATAACACTGGGAGCATCAATGAGTTAACATGTTTGATTATTCATTTTGTGTATTCATCATACATTTATTACTACAGCCGAGTTATTATCAGATATGCATGAGCTATTTTAAATGAAGTATTCAGATATGCATGAGCTATTTTAAATGAAGTATTATGTTACATGCTTTTATAATGTCACTGTTTTAACATGTGTTTCATTTATATTTGTGCTTTCACTTAAGAAGTTCATTTTTTTATATATGTATGTTATGATAGTCAAAGGTCATGGGGTGGAATGTAGTGCTAGAGGCACTCCTTTGGTTTGACACCACGTGATGACCTTTGACTACCGTAATTTTAATTGACTTTTAGTGTGTTATTTTATCCTAGCCTGAATGTACGACATCCTGCATATGCCTTGTTTCTCGTGAAGATTTCTTCTTGTAGTTTTAAAGTGAGAGCTGTCACAGAGTAGAACAGCTTGCCAAGAACAGAACGTGTGGGATGTGTATTTGAAAGCATGAGAGAGAGAGAGAGAGAGAGAGAGAGAGAGAGAGAGAGAGAGAGAGAGAGAGAGAGAGAGGTGTGGAATGTACTTCTTGGTCTCGAAGTGCAGTGTTTGAGCAGTGGTGCTCAAATGTGCATTGTGTTGTACATTGAGAGATGAAGTGTGTGATGCTATAGGCAGTGGTGCACAAATGTGCATTGTGTTGTACATTGGGAAGTATTATGAAGTTCTTACTATTGGCTTTGACATGGCCTCATGTCATCCTGAATTCTGACTCTGCCTTGCTTGAGCTTTATGCACGCACAGAGTGCTCAAGTTGTTTGGGTTATTCACGTTCAAGGTTGTTTTGTTTTTGGAGAAGAGATTGTTGAATGTACCCTCGAAGACTTTCATAACCTTCGTTGAGATAAAGGCTGGAACATGTGAGAATGTAGAGGGAACGTGGGAACTCTTTTTGCACTGTAATGCTTGCATGGAAGGTGGCCAATTCCAGTAAGTTTCCTTGGTGCGGAAGGAAAGACTCTCAAACCTTCTAATGTGTTTTGAGACTATAAAGCTGAGGGTTGTTGACTTAGAAACCGGGATTGTTTGAGCCTGAACGATGGTCGCATCTTCAGTGCAGGCATCTGGTTGCTGAGTCTCCTGGCTTCGGCTGTAAGTCCCCCAGTCTGGAGTGGGTGAGGATGAAGATTGCACCAGGTGAAGTGTTTGAGTTTTGATTGTTGCCATTGTGATGTGTGGCCAGGGGCTATCATCATTTGAGATGTTTTCTTTGTCATGTGTGAGTGAGTCATCAGAGTGCACATCCAAAGTAATCATTTGATGTATTTAGTGTATATATCTTTCTGATTTCTTGCAGGACGTCCATTATTATCTGCTTGTGCATTTTATTCTTATTATTCATGCATTTAATAGTTGCATTTGCCAAGTGTGTTATTATTGCTTATATATATATATATATATATATATATAAGCAATATATCTATCTATATCTATCTATCTATCTATATATATATATATATATATATATATATATATATATATATATATATATATGTCAACACAGGCTTCCCGTAACTGCCCTATACTCAAAACTTCCACACAATCCCGGGGCGATACAGAAGGACGGCACAAACAGGTCCTGGCAACGAAGGGCTTTATTTAGTTATTACAGCAAGTCTCATTGTTACGAAGCCAGCAACAGCAAAGTGCAGGGGTGTATACAAAGAGAATGACCTATGCGTTTCGGCTTGCGCCTTATACATACATATATATATTCACTGAAAAAACCATAGGTTTCAGGGACGTTATAGTTAGAAATTAGCATTTAAAAAACCTTCGAAATTCACTGAAAAAACCACAGGTTTCAGGAACGTTATAGTTAGTTGGACATTTCACTCGTACAAAACCAGAGAAATTCGGCCGTTATAGTTAGTTGAGGTAACTATAGCTCGCGCCCCCGCAATGCACTGCTGATGACGTCACATACTACATCACTCATGACATGATCAGTGACATCACTGATGACATCACAAATGACATCACTGATGACAACACTGATGACATCATCCAGTGACTGAGTGTTTCTAAAAAGTTTAAATATGTTTTATATATATATATATGCCAAGGTGTATTGAAGAATGAGTGTCTGTATGGGTGATTTAGTAGGTGCGTGATGGACTGTATAAGTGAGTGATTAAACGTGTCTTACTGAATGCATGAGTTAGTGACTAAACTGTGTGAATGTCTGTATCAGTCTGTCAGTTGGTGTGTAAGCGGCTGCATGGGTTGGTGAGTAGCTACTTGAGTGTCTATATGGGTTATTGATTGGTTGTCTGAGTATCTGTATGGGTGCCTGAGCATCTGTGTGGGTAGGTGGGGGGTGTGTGACTTTGTGCATAGATGTGTGAGTGGGTGATTCACTGGGTGTATGGGTTCAAGAGTGCGGCTGTGAAGGGCTGTATGGGTGGGTGAGTGTGTGTATGGGTGTGTTGGTGAGTGTTTAGATGTCTCAGTGGTACATGTGTGAGTAACTACATATGTGAAAGGCAGTATATGTGAGTGTTGGACTATATAAATGACTATATGTGAGAGTGAGTGATTGTGAGAGTGGCTGTATGGATGAGTGTGTGCTTGTGTCAGTGATTGTATAAGAGAGTAAGTATGTGTTAGTATCTGTATGAATAAGTGAGGTGGTGTGTGTATAATTGTGTAGGTGAGTAAATGGGAGTGTGATTGATTCTTTGCATGACTATGTGTGTGAGTAACTATGGGTGAGTGGCGGTGTGTGAGTATCTGTATAGGTGTATGAGTGCATATGATAGTGCTGTATTGATGAGTGACTGCATGTATGAGTGACTGTATGGGTGAATGAGTAGATGTGTGTGTAGACCTAGGAATCAGTGAGTGGGTATGTAGTAACTGGTATTGGTGTGTCTTTGGTTTCGAAAATGGTAATCTGTATTTTAGAGTGGGTGTATCAAGGTTATATTAGGGTGTGAGTTGGTGCATTAGATTATCACGTGGATGATGTCATCAGTGATGTCATCTGTGATGTCATTTGAGATATCATCAGTGATGTCATTAGTGATGTCACTGACCATATTATGAGTGATGTAATATGTGACGTCATCAGCAGTGCATTGCGGGGGCGCGAGTTATAGTTACCTCAACTAACTATAACAGCCGAATTTCTCTGGTTTTGTACGAGTGAAATGTCCAACTAACTATAACGTCCCTGAAACCTGTGGTTTTTTCAGTGAATTTCTAAGGTTTTTTAAATGCTTATTTCTAACTATAACGTCCCTAAAACCTATGGTTTTTTCAGTGAATTTCAAAGGTTTTTTGAATGCTAATTTCTAACTATAACGTCCCTGAAATCTATGGTTTTTTCAGTGAATTTCTAAGGTTTTTAAATGCTAATTTCTAACTATGCCTACATAGGTAGGACATGTGCAGAAAAGAGGAAGAAAGGCGCAGAAAGAAGCAAGAGAAATGCAGAAAGAGGCAACAGAAGTCCAGAAAGAGGAAGAAAGGTGCAGAAAGAAGCAAGAGATGTGCAGAAAGAACCAACAGAGGTGCAGAAAGAGGCCTTGTTGCAAAGTCATCATGTGCCCTGGGCACTCCCCAACTTTTTGCTGACTGCTACTGGTGGTAACTGACTCTGACTGACCCTGGGCTCT
This sequence comes from Calotriton arnoldi, assembly GCA_963921515.1. NCBI lineage: Eukaryota > Metazoa > Chordata > Amphibia > Caudata > Salamandridae > Calotriton > Calotriton arnoldi. The sequence goes on along the minus strand of CAWUFW010001403.1, from coordinate 2,706,578 downwards.
GCCTAACCAGGCCCAGAGCCAGTGCTATGCTGAAAGACAATTAGAATACAGTGAAAACACCTACATACACTAGGGTACACTATGGGTTGGGGTACCCCTGTGATTGACATGACCTCCCCTGTAAGGCCCTAGTACGTAATAGGGCAGGGGGATTAAAACTACCTCTAAGTCCCTAGCATATAATAGGGCATGGCAGTTTAGAGGCCAGCAGCCCTTTTCTGCACTTGCATGTGTGCACTGCTGAGCCTGAGGTCAGTTTAAAAGTAGCCCTGTGTGTGCAGAAAGAGGCAGGAGAGGTGCAGAAAGAAGCAAGAGAGGTGTAGAAAGAAGCAAGAGGAGTGCAGAAAGAAGCAAGAGACTTGCAGAAAGAACCAACAGAGGTGCAGAAAGAGGCAAGAGAAGTGCAGAAAGAAGCAAAAGAGGTGCAGAAAGAGGCACGAGGGGTGCAGAAAGAGGCAAGAGCAGTGCAGAAAAAACCAAGAGACGTGCAGGAAAAGGGAAGAAGGGTGCAGAAAGAGGCAAGAGATGTGCAGGAAAAGGGAAGAAGGGTGCAGAAAGAAGCAAGAGAAGTGTAGAAAGAAACAAGAGAAGTGTAGAAAGAGGCAAGTGAGGGGCAGAAGGAGGCAAGAGAACTGCAGAAAGCGGCAAGAAAGTTGCAGAAACAGGCAAAAGAGGTGCAGAAAGAAAGAACAGGGGTGCAGACAGAGGCAAGAGAGGTGCAGAAAGTGGGAAGAGGGGTGCAGAAAGAGGCAAGAGGGGTGCAGAAATTTGCAGGAGAGGTGCAGAAAGAAGCAAGAGCAGTGCAAAAGAACCAACAGAAGTTCAGAAAGAGGCAAGAGGGGTGCAGAAAGAGGCAAGAGAAGTGCAGAAAGAAGGAACAGAGGTGCACAAAGAGGCAAGAGGGGTGCAGAAAGAGGGAAGAGAGGTGTAGAAAGAGGCAAGAGAGTTGCACAAAGAGGGAAGGGTGCAGAAAGAAGCAAGAGGGGTGCAGAAAGAAGCAACAGAGGTGGAGAAAGAAGCAAGAAAAGTGAAGAAAGAGGCAACAGAAGTGCAGAAAGAAGCAACAGAGGTGCAGAAAGAGGCAAGAGAAGTGCAGAAAGAGGCACGAGAGGTGCAGAAACAGACAGGAGAGGTGCAGAAAGAGGGCACAGGGGTACAGAAAGAGGCAAAAGAGGTGCAGAAAGAGGGAAGAAGGGTGCCAAAAGAGGCAAGAGGGGTACAGAAAGAAGCAAGTGAGGTGCAGAAAGAGGCAACAGAGGTACAGAAAGAGGCAAGAGAGGTGCAGAAAGTGGAAGAGATGAGAGGAACGAGGCAAAAGAAGTGCAGAAAAAGAAAGAAAGGTGCAGAAAGAAGCAACAGAAATGCAGAAAGAGGCAAGAGAGACGCAGAAAGAAGCAAGAGTGGTTTGCACACCATTAGTACTAATTTAATACCCACATTTAGCAATAAGTAACAGGTGACCATTCTAGGTTTGCAAAGGGCCTTCCACCACGCTGTAACACTTGTTGCTGCATTTTTGGTAACGTTTGAGCCGTTTGAGCTAGAAGCAAGGTTTTTTTTGTTCAAATCTACAGATTATGCAGCAGATGATGGATTATGTGGCAAATGCGGAAAATTTATGATTGTGCAAAAGTCAGTGCAGCCAAACAGTCGCATAATTCCAGTGGCCCTGCTCATACCTCTGACTAGGTCCAGAAGTGCTCCTCAGTGGTTCCTTCTTTTTTTTGTCTCATTGAGTTTATAGTTAAGCTTCTATGGAAATGAGGAAGACTAAACCTGAGGTTACCACTCCACAACACAGACTACCATACCACATAATTGCTCTCCATAACACATAATCTCACTCTACATAATTCCTATACACTAAATACCACATACTTTCTATCTACATCAAAGTCAAAGTCTATCCACATAATTTCACTGCACATCATACCACATAATTCCACTACACACAACCTACATCCACTCCAAGAAACATTAGTAAAACACTTTTACATTTACAACGCCTATAGCTCTAACTCTCGCAAATGTGAAACCTATTACATTGCAAATGCTTCTTTAACTAGTAGTCACATTTGCAGAGAGGTGGAGAAAGGGGGCTGGGCCTCTGACCAGCGCTCAGAAATTCCGCTGCGTAGGACTTACACAAGGTACCAGGGTGGCTTCTTGGCCCCCAAAGTCCCTCAGGTGCAAAGTGAACTTCATCCCCCAACCCGTAGTGTGCCAGGAGGCGCGTTTGCAGAGCGGTGGAGAAAGGGGGGCGTGGCCTCGGAAGACATGTTACCAATAACACTGTGTGAGACTTACTGGAGGTAACAGGAGGGGTAGTTGGCCCCCAAGGTTGTCCTATTACCTCCAGTAAGTCCCACACAACAGCATTGCTAAGTTGTCATTGCAGGCCAGGCCCCCTTTCCCCACCACTCTGCAAACGCGCTCCTTGGCGCGCTCTTGGATGGGGATTAAAGTCTACTTCGCTGCTGGGGGTCCTTAGGGGCCAACTAGCCTACCTGTTACCTCCAGTAAGCCCCACACAGTGGGATTGCTGAGCGGTAGACAGAGACTACGCCCCCTTTCTCCACCAATCTGCAAACGCGCCTCCTGGTGCGCTCTTGGTTGGGGGATGAAGTCCCCTTGCCTCCTGAGGGTCCCTGGGGGCCAACTAGCCCTCCTGTTATCTCTAGTAAGCCCCACACAGCTGGATTGCTGAGAGGTGGTCCAAGGCCATGCCCCCTTTTTACACCACTCTGCAAACGCAGCTCCTGGCGCACTGCTGCTTGGGGGATGAAGTCCACTTTAGTCCTGAAGTCCTCAGGACACAAAGGGACCTCATCGCCCCACCAGCAGTGCGCCAAGAGACGCGTTTGCAGAGTGGTGTAAAAAGGGGCATGGCCTCGGACCACCTGTCAGCAATCCCACTGTGTGGGGATTACTGGAGGTACCTGGTGGGCTAGTTGGCCCCTAAGGACCCTTAGTATTCAAGGGGGTTTAATCCCCCAATCCAGAACACGCCAGGAGGCGCGTTTGCACAGTGGTGCAGGGAGGGGGCAGGGCCTCCGGCGAGATGCCGGCTTTTTTTAAATTTTGTTTTTGGAAGGGGGGCTGTGTGGCCCCCCCTTCCCTAAATTATTTTTGGGCCCTGGGGACCCCATCCCCCAGGGCCTGAGCATTTTTTTTTTCCCAACAAAAAAACGGGAAGGGGGCCGCGTGGCCCCCCCTTCCCTGGGCCACTATTGGCCCCGGGGACCCCATCCCCCGGCCTCATTTTTTTATATATTTTTTTTATTTTTCCAGGAGGGGGGCTGCGTGCACCCCCTCCTCTGGGACACTTCTGGCCCCGGGGACCCCATCCCACGGGGCCTGGCCTCGTTTTTTTTTTTTAAAGAAATTTCCGCAGGAGGGGGGCCGCGTGGCTCCCCTTCCCCACTTCTGGCCCCGGGGACCCCATCCCCCAGGGCCTGGCCTCAGCGCTGGGGACCGTGGGGGGAGCCCCAATGCCCCCACTGTCCCTGCCGGCTCCCCGCCTCCTGCGGGAGCCGGCATTGCTTTTGGACAAGGGGAGCTGCTAACATGCAGCTCCCCTTGTCCAAAAGTAATTCTGCTTTGCTTCTTGGAAGCGAGAGCAGGTTTCCTGCTCTCGCTTCCAAGAAGCAAAGCAGTGTTTGCTGGCAGGGCGGGAGCCGTGCTCCCGCCCTGCCACAGCAAACAGCAATGTCCCGGGGTGGGCACCCCGGGACATTGCAGGAGCCGGCCCTGGGGGGTGGCGGTCCCCAGGGCCATTGAGGGCTCCAGGAGGGGGGCCGCGCGGCCCCCCTCCCAACATGTAAATAGCCCCGGGGAGGTGGTGGTCCCCAGGGCCGGGGGTCAGCTACAGACCCCCGTATGTTATTTATTAAATGCCCCGGGGAGGTGGTGGTCTCTGGGGCAGTGTGGGGGGGCAGGAGCCCCCCCACATATATATATATATATATATATATATATATATATATATATATATATATATATATATATATATATATACACCAATGCCACAACGGTTCACTTTTCCCGGGTTTCAGGCGCTCTGAAAGGTGCGTAACCAACGCGGTTGAACCAAACCGCAATTTCTATATTCCAAACCTCTGTATAGAAGTAAAGGTCGCACTCCAGCAGATCAACCAACGCGTTTCGGTATCTCCATGTACCTTGATCAAGGTATATGGAGATACCGAAACGCGTTGGTTGATCTGTGTTGACCATTGAAGGAAGGAAAATGATTTAAGAATATATATATATATATATATGCAAAAATATCCTCCTCCTTTGAAAAAGACAAGGGGACACGGCAGGGCTTCAAGGAATCATTTGTTCGAATTCTCTGGCATGACGCGTTTCGGCGGTAGCCTCTTCAGATGCCTCCGGTGTTACAAATTTCAAAGTTTCCTTTTATTTATTAAGCCCCTCCTTCTAAAGTAGCGTGGGGCACACCTGCACCATATCTCATCAGAGAACACTCGGCCAGTTCATAGTTATGGACTGCAGATCCCATCATGCAGTTGGTTCGCAATCTGGACGAATGTCTCTTACAGCCGGATATTTCCCTCCTCAAAGTGAGTGGCTGAAGAATGGTTAGCTTGAGATTGTAGCACTGTGCTGGGCAACAAACGATTCCTGAGCCCTGCGCTTCCAACCTCACAGTCCCGGTGTTGGCAAAGCTTGGAGACGATGGTAAAGTAACTCCGTCTCTCCGTGTGAGTCACGGACTGTCAACTGGCAGCAAAGACTTCTGCCTCCATCGGACGTGGGGCGGTCCGGGTTAAGCCACTGCACCCTGAACACTTTTGGAAGGGTCCCCTTGCGTGACACTGGCTACACGCTAATATGCAAAAATATCCTCCTCCTTTGAAAAAGACAAGGGGACACGGCAGGGCTTCAAGGAATCATTTGTTCGAATTCTCTGGCATGACGCGCTTCGGCGGTAGCCTCTTCAGATGCCTCCGGTGTTACAAATTTCAAAGTTTCCTTTTATTTATTAAGCCCCTCCTTCTAAAGTAGCGTGGGGCACACCTGCACCATATCTCATCAGAGAACACTCGGCCAGTTCATAGTTATGGACTGCAGATCCCATCATGCAGTTGGTTCGCAATCTGGACGAATGTCTCTTACAGCCGGATATTTCCCTCCTCAAAGTGAGTGGCTGAAGAATGGTTAGCTTGAGATTGTAGCACTGTGCTGGGCAACAAACGATTCCTGAGCCCTGCGCTTCCAACCTCACAGTCCCGGTGTTGGCAAAGCTTGGAGACGATGGTAAAGTAACTCCGTCTCTCCATGTGAGTCACGGACTGTCAACTGGCAGCAAAGACTTCTGCCTCCATCGGACTTGGGGCGGTCCGGGTTAAGCCACTGCACCCTGAACACTTTTGGAAGGGTCCCCTTTGCGTGACACTGGCTACACGCTAATATGCAAAAATAGCCTCCTCCTTTGAAAAAGACAAGGGGACACGGCAGGGCTTCAAGGAATCATTTGTTCGAATTCTCTGGCATGACGCGTTTCGGCGGTAGCCTCTTCAGATGCCTCCGGTGTTACAAATTTCAAAGTTTCCTTTTATTTATTAAGCCCCTCCTTCTAAAGTAGCGTGGGGCACACCTGCACCATATCTCATCAGAGAACACTCGGCCAGTTCATAGTTATGGACTGCAGATCCCATCATGCAGTTGGTTCGCAATCTGGACGAATGTGTCTTACAGCCGGATATTTCCCTCCTCAAAGTGAGTGGCTGAAGAATGGTTAGCTTGAGATTGTAGCACTGTGCTGGGCAACAAACGATTCCTGAGCCCTGCGCTTCCAACCTCACAGTCCCGGTGTTGGCAAAGCTTGGAGACGATGGTAAAGTAACTCCGTCTCTCCGTGTGACTCACGGACTGTCAACTGGCAGCAAAGACTTCTGCCTCCATCGGACGTGGGGCGGTCGGGTTAAGCCACTGCACCCTGAACACTTTTGGAAGGGTCCCTTTGCGTGACACTGGCTACACGCTAATATGCAAAAATATCCTCCTCCTTTGAAAAAGACAAGGGGACACGGCAGGGCTTCAAGGAATCATTTGTTCGAATTCTCTGGCATGACGCGTTTCGGCGGTAGCCTCTTCAGATGCCTCCGGTGTTACAAATTTCAAAGTTTCCTTTTATTTATTAAGCCCCTCCTTCTAAAGTAGCGTGGGGCACACCTGCACCATATCTCATCAGAGAACACTCGGCCAGTTCATAGTTATGGACCACAGATCCCATCATGCAGTTGGTTCGCAATCTGGACGAATGTCTCTTACAGCCGGATATTTCCCTCCTCAAAGTGAGTGGCTGAAGAATGGTTAGCTTGAGATTGTAGCACTGTGCTGGGCAACAAACGATTCCTGAGCCCTGCGCTTCCAACCTCACAGTCCCGGTGTTGGCAAAGCTTGGAGACGATGGTAAAGTAACTCCGTCTCTCCGTGTGAGTCACGGACTGTCAACTGGCAGCAAAGACTTCTGCCTCCATCGGACGTGGGGCGGTCCGGGTTAAGCCACTGCACCCTGAACACTTTTGGAAGGGTCCCCTTTGCGTGACACTGGCTACACGCTAATATGCAAAAATATCCTCCTCCTTTGAAAAAGACAAGGGGACACGGCAGGGCTTCAAGGAATCATTTGTTCGAATTCTCTGGCATGACGCGTTTCGGCGGTAGCCTCTTCAGATGCCTCCGGTGTTACAAATTTCAAAGTTTCCTTTTATTTATTAAGCCCCTCCTTCTAAAGTAGCGTGGGGCACACCTGCACCATATCTCATCAGAGAACACTCGGCCAGTTCATAGTTATGGACTGCAGATCCCATCATGCAGTTGGTTCGCAATCTGGACGAATGTCTCTTACAGCCGGATATTTCCCTCCTCAAAGTGAGTGGCTGAAGAATGGTTAGCTTGAGATTGTAGCACTGTGCTGGGCAACAAACGATTCCTGAGCCCTGCGCTTCCAACCTCACAGTCCCGGTGTTGGCAAAGCTTGGAGACGATGGTAAAGTAACTCCGTCTCTCCATGTGAGTCACGGACTGTCAACTGGCAGCAAAGACTTCTGCCTCCATCGGACTTGGGGCGGTCCGGGTTAAGCCACTGCACCCTGAACACTTTTGGAAGGGTCCCCTTTGCGTGACACTGGCTACACGCTAATATGCAAAAATAGCCTCCTCCTTTGAAAAAGACAAGGGGACACGGCAGGGCTTCAAGGAATCATTTGTTCGAATTCTCTGGCATGACGCGTTTCGGCGGTAGCCTCTTCAGATGCCTCCGGTGTTACAAATTTCAAAGTTTCCTTTTATTTATTAAGCCCCTCCTTCTAAAGTAGCGTGGGGCACACCTGCACCATATCTCATCAGAGAACACTCGGCCAGTTCATAGTTATGGACTGCAGATCCCATCATGCAGTTGGTTCGCAATCTGGACGAATGTGTCTTACAGCCGGATATTTCCCTCCTCAAAGTGAGTGGCTGAAGAATGGTTAGCTTGAGATTGTAGCACTGTGCTGGGCAACAAACGATTCCTGAGCCCTGCGCTTCCAACCTCACAGTCCCGGTGTTGGCAAAGCTTGGAGACGATGGTAAAGTAACTCCGTCTCTCCGTGTGACTCACGGACTGTCAACTGGCAGCAAAGACTTCTGCCTCCATCGGACGTGGGGCGGTCGGGTTAAGCCACTGCACCCTGAACACTTTTGGAAGGGTCCCCTTTGCGTGACACTGGCTACATGCTAATATGCAAAAATATCCTCCTCCTTTGAAAAAGACAAGGGGACACAGCAGGGCTTCAAGGAATCATTTGTTCGAATTCTCTGGCATGACGCGTTTCGGCGGTAGCCTCTTCAGATGCCTCCGGTGTTACAAATTTCAAAGTTTCCTTTTATTTATTAAGCCCCTCCTTCTAAAGTAGCGTGGGGCACACCTGCACCATATCTCATCAGAGAACACTCGGCCAGTTCATAGTTATGGACCACAGATCCCATCATGCAGTTGGTTCGCAATCTGGACGAATGTCTCTTACAGCCGGATATTTCCCTCCTCAAAGTGAGTGGCTGAAGAATGGTTAGCTTGAGATTGTAGCACTGTGCTGGGCAACAAATGATTCCTGAGCCCTGCGCTTCCAACCTCACAGTCCCGGTGTTGGCAAAGCTTGGAGACGATGGTAAAGTAACTCCGTCTCTCCGTGTGAGTCACGGACTGTCAACTGGCAGCAAAGACTTCTGCCTCCATCGGACGTGGGGCGGTCCGGGTTAAGCCACTGCACCCTGAACACTTTTGGAAGGGTCCCCTTTGCGTGACACTGGCTACACGCTATATATATATATATATATATTACCTACTGGCGGTCGCCAGTAGGTAGTTATAGTTAGGACTTTGTTTGTATTCAAAAAACTTTTTTTCTTTTGCCAATATTTTTGGCGCCGTTTGACGAATCTTCGCGATATTTTCAAAACTAATGGTTCGCTCAGGCCAGCTCCTGTCTTGAAAGTTTTGGGGTGATTCGTCAAGCGGGGGCCGAGAAAAATAAGAGACTATCTCTCCCACAATGCACCGTAATTCCAAATGAACCTACTATAGGCGGTGACATCAATGAACTGAAATAAAAGAAGGCCAGAATTCTCCTCTGCGTTCATTTTACTGTTGACCTCTGAAGAAAGGCAGGAGCCTTGAAACGCGTCAGGTCTGAATAAACCGAGGAGCAAGTGTGTTAGTCTGTGCCAGAGCAAACCGTATGGTGCAGTCCATCGAGAGTGCGCTTTTCAAAAGCTGGGGGAGGTTGTTTGAACATATATATATATATATTCATTTGAATGCTATTCATTTGACATCTGGGAAAGCCTTTCAGGTAGAGAGCATTGCATAAATAAAACCCCAAGCCCTATTCTAAAAAAGAGAGTCTTTGATGTGTTTCATTTTGTAAAGTGAAACCCCTTCCTAGGTGTTGTTGTGTTATATGTCTCCTGCTTCGTCATGTTTGAGCCATCATGTGGGAGTGGTATTTTGGGAGGGCAAAGCAAGACAGACGTTTTAGTTAGGAAATAGAATGATAAAAACCATAGAAATTCACTGAAAAAAACAAAAGTTACAAGGACGTTATAGTTAGGCTCAGATTTCACTCATACAAAACCATTGAAATTCAGCAGTTATAGTTACCTGAGCTTACTATAACTTATGCCCCCACAATGCACTGCTTATGACCTCACATATTACTCACTTATGACATGATCAGTGACATCACTGATGACATCTCAAATGGCATCACTGATTACATCATCCACAGAACCACTCACATACCCACTTACACCCCCATACAACCTCCGTACACCCACTCCCACTCCCACACAACCATAAACATACCCATTCACAGACCCATACAAGTACTCACACAACCACTCACTCCTCCTTAGAGCCACTCACACACCCACTCACTCATACAGCCACTCACACATTCATTCACTCACCCATACAGCCACTCATTCAACCAGTCGGTCACCCACACATCTGCTCACACAGCCATGCACTCACCCATACAGCTACTCACACATAGACTTATTCACCTGTACAGCCACTCACACACCCATACAGCCTCTCAACACAGCCGCTCACTCACACATACAAAGCGATACAAAAGGGGATGATGGACGGAACGTTTGAGCCAATCAAACACTCACCCCCAGTCAACTGATCTGGGTTTAATCCATCATCATTCTTTAGCTCACTCCACCACCCCAGTTCAGACATGGCCATATGCAAATCAGTCTGACCCTGTGCCTCATGGGAACAGTCCAGCCCGAACTGCCAAGCCATGTCTTCCCTGGACCGGAAACAAGCATCCTAGGACCAGTTTCTGGCATTCCAGCCGTCATCAGCCAGGCTTGCTTGAATCCAGTGGCAAAGTGAGCAAGGGACCCACGTCTGGGCATACCCCCGCCAACTTAGGGCGAACAAAGCGATACAAAAGGGGATGATGGACGGAACGTTTGAGCCAATCAAACATTCACCCCCAGTCAACTGATCTGGGTTTAATCCATCATCATTCTTTAGCTCACTCCACCACCCCAGTTCAGACATGGCCATATGCAAATCAGTCTGACCCTGTGCCTCATGGGAACAGTCCAGCCCGAACTGCCAAGCCATGTCTTCCCTGGACCGGAAACAAGCATCCTAGGACCAGTTTCTGGCATTCCAGCCGTCATCAGCCAGGCTTGCTTGAATCCAGTGGCAAAGTGAGCAAGGGACCCACGTCTGGGCATACCCCCGCCAACTTAGGGCGAACAAAGCGATACAAAAGGGGATGATGGACGGAACGTTTGAGCCAATCAAACACTCACCCCCAGTCAACTGATCTGGGTTTAATCCATCATCATTCTTTAGCTCACTCCACCACCCCAGTTCAGACATGGCCATATGCAAATCAGTCTGACCCTGTGCCTCATGGGAACAGTCCAGCCCGAACTGCCAAGCCATGTCTTCCCTGGACCGGAAACAAGCATCCTAGGACCAGTTTCTGGCATTCCAGCCGTCATCAGCCAGGCTTGCTTGAATCCAGTGGCAAAGTGAGCAAGGGACCCACGTCTGGGCATACCCCCGCCAACTTAGGGCGAACAAAGCGATACAAAAGGGGATGATGGACGGAACGTTTGAGCCAATCAAACACTCACCCCCAGTCAACTGATCTGGGTTTAATCCATCATCATTCTTTAGCTCACTCCACCACCCCAGTTCAGACATGGCCATATGCAAATCAGTCTGACCCTGTGCCTCATGGGAACAGTCCAGCCCGAACTGCCAAGCCATGTCTTCCCTGGACCGGAAACAAGCATCCTAGGACCAGTTTCTGGCATTCCAGCCGTCATCAGCCAGGCTTGCTTGAATCCAGTGGCAAAGTGAGCAAGGGACCCACGTCTGGGCATACCCCCGCCAACTTAGGGGCGAACAAAGCGATACAAAAGGGGATGATGGACGGAACGTTTGAGCCAATCAAACACTCACCCCCAGTCAACTGATCTGGGTTTAATCCATCATCATTCTTTAGCTCACTCCACCACCCCAGTTCAGACATGGCCATATGCAAATCAGTCTGACCCTGTGCCTCATGGGAACAGTCCAGCCCGAACTGCCAAGCCATGTCTTCCCTGGACCGGAAACAAGCATCCTAGGACCAGTTTCTGGCATTCCAGCCGTCATCAGCCAGGCTTGCTTGAATCCAGTGGCAAAGTGAGCAAGGGACCCACGTCTGGGCATACCCCCGCCAACTTAGGGCGAACAAAGCGATACAAAAGGGGATGATGGACGGAACGCTTGAGCCAATCAAACACTCACCCCCAGTCAACTGATCTGGGTTTAATCCATCATCATTCTTTAGCTCACTCCACCACCCCAGTTCAGACATGGCCATATGCAAATCAGTCTGACCCTGTGCCTCATGGGAACAGTCCAGCCCGAACTGCCAAGCCATGTCTTCCCTGGACCGGAAACAAGCATCCTAGGACCAGTTTCTGGCATTCCAGCCGTCATCAGCCAGGCTTGCTTGAATCCAGTGGCAAAGTGAGCAAGGGACCCACGTCTGGGCATACCCCCGCCAACTTAGGGCGAACAAAGCGATACAAAAGGGGATGATGGACGGAACGTTTGAGCCAATCAAACACTCACCCCCAGTCAACTGATCTGGGTTTAATCCATCATCATTCTTTAGCTCACTCCACCACCCCAGTTCAGACATGGCTATATGCAAATCAGTCTGACCCTGTGCCTCATGGGAACAGTCCAGCCCGAACTGCCAAGCCATGTCTTCCCTGGACCGGAAACAAGCATCCTAGGACCAGTTTCTGGCATTCCAGCCGTCATCAGCCAGGCTTGCTTGAATCCAGTGGCAAAGTGAGCAAGGGACCCACGTCTGGGCATACCCCCGCCAACTTAGGGCGAACAAAGCGATACAAAAGGGGATGATGGACGGAACGTTTGAGCCAATCAAACACTCACCCCCAGTCAACTGATCTGGGTTTAATCCATCATCATTCTTTAGCTCACTCCACCACCCCAGTTCAGACATGGCCATATGCAAATCAGTCTGACCCTGTGCCTCATGGGAACAGTCCAGCCCGAACTGCCAAGCCATGTCTTCCCTGGACCGGAAACAAGCATCCTAGGACCAGTTTCTGGCATTCCAGCCGTCATCAGCCAGGCTTGCTTGAATCCAGTGGCAAAGTGAGCAAGGGACCCACGTCTGGGCATACCCCCGCCAACTTAGGGCGAACAAAGCGATACAAAGGGGATGATGGACGGAACGTTTGAGCCAATCAAACACTCACCCCCAGTCAACTGATCTGGGTTTAATCCATCATCATTCTTTAGCTCACTCCACCACCCCAGTTCAGACATGGCCATATGCAAATCAGTCTGACCCTGTGCCTCATGGGAACAGTCCAGCCCGAACTGCCAAGCCATGTCTTCCCTGGACCGGAAACAAGCATCCTAGGACCAGTTTCTGGCATTCCAGCCGTCATCAGCCAGGCTTGCTTGAATCCAGTGGCAAAGTGAGCAAGGGACCCACGTCTGGGCATACCCCGCCAACTTAGGGCGAACAAAGCGATACAAAAGGGGATGATGGACGGAACGTTTGAGCCAATCAAACACTCACCCCCAGTCAACTGATCTGGGTTTAATCCATCATCATTCTTTAGCTCACTCCACCACCCCAGTTCAGACATGGCCATATGCAAATCAGTCTGACCCTGTGCCTCATGGGAACAGTCCAGCCCGAACTGCCAAGCCATGTCTTCCCTGGACCGGAAACAAGCATCCTAGGACCAGTTTCTGGCATTCCAGCCGTCATCAGCCAGGCTTGCTTGAATCCAGTGGCAAAGTGAGCAAGGGACCCACGTCTGGGCATACCCCCGCCAACTTAGGGCGAACAAAGCGATACAAAGGGGATGATGGACGGAACGTTTGAGCCAATCAAACACTCACCCCCAGTCAACTGATCTGGGTTTAATCCATCATCATTCTTTAGCTCACTCCACCACCCCAGTTCAGACATGGCCATATGCAAATCAGTCTGACCCTGTGCCTCATGGGAACAGTCCAGCCCGAACTGCCAAGCCATGTCTTCCCTGGACCGGAAACAAGCATCCTAGGACCAGTTTCTGGCATTCCAGCCGTCATCAGCCAGGCTTGCTTGAATCCAGTGGCAAAGTGAGCAAGGGACCCACGTCTGGGCATACCCCCGCCAACTTAGGGCGAACAAAGCGATACAAAAGGGGATGATGGACGGAACGCTTGAGCCAATCAAACACTCACCCCCAGTCAACTGATCTGGGTTTAATCCATCATCATTCTTTAGCTCACTCCACCACCCCAGTTCAGACATGGCTATATGCAAATCAGTCTGACCCTGTGCCTCATGGGAACAGTCCAGCCCGAACTGCCAAGCCATGTCTTCCCTGGACCGGAAACAAGCATCCTAGGACCAGTTTCTGGCATTCCAGCCGTCATCAGCCAGGCTTGCTTGAATCCAGTGGCAAAGTGAGCAAGGGACCCACGTCTGGGCATACCCCCGCCAACTTAGGGCGAACAAAGCGATACAAAAGGGGATGATGGACGGAACGTTTGAGCCAATCAAACACTCACCCCCAGTCAACTGATCTGGGTTTAATCCATCATCATTCTTTAGCTCACTCCACCACCCCAGTTCAGACATGGCCATATGCAAATCAGTCTGACCCTGTGCCTCATGGGAACAGTCCAGCCCGAACTGCCAAGCCATGTCTTCCCTGGACCGGAAACAAGCATCCTAGGACCAGTTTCTGGCATTCCAGCCGTCATCAGCCAGGCTTGCTTGAATCCAGTGGCAAAGTGAGCAAGGGACCCACGTCTGGGCATACCCCCGCCAACTTAGGGCGAACAAAGCGATACAAAAGGGGATGATGGACGGAACGTTTGAGCCAATCAAACACTCACCCCCAGTCAACTGATCTGGGTTTAATCCATCATCATTCTTTAGCTCACTCCACCACCCCAGTTCAGACATGGCCATATGCAAATCAGTCTGACCCTGTGCCTCATGGGAACAGTCCAGCCCGAACTGCCAAGCCATGTCTTCCCTGGACCAGAAACAAGCATCCTAGGACCAGTTTCTGGCATTCCAGCCGTCATCAGCCAGGCTTGCTTGAATCCAGTGGCAAAGTGAGCAAGGGACCCACGTCTGGGCATACCCCCGCCAACTTAGGGCGAAAAGCGATACAAAAGGGATGATGGACGGAACGTTTGAGCCAATCAAACACTCACCCCCAGTCAACTGATCTGGGTTTAATCCATCATCATTCTTTAGCTCACTCCACCACCCCAGTTCAGACATGGCCATATGCAAATCAGTCTGACCCTGTGCCTCATGGGAACAGTCCAGCCCGAACTGCCAAGCCATGTCTTCCCTGGACCGGAAACAAGCATCCTAGGACCAGTTTCTGGCATTCCAGCCGTCATCAGCCAGGCTTGCTTGAATCCAGTGGCAAAGTGAGCAAGGGACCCACGTCTGGGCATACCCCCGCCAACTTAGGGCGAACAAAGCGATACAAAAGGGGATGATGGACGGAACGTTTGAGCCAATCAAACACTCACCCCCAGTCAACTGATCTGGGTTTAATCCATCATCATTCTTTAGCTCACTCCACCACCCCAGTTCAGACATGGCCATATGCAAATCAGTCTGACCCTGTGCCTCATGGGAACAGTCCAGCCCGAACTGCCAAGCCATGTCTTCCCTGGACCGGAAACAAGCATCCTAGGACCAGTTTCTGGCATTCCAGCCGTCATCAGCCAGGCTTGCTTGAATCCAGTGGCAAAGTGAGCAAGGGACCCACGTCTGGGCATACCCCCGCCAACTTAGGGCGAACAAAGCGATACAAAAAAACTCACACATACAAGCACTCACACACTCACTGACAGAACTAATTACATACCCATTCACACATCCATACATGCACTCCCATATCTGCTCACTCACCCATAGTCATTTACAGACACTCACTCGCCAATACAACCACTCACACACCAACTCACTAAACAAAACACACTCAAACACCCAGTCACTCACCCATACAGCCATTCAGACACCCACTCACTTACCCATACAATCACTCACACAGCCACTCACTCACCCATACAGCCACTGGCACTCCCACTCACTCACTAACATAGTCACTCACACACCCACTCCCCCACACAGCTACTACTTATAGACTCAAACAGCCACTCATTCACCCATACAGCCACTCACACACCCACAAAACCACTCATACACCCATACAACCACTCACACACCCATACAACCACTCACACAACCACTTCCACAACTACAGACCAAGTCAGAAATCCACTCATTTACCCATACAGCCGCTCATGTATGCACTCACACACCCATACAGCCACTCACACACTGATACAGACAGTCACACACCCACTCAGATTACACATTAGAGATAGTATCACTCAGTAGTAGTAAAACTAGTTTACTAATCTAACTTTTGTAGTAGGTTAGTAAATGTTTAAATCCCATAAACTCTTAAAAACACTTACACTCATGTGATGATGTCATCAGTGATGTCATTTGAGATGTCATCAGTGATGTCACTTACCATGTCATAAGTGATGTAATATGTGAGGTCATAAGCAGTGCATTGCGGGGGCGTAAGTTATAGTTAGCTCAGGTAACTATAAATGCTGAATCTCAATGGTTTTGTACGAGTGAAATCTGAGCCTAACTATAACGTCCCTGTAACCTTTAGTTTTTCCAGTGAATTTATATATATATATACATATATATATATATATATATATATATATATATATATATATATATATGTAGATCCATTAAGGCACAGTTATTTTGAAAGAAATTGAAGAAACAAACTAGTAGAACACAGTTGGCAGATAAAAATTAAATGCCTTTGTGCAAATTGTCAATGTGGCATACGTAAATACGGGACAATTCAAATTAAATGATCCACAAAACAGGGAGTGACTCTAACATATGCTATTTATTATCAAGTATTGCCTTTTAACTTTCATGATTTATGTCTAACATGTCCAAGCAATGGTCTGTGTTGGTAATGTAATGGAGCTCGGTGTATCATATTTAGGAGCATGTACAAGCGTTAAAAGACTGGGACTTGTAGTTTATTTTTGGAAAGCCCATTAAAGCAATAAAAAAGGCAATGTTTTGAGTAATTGACTGACCTAACAGAAGAGGTGAAGAGAGAGACACAAATGAGAAGATTGCAATGTAAATGCAGACTCAATGGCATCGGGCCCCCACAGTGGCTTTACAAACTGATTGCGGGTATATTTTACATTTCTAGTTAATTAATTAATGGATTATTTTAAGCCCAAAGTACTTAAATTAAATCTCTCTCCAATTTAAATTGTAGACATTTTTATGGGCTATGTAATAAATATTATATAATCTGTGACAAGAATTACTGCAGATAATACAGAATTACTGTAATGAAACTGCTGTGTTAAGTAACGCATTTTGACTTCACTCTATAAACTGATTAGATACAGTTACCTGATCACTTAATTATGTAATTAAGCGATTATTAAACTATACACATAAAGATATTACTTCTGTTTGCACTTGTGAGAAGTGAGTTCAAGGATGTGAACAAAGACTTGAATAAATCTGTTAATCAATCAGGATTTATAAAGCGCGTCAAATCACCCGTGAGGGTGTCAAGGTGCTGGAGTTGCTAGCTGATTCGCAGTGCTCTGTTCATTCAAACAGCCTTGTAAGCAATAAAAAACGAGGGAAAAGCAGGAGAAAGCACTCAGAAAAACGAGGGGAGAGGAAGGAGAAAGCACTAAAAACAAGGCAAAAGCAGGAGAGAGCGCTCAGAAACATGGGGGGACAGGGAGGAGAAAGCAGTAAAACGAGGCAAGAGCTGGAGAAAGCACTCAGAGAAATGGGGGAAAGTAAGGAGAAAGTAGTAAAAACGAGGCAAAAGCAGGAGAAAGCACTAGAAAAAAGGGAAAGAAGCAGAGCGGTGCAGCAGCAGAGGGAGAGCTGGGCCTGGGGCCAACTGAATGGGGTCCTACTGCAGCTCCATTAAATTGGTCCTGGAAGGTGGGAGGGGTGCTGGGAGGTAATGGGTGGGGCTAGGCGGGAGGTGGGAAAACGGGCAGCAGGCGGTAGCGGAAAATGAGGAAAAACAAGGAGAAAGAAGCAGTGGAAAACAAGGCAAAAGCAGGAGAAAGCACTGCGAAAAATGGGGTGAGAGGAAGGAGAAACCAGTAAAAAATGAGACACACGCAGAAGAAAGCACTCAGAAAAATGGGGGAAAGTAAGGATAAAGCAGTGAAAACTGAGGCAAAAGCAGGAGAGAGTACTCAGAGAAATGGGAAGGAAGCAGAGCGGTCCAGCAGCACGAGGAGAGCTGGGCCTGTTTAGAGATATTCTGGTTTGACATGAGCATGATTTTGCTGCTGGTATAAAAAATTCAATAAACAGACTGGTTGTGCGATTGTCTTCCCTATCGCCTGAAATGTTCAAAATAAAGATTAACCCTAAATTAATATTGCCACTAGGTTGGGAGAAGCGTCCCTTGCTTGCGTGAGTAGTAATCTCGTAGCATTTCCTTATTTATTTTATATGCTTACTCAGCCTATAGGGAAATTGGCAGTGCGCCATGGGCGGTTCTGAAAGGTCAGTCTGAGGGCCGGCTTTTGGTTGGTTGTGGGCCTGTTTTATGATCTGCTTGACCAGTTTTTGCTGTTAATTTCCTGATATTAAAACCAACATTGCCTGCAGCAAGTTAAAATTCATGCATGCTTCTATAACGTTAAACACACTTATACAGAGTGACTCTATAAGTTCAAAACATGTTTGCAAACATGGGCCACTTTTTTAACTTTCTAATTCACTAATGGGGCCCACTTTTGTTTTGGTGCCTGGGCTTATTTTCTGTCCCAGTCTGGCCCTGCATAGTGCTGGCTGAGTGCAAGCTTCTTGCCTGTAATTACCTGGATCATGCTGTAACTTCCTGCCACTACCATGCAAGTAAGAGTTAACCCCTGTCGAATAGGGAATATTCGTATGGAACAAGATTTACCAGGCGCTTTCTGCACAGTATTGTATTTTCCAAGAGGTTTAAGCACTAATTTAGCACCTTCTGTTATAAGGTGGTAAATGTGTGAGTGGGGGGCTGGTTAAGGCACGCTGTGGTGAGAGGGTCATGTGGAGTGTGCGGGAGGGTAGGAGCTGCAAAACAGAGGAGCATGTAATGCTCCCCCGTGTCTTGTCTGATCGTCAAGCAGGGGCCTGGGGATGGGTCTGAGATACTATGTAGCACTTACCTAAAGCAATTTTACCGGCTGCATTTTGTGGCCTTGTCATTAGGGTTACCCTTAAATGGCAGTGAACAGACTTCCATATAAATGGCAAGGTAAAATGGAGGATGGAACAACAGGGACAGCCCAACCCCCAGTTCTTTTTCTTCCATCTTGCACCTTTCACTTCTGTCTTTCTGTAGGAGATAAACAAGATCCCATCCATTGAGACTGTACCTGCCTGATGTCACAAAGTGCTCACAGTACATTCTCTCAACATGAAAAGCCCCGCTGTACCCGACATCCACACTCAAGACGGTCATTTTGCCCAAAACTGATTGCTTCGATGCTTAAATGGAAAACGCACTTACATTGATTGGCAGGGTGGGATTGGTAAGGCGGGCACTCGGGCAATGTGCGATGTGCCAGTATCTGCGTTACAGCTGTGGGATGCTTTTCTGGGCACCATGGAGGCAGATTTGGGCTGTGTCTGTGCTGTTCAGATGCTGCCATCATCCCAGTGGGGGCCTGGGTGGCTTCACTGGAGGCAGATGGGCCTCTATTACCTCCCTTTTACCAAGGGGGCAGAGGTGTCATTCCCTGTCACTCGCTGGGCCGGCTTATTAGTGTATGCAGATTGAGCAGAGGCAAGGGGCATGAGCAGAAGTGGCCTCACTTTTATTCAGGTGTGGTCCACAAGTGTGAACTAATCCGTGCACAAAGAGTCCTGGCAGCATTTGCATTTTTTTTTTATCTCAGTGAAGTTAAGATAACATGCCTCTTTTAGACAACCCTCCCTCTTCTTTTATTTTTTATATTACTTAAAACACTGAAGCAGTGTTTTGGGAAAAGGGGTAATCCGCAAATGTGGGCCACTTCTTTTTAGGGTGCCCGCACCTATTTTGCATCCCAATCCAACCCTGTTGATGGGCAGTGTGGTGTAGTCACTCTGAGTCTGCCGAAGAGGTAGGCGAGGTCATCGAGGCAGATACAGCCCCCGAACTGGCTGATGCGAACACCACAGCAGTTGCAGCCCCAACCGGGCTACTGCGAACAAAAAGGCTGTTGGTGCCCTGAATGGGCAGCTTCGACCAATAAAGGCAGTTGCAGCCACACTAAGCAGATGTGCAGAAGCACATAGACTTTTCACAATTCTCACCAGGAATGGCAGAGAGACTGGGAGACTCTTTTCAGCTCACCTCTGGCTTTGTTCTCAGGAAGTCCGCTTTCTCTGAGGGTTCCTCTGACCAGGAACATGCTGAGCTTTTCCTCTTGAACCATCTCTCCTCCAGGTAGGCCACACAGACTCCTTCACTCTCTCAGCTAGCAGGCGGGTTTCTAGGCTCTAGGAAGACTCTCAGCTCCTCTGGAGAACATCAGGTCATGTCCTCTCATCCAGTAGCGGTCGGTGGTGGGAGTGCCGCCGGGCGGGGGAGGGGCAGGATGGGGGGTAATAAACTACGGATTACGGCCGATTACATGTAAGTACACATATAAATAAATAAAACGAATTTCGTTGCACGCGCTGCATCGCATTTGGCGATGCAGCGCGAGAAACGAAATTCGATTTATTTATATGTGTACTTACCTGTAATCGGCCGTAATCCGTACTTTATTACCCCCCACCCTGCCCCTCCCCCGCCCCACGTCAGCGCCCGGCGGCACTCCCACCACCGACCGCTACTGCTCTCATCCCTGGGAGGCTCGCTGTCATACAGACGCCCCTGCCTTGCGGAGTACTACTTCCCTAGTGTTGAAAGATGTGGAAGTGGAACAAAGCAGTGTGATTTGGGTCCCACTTTTACACAAAATTACTAGACAGAGAATCTGGATCCACTGCCTCAAACTTCACTTTTGAGGTGGCCTCTTTTTTTTAAAGTTTCCATCTTTGTCTGCTCTCCAAAACAGGGCCAGATTTATAGTCTGGAAAGAACTCACTTGCACACGCCAGTTAGCGGTCATTCGACGCTTCTTTAGCGCCAGGGTACTGCACTGTAGAAATCTTATAACAACATAACATGGTATAACATAACATGCTTCTCACAGCTGATCGCACGTCAGCTGTCTCCAATTTAGAGCATCCACAACACAGTCCCAGTGAAGTTTTATGTTTCTGCACCTGGTTGTCATCAGCATCTCTGGAACTGTAATCAGAGGTAGACAAAAGGGCAGTCCTGACCTAGAAACTTTCTCACCTTGCAGCCCTTGCACAACAAAAACTGCAGTTTTTTACCTCTCACCCCTGGCATCAACCAAATGACAGTGCTCCGGAAGAAGCCTCTTGCTAACTAAAGTCCAGATGGAATTTCCAAAGGTAGCCCTTTCTCCATCCTCACTTGAGTGTCTGGATCCCCTACCAGTTCCTGAATAGCAGTTTTTATGTTTGGTTCTAGCTGGAAGGGCTTCACCCAAGAAAGCATGTCCAGCTGGTGGCAAGCAGTCGTTCTTTTATGTGTAATGTGCGTCAGAAACCTGAGATTAGTGCCTATATAGGAATTTGTGAACTTGCCAATGTTGACGAGTCATAGATTGAAGCTGAGCAGGTGCATTTCTCAGAGCCATTCTTGAACAAGGTGTATGACGTCACTGGTGAAGTGTATAAATTCACATTTGGGGGAGGGGGGTTCTTGAGGTAGGAGGACAGGCCTCTAGATGTTTGACGTCAATGACAGAAGAGGCCTTTAGTTAAACCTGAGACTCATTCACGTGCTGAGGAAAATCTTGTCTATGCCATAAGCAGGATGCAGTGAGGATTCATGTGCAGGCTGAAGAAGACTGATGAGAGAAAGCAGTCCTCAGGTGACCACTGTTGTTCGGAATGAACGTGGACCTGGAGGAACTCAACTGAACTAGCTGAACTCTTTTCTCCAGGTACCAGTAACTCACTACACGTTGATTCTTTAAAGCATTTTGCTAGAGGGTGTTGCTCTTGACATCCTCATGGAGTTGGCTGGCTACGGCTTAATCCAAGATCATCCTCCAGAATGGCAGGTGAGGAATCAGACAATAGTTCGGACAGTCATCAAGGTTCAGGTTATGCTTGTTCAGAAGCTGACCGGTGCTAATAGCATTCTTAAGGTACCTTGAGCAAGGGATGGGTTAGTCACATTCACGTGAAGGAGTAGGTCTGTACCACAGATCACATTTAATATTGTTGATGGGTTGAAGTCATCTTTAGAAAATGTACCTGTTTTGGAGAAGTTCTTCCTGATTATCTGTGGCAAGGTAGTTGACAGTGGTCTGTTTGAATAAGCTTCAAAATTCCACAATTGTGGTGATAACTAGTGTTGTAGTATTGTCAATGTGATGTTGGAGTTTGCAAGTCTTGTCCATGAAGACATTGTTTGTTACAGTGTGCTTCTTTTGCTTCTTTGAGTGGGTTAGTGGTTCAATCAGTGTCGGTTTACAGAGTTCTTGATTCCCTTGAAGAACTCTCTTCTTTTGTTGAATGGATTGCCGACAGTGGTCTTGTTGTAGGACAGTGGGTGGTGCTGAGATTTTGTTAGGGTCATCAGTTCTTCTTGTATCTGTAGCCTTCCCCACATTTTTGTTTTTCGGTGGTGCATTTTGTGTCAACAATTTGCTGACTATACCAATATCCAGATGATCAGGCCTCCACATCTGCTCCCATCTGAAGTGTACAGTTAGTCTTGGAGCAGGGTCTCAATGACTGTGCTGAGATCAAAAGCTTCCTAGAAACTTCAGACTGGTGTGGAGGTTGCTGGTCTCAATTTCTTTAGAGGATCTGCTAATTATATTTGTTTGCTTTGGTTGACCTCATAGATGGGAATTGCAAGATGAAGGACAAAGGCAAGGGCAACATGGTCAGTGTAAACAACATATCATGGAAGTTGCCATGAGATGCTAGTTTAGGTGGTTCAGATAAGACTGAGGATGCCCCCCTTAGTGTCTCTGAGTTGAAAGTTGGGTTGGCACCAGATGGGTACTAAACAAAGTTGATTGTTATGATCTGTGGAGCTGATAGCTGAAAGGGGCAGTACACGAGCTCAAAGATGTTGAAGATTGTTTGCAGATTGAACGTGCATGGCCACGAAGACGATTGGAGAATCACACCTCAACTTCTTCTGTGGTTTGGCCACTCACTGTGTTTTGCCAGGACATCACAGATGCGAGTGATGGTCATGGGAAACCAAGCCTCTGTGATAAAACTGCATCACGATTATTGGTGGTGAAAATATTTGCTATGTCTGATTGACTGCGGAGTGGGTATTGATCATCATGAAGCACAGTCTGTGTTCAGTGTATTTGCTGTCAGAGGTCGAGTTCATATTTTCACTGATTGCATGTGCCTGTGATAGTAGAGATGGGGCAGAGAGGCATGCAGATAAACACTTAATTGATATTGGGAGTTGCTGTCAGGTTGTGCACAATGAAGTGGGGCAAGAGTTCTGGTCTTTAGGAGCTAACTAGGCCCTAAGTACAACAATCAGATGTTCTTGTGCTCTCAAGCCCTATCAAAAGATGAAGGACGTGATGGTGGGACAGTTGACTAGGAAAATGAAGGTGTTCCTGCCCTGTGATTATCTGGCAATGGTGCTGGTGAGCCAAAAGGTGATGTGATCAAGATCACCAGTGGCTGCCAGCACACAACGTCTGCCTCCAGGTTGGTGCTGCCATTTTTTAAATTCAGCCAGTAGAAGAAATGTCGTACGATCCTCTAGTTACCTGTGTCTGGCACTTATTTATTCATTTATACTATTTATTTCTCGTTCTTGATATAGCACGCGACTCACTCCCAAAGGAGTATCTCGGAGCTGTGCTGATCAGACGAACTAGTACATTCTAAAACATCCACGTTTTTAACATCTTCTTAAAATTCATAAAATCTGGGCAGGTAAGAAGAAGAGGGAGTCTATTCCATTGATACAGGGCCATGTACGAGAAAGAGCTGCGCCTGAATCTGGAGAGCTTTGTTTGAGGACCATAGCTGTCTGGAAGGCTGATAGTGACTAAGTCGCAAATGCAGGTAGGCAGGACGGGCCTTATATAGTGCAGACAGCAGAGCTTAAAGACTGCCCGCTTTCTGATAGGCAACCAATACATTTTTTTAAAAATGTGGGCAGAGGACGACTGTGCAGGTAGATATATTTATATTTATTTATTTATTTATTTTTTAAACTTATAATGCGCAACAGCTACCCAAAAAGGGTTTCCCGGCGCAGAAGCAGATCAGAGACTGAGTTAAACAAGGCAGCAGGCTATTGATTGAAAAGCCATGTCTTCAAGGATTTACGAAATTGAATATAATTTGTTTCGTTGCGAAGAGCTAAGGGCATGATATTCCAGAGTGAGGGGCCTAGGTATGTGAAAGACCTTCCACCTATTCACGATAGTTTAGTTTTTGGGAAAGAAAACCTCCCCTGAGTGGATGAGCAGAGGTCGCGAAGAGGGACATAAGGATGGACCAATGATTGAAGGTATTTGGGGGCAGCTCCAATTTTAATTTTAAACATATAGCTCAGGGCTTTGAACTTAACTCGGTTCTCCACCCTGAGCCAATGCAGATCACGAAGATGACCGGAGATAGAGGAGGTTCTGGGGATCCGGCATACAAGCCTAGCTGCGGAGTTCTGGACCAGTTGCAGCCTACGAGTCACCTCCTTGTTTGATCCCAAATACAGAACGTTGCCATAGTCAAGTCTCGAAGTGATCAAAGCGTGAACAACAGTTTTCTGAGTAGGTTCTGGTAGCATCCAGATAACTTTTTTTAGCCACTTCAAGATTGTGAAACAGGTGGCGGCTACTTTGACAGCTTGGGCGTGCATACTGAGTGCATCATCAATGATGACGCCCAAGTTTCGAGCCTGGCAAACCGGTGTAGGAAGAGCACCCATCTCACAGGGCCAGTGTTGAGGGCCCCAAAGTTCCTTATTTTTCCCGAATATAAGGACCTCGGTTTTACCACCGTTTAGTTTGAGGTAGTTAGATTGCATCCATGATGCGATATTCCTCAAACCCAGCTGAAGGGGAGAAATCTCTGTAGTTTTCTTCATGGATAGAGAGAAAATAATTTGAGAATCATCCGCATAAGAGAAGAGGGTCAGCCCGGACTTCTCTGCAATATCCGCCAAGGGCCTTACATATAGATTAAAAAGTAGGGGGCTAAGGATGGAGCCCTGAGGTACCCCATGAGCAAGAGAGTGGGTATCGGAACAGTCTGTAGGGGAAAAAACTTGAAATGTGCGATTTGTAAGGAAAGAGATAAGCCATTTCAGAGATGACCCGCATATGCCCAGCAATCTTAAGGTTTTAATTAACACGGCATGAGACACCGTGTCAAAAGCTGCACTCAAATCCAACAAAATGAGGGCCATAGTGTCTCCGGCGTCCAGATGGTAGCGTAGTCTTTCTGTAACCCCCAACAGGGTGGTTTCTGTTGAAAAACCAGCTCTGAAACCCGATTGGGAGGGATGGAGAAAACTTTGAGCTTCGACAAACAAGGAAAGCTGTGCATGGACATGTTTTTCTAAAATTTTAGAGAAAGCCGGTAGCAGTGAGATGGGACGATAGTTTGAGGGTAAGTCAGGGTCAGCGTTTGCCTTTTTTAGGAGAGGCAATACCATGGCATGTTTCCAATCTAGCGGGATGACAGCTTCCAACAAGGAGGCATTTAAGAGGTCCATGACTACATGCAACGATGGCGGTTCCAGCTGCTGGAGCACGGAAATAGGCAGGGGATCCCTTGGAGATCCCGATTTTATACTACCTAAAAGTTTTTTTAGGGTAGTGGTATTTAGCAGGGGCCATGTGTCCAAATGATTAATGGATAAATTGGACATCCAATCCTGGTTGGGGGGCGTGTTGACCACAGAGGGTGGTGTGGGTGTTTCTGGGGAAGGGGAAAGGTTATCATCCTGTCCTCGTACTATATCCAGGGATATATTCTCAACTTTTTGTACAAAGAAAGTAGCCAGGTCCTCACATTGCTGCTTATTAAGTGCAGGGGGCCTAGTTTGGGTTTTGGAATCAGCAAGCTCTTTAACCATGTTGAAAAGCGTTTTAGAACAGTTTAGGGCATTCGAGATGGTGGACGAAACATGGTCCGCTCTAGCAGTTTTGCAAAGATTATGATATGTCTTTTTTGCTGCTTTATAATTACTTTTGGAATCAGGGGTATAATTCCTTCTCCACTTGCGTTCCATTGCTTTACATTTGGCCTTCTCTATCCTTAAAGTCTCGGTGAACCAAGGTGCAGGAGGACGATGATTATTGGTCCTTTTTTTTGACAAAGGTAAACAAGTGTCAATGGCATTGAGGAGCCATTTCTGCACCGAGGTAGAAAGTAAGTTCACTGTTTGTTTGGAAATGGGCATGTGGGAGCATAAGATCCTATTTAGAGCCATGGCATCTAAATTTTTCCAATCCCTGATTAGAGTATCAGCAATTGAATAAGTGGGTGCAGAGATCTCCGGGAGTTTCAAGTAGAATTTAATAAGAAAGTGATCCGACCAATTTATAGGGAGGGCTGGGGAACACTGGATCCCAGAGAGAGTCGAAAAAATGGGGTCCAACAAATGACCTGCCTCATGCGTGGGGCCAGAGTTGATTAAGCTAATATTTAAAGCTGCTAAATCAGAAATAAGATTAGTACTGCTTTTACAAGTGGGGTCTTCCAAATGTAGTTTGAAGTCTCCCAAAATTGTGAAATTAGCTGTTTTCATACTTAGAGAAGTTATAAGTTCAGGAAAGGAAGAGACCCAGGATGCAGATGGTCCCGGGGGACGATATACAAGCATACCTGAGAAGGTAAAATTGGGGGTCAGGGTCAACTTAAATAGTGCTGCCTCACTGTTCTGGGACGCAACGGGTTCAAAAGAGCACTGGTAGTCCTTTTTAAAGATAATGGCTATGCCCCCTCCATTCTTAGTGACTCTATCTTTCCTAACTATTGCATAGTTATGTGGTAGGGCGACAGCGACATCCGGGCCCGCGCTTTCATGGAGCCAGGTCTCCGTCAGGAATATGGCATCAGGTAATTCGTCAATCAACAGGTCAAACAAGTCCAATTTGTGTTTAGGGAGGGAGCGACAATTGGTGTACAGAAAGGATAAGTTTTTATGAGACGGGGCTGTCAGATTGGTGTTCACCGTGTTGTTATTTTTAATGTTGTTGGCATAGCCTAGAATCCCTTTTAAAGAAAAGCCACAGTTTGCGCATATTTCCATCTTGCCGTCAGAGTATAGGCGGACACACTTGTGGGATGGAGGAGGGCGATAGGATTTTAATTGCTCTGATGAATATTGGTACCCAGGTGTTTTTGTACAGACCGAAAACCCGGCCTCCTGGTCACAGTTTATAAGCTGTTTTACAATTGAGCGTTGGTGGCATTTGAAGAGAGCACCAGGACTTCTGGCCCTAGGCACGGGCCAGGCGCGGACAAGCTTGCCTTAAACGCGCCTTCGGCGCGCCAGCGGCACGCCCGGTGCACGCCTCCGCTTCGCGTCCGTGGCATCGGCCCTAAAAGACTTCCCCAGCTGCCGCCTAGCGTGTGACGACGCAGGAGGTGTGTCGCGCTCTGCAGTTCCGCCCTCCACGCAAACAGCAACAGCTGCGGTGGACCGGGGTCGGAGCGTGCAGCGCGTAAGTGCTTTGCAGTTCGAAAAGTCAAAGAATTATCACACAGTAAAAGCTATTGAGTATTAAAGCTAAAAATAGATTTTAAAAACAAGCGCTGCCAAGTTCTCCGACGCGACTTACATATGTCCGCTGCGCGTCCGTGGCATCGGCCCTAAAAGACTTCCCCAGCTGCCGCCTAGCGTGTGACGACGCAGGAGGTGTGTCGCGCTCTGCAGGTCCGCCCTCCACGCAAACAGCAACAGCTGCATTGGACCGGGGTCGGAGCGTGCAGCGCGTAAGTGCTTTGCAGTTCTAAAAGTCAAAGAATTATCACACAGTAAAAGCTATTGAGTATTAAAGCTAAAAATAGATTTTAAAAACAAGCGCTGCCAAGTTCTCCGACGCGACTTACATATGTACATAGGTAGATTGCAGATCAGCCATGCAGCTGTATTCTGCACAACCTGCAGTTTGGCCAGCAAGGTGTCATTTGCTGCTACCAATAAAGCGTTCCCATAGTCCAGGCGACTAGTTATAATAGCCTTAACAAGGGTTTTTCTAGAAGTGTCCGGGAGCCAGGGAAAAACTATTTTAGGAGTCTCATTGTAGCGAAGCAAGTGCCGCACGTAACATTAACTTGTTCTTTCATGGATAGCGGTTGATCTATTTTTACTCCAAGGTATTTCACCACTTGCTTAGGAGCAGGGACTGGACCAAGTTCCGAAGGCCACCAGTAGCTTAGTGACCATAGCTCGTGGGATTTGCCAAATAGCATAATCTCGATTTTCACACTGTTTAGTCGGAGACAGTTGTTGGTCATCCACACAGCGATTTCCCTCATGCAACCTGCAGGCTGAACTTTCACTTTATCTGGATCAGGTCCACAGGAGATGAGAAGTTGAGTGTCATCTGCATATGACACGATCACCGCTCCGCTTGATCAATTTGTGCTAGAGGAGCTACGTAGATATTGAAAAATGTTGGGCTAAGGCATGAGCCCTGTGGAACCCCCTTGTTAGTATACATCTGACTCAATTTAAAGGGGCCGAGACAGAGTAAGGTGAAGCACATAGTAAAACTCCCTTTTATTAATAAATAACAAAATTATCTCTGCAGGATGGCCTGCAGCCACTGGGTGATACAAAAACAAATACTTTGGGCTCATCAACTGATAAATCTGTTTGTCTGCAATTGCACCATTCCCCTGTGCTTCAAACTCTTTAAAGGCAAGCTGTGATGTCGCAATGCGATATCAGTGCTACTCAGATAACAAGGACTGGCAAAGCAAATACGTTTGACTTGCATTTCCAGGTATAAGCCACGACTATTAGCTTTGCCAACGTCTCTGCAGGAGCTTACTTTTTATTTCAGCTGCATCCTGGTGGCATAAGCAGGGAGCTATCAAGTGCACTGAATCTTATCATCAGTGTGGCAGCTAACTATGGCTGCTAGGGAAGCCACGTGGTCATTCACCTAATGGAAACCTTTATAGGAACTACCATTTGGTGTCCCTAACTGTTCATATGGTTTGACGTAAGCGAACGAATATGCCTTGCGGTAAAAACATTGTCAAAAAAGGTTTGTGAGTGTGATGATGGAGTATACTTTTCACATGTTAATTAGCCCTTTGTGCATTCCAAAGGATGCACTTACTAGGAGGTGGAAGGATACATTAAAACATCCAATAAGCATGACAGTGGAACAAAAGAACAAAGAAACTCCCCTCCTTTGATCCAGGATGTTACTGGCAATGCCTTAGTGTAATGGCTGGAAGGGGGCTTAACCAAGCAAGCCAATGGTTTGAAGGGGTTGACCCAAAGCCCAGTATTGGATATGAGAGGTTAGCTTTGTCAGACCTAAAAACCCATAGGTCACATATGAGGCGGAGAGAGAGGGAGGGGTAGCTATCTAACAGCTACATTTTTGACCTAGTGTTCTAGTTTCCAAAGTCATGCGTCAGCCCTTGACCAAAGAAATATTGATTCGAGACAAATCATATAATCGGATTGTTTCTAAAATAAATATGCATAGCTGTGCAGGTTACATTTGAATTATGTTTTAAGCATCTACACTATGTGCAGTTCACACTCCACCTGCCCTGCACATCATGACTCCTGTAATGTTTGCAACCAGACCACTCATACCACACCACTCTATGTACAGCGCCTCATTAGTGAGATAGTCAGGCTTCAACAAAAATGTCATTTATAAGGCGCTCTTCTGCTCCTGGGAGCTAGGTCTGTTCTGTCTCAAAGGGCTAAAATAAAACTCATGAAGGATTTCAAAAACTGAGCATCAGCCTAGAGAGTCCTTCTGAAAAAGAACAGGTAACAGGTAATATAAATACATTTACTCTTGGTTGTTTAATGAACCATCTAGAATAAGTATCATTGGCCCCACCAATAAGAAGCCTTAAATTGCAAGCATTACATATTGTTGTTTGCCTCAAAGTTATTGTCAGTAAAAATAGGGAGCAAGTAGAGATGCAGACTGAGCAGTAAGGGTGAGCTTGCAGTGAATTCTAATAGCCTTATTGTGCACTTGGTGTCAAGCATTAACAACTAGTTATGTGTTTCCCCTTATTAACCAGATTTGCCTTTGACACAAGCTTATAATTGTAGGGTGGGCAATTAACAGCTGTTAATGTATTTAATTTCACTTTATTTATGTGCTTTTGTACACTGATTGAGTAGAGAGCATGGGAAGAGGAAACAACAGGCAAAGTCATTACATACACTCTAGCCTGAATGCTTCAGAGAAGAGTTGGATTTTCAGATACTTTCAGAATTTTCCAAGGTCTGCTTTGAAGCAAAGGGGCTCAAGAACTGAATTCTAAAGGAATAAGCATTTAAAGTGTAGATATTGTCCCCAAATCCGTTTTTATCCTGACGGCAACAGCCTAGGCTGGAATTGGGAGACTGACCGTAAGGTGCCTGTTCTGGAGGTGCCCTCAGCTGATGGTAAAAACCTTAAAGATTTACATTAATTGAATGAAAACTATAACAAACTTTGGGGAAGATCAGATCCTAGACTATGGACTTTATTTAGAGTTTAGTAGAAGGGATACTCTATCATAGATACGGTGTATATCTAATTCTCCATATTACAAGAGCATGATATCTTATGGCACTTGTAATATAGCAGACGGTATATATCTATATATGTGTATATAGCTATATATATATATATATATATAACCTACTGGCGGTCGCCAGTAGCTAGTTATAGTTAGGACCAAAGTTTCCATAGGAAAAGCGTTTTTTTGTTTTGCCAATAACTTTGGCACCGCTTCACGAATCTCCACAAAATATTCACAAAACTTTCCCTCTTTGGTTCAGCTGGTGTGTTAAAAGTTTCGGGGTGATCTGTCAAGCCGCGGCCGAGAAAAAAGAGGAGTCCCAAAATGTGTTTTCCCCATGTTAAGTCTATAGGGATTTTTCATTTTTTGAACACGACTACAGCCCGAACTGCTGAACGAAATTATACCAAATTTGGCAGAAAGCTAGATGTTGGTCCAAAAAACGTGCTTTTTGTGATTTAGTGTAAATCCGTTCAGTAGTTTTTGAGATATCTAACTTTAAAAAATATAAATATCTGGGTAAGCGAGTCCTTGCAGTGGACTCGCGGATCCTACAAAAATTTGATTGGCTGCCAACACTTCAACCAGGAAGTGTTGGCAGCCATCTTGGGACTCGGCTTGAAGCAGAGTCTCAAAACAAAAAGTAAACATAAAGAAAAGGGGGCAGGGTACGAATACCCTGACCCCCCAGATAGGGTGGGGGTGTCCCTCGGGGACCCCACAGGGGGTAAAAAGCATTTTTACATTTTATTTTATGTGGATTCGCAGGTGGATCCACAAATCCGTGGCAATTTTTTTTAAAAAGCAAGTGCCGGCTCCCGCGCTTGCTTTGGAACAACCAACCCCTGGGTGGGCCAGGTCCCGGCGGAATATACTAAATATAGGAGGGGGAGCATGGGGTCCCCCTCCTAGGTCTTATGAAAGCCTTCCCACCTCTCCGGGGCATTTTAAATTATGAATTGTGCCTGTCCGCAGCCCCGAGGACCGCTACCTCACCAGGACTAATTGCAATAGTAGTGCGCCAAAAAGAGGTGCGTTTGCAGAATGGTGGAGAAAGGGGGCATAACCTCTGACCACCTCTCAGTAATATAGCTGTGTGAGTCTTACTTGAGGTAACAGGAGGGCTAGTTGGCCCCCAAGGACCCTTACGTGCCGAGGGGACTTCATCCCCCAACTAGTCAGAGGGGGTCAGAGACCTGCTCTCTCCCCTAACAGCTGCGCTGTTGTACCGCTGCCGCTGACCCCGCTCACCTTGTTGCGGTAGGTGTTCGAGGCCTGTCCTGTGTTTGTGCCCGATTTCTATCTGTCTTGGTTAAATTGTGCCTGTACATCGTCTTCTGTCCATTAGTATTCTGTTCTAGTTAGTATTCTGTTGTATTCTGTTTGTATTTTGCCTGTTTACTGTTGGTACCTGTGCCGTTGTGCCCATTTTCGCCGCCCTTCCCACCGCCGCTACCCCGGCGACCCCTCCCCCCTGCCGGTTCCTGCTTCCGCCTCCCAGCTGCGCTTCCCTCACCCTTCCTTATTTAATGGTTGCTGCTGCGCGGCCGCGCGCAGTGGGCGCGCCGCTGGCATGCCGTTGACACGGCAAACGCAAGCCCGTCTGCGCCAGTCCGCAACCCGACTGCGACCAGCCCCAGGGATCCACCCACCGCTACAACTCAGCTGCCCTCCTTGCACTCAACCCAGGAAGGAACAACTGTCAGCTGTCCACGCCGAGCACCACCCATGCCCAGTTCTCCTGCCGTCACTGCCGCCAGACCTTCACCACTGCCCGCCCCCCCACAGCCACCGCCCCCACACCGAATGCCAACACCTCTGAAGCCCTGAGGTGCATCCTCCTCAACATGCGCTCCCTGCACAGACACGCTGTAGAGATCTGGGACCTCCTCGACACCCTCTCGCCAGACGTCGCCCAAACCTGCACCCCGCCCTCCACGAAGAAATTGGAGCAAGATCATCGAGGAGCAGCTCAACTCCACCCTCAACCGCAATGCCCCGCCACCTCGACCGACCCCAACCTCGCAGACAAAGAACTCCACAGATGGATCTCCAACTGCGCAGACGAGCTTGCACCCCTACGTAACCCCAACAGACAGCGCCCAAGGAAGGCCACCTGGTTCACCGCCAACTTCCAAGAATCCAGATGCACCTGCAGACATCTCGAGAAGAACTGGAGAAACAGCAAGTCCTCGGAAGACCGCACCACCTACAAGAACGCCATGACAGAATACCACCAATGCATTAGAACCACCAAAAGGACCTTCATCCAGAACAAGATCCTCGCCAACTCCAGCAACTCCAAGCATCATCCAGGAATTCACCAAACCCCCCAGCGAAACCACGGACATCACCCCCTCCCAGAACCTCTGCAACAAGTTCGGCTCCTACTTCCATCTGAAGATCAAGGGCCTCTACGACAACTTCAATGACCAGACACCTGACCCCGAAACCACTCCATCCTCCAGCAACGTCAGCAAGCCGACCATCTCCTCCTGGACCCCAGTCACCACCGAAGACACTGCATCGACCATGAAAGGCATCCACTCAGGAGCCCCCACGGACCCCTGACCCCCGCACATTTCCCAAACAGCCACCGCCGCCATCGCCCCAGAACTACGACGCACCATCAACGCCACCTTCGAAACCGGCATCTTTCCAGACGACTGGAAACGAGCAGAAGTCAGACCCCTACTCAAGAAGCACTCAGCAGATCCCACGCACCTCAAGAACTACCGACCCATCTCCCTCCCCCCCTTCGCGGCAAACGTCACTGAGAAGACCGTCAACATCCAACTAACAAAATTCATCAAAGAAAACTCCATCCTCGACCCCTCCCAATCTGGATTCGCAGCAACCACAGCACAGAGACCGCTCTACTCGCCGCCACAGACGACATCCACACCCTCCTTGACCAAGGACACACTGCAGCCCTGATCCTACTCGACCTCTCTGCAGCCTTCGACACCGTCTCCCTCCGCACACTCACCGCCAGACTCCACAAAGCCGGCATACAGGGAACCGCCCTCGACTAGCTCCGCTCCTTCCTCACCGGCAGAACCCAAAGAATCAGACTTCCACCCTTTCTCTACAAACCCACAGAAATCAACTGCGGAGTACCCCAAGGATCGTCACTCAGCCCCACGCTCTTCAACATCTACATGGCCCCCCTCGCCGCCATCGTCAGACAGCACAGACTCAGCATAGTATCCTACGCCGATGACAGCCAGCTCATCCTCTCCCTCACCAAGGACCCCATCACCACCAGACTCAACTTCCAGGGAGGAATGAAAGACGTCGCATCCTGGATGAGCAGCAGCTGCCTGAAGCTCAACTCGGAGAAGACAGAGGTCCTCGTCCTCGGACCCTCCCCCTCTGCATGAGACAACTCCTGGTGGCCCACCGCCCTTGGCAGCCCCCCCCTCACGGACCACACCCGAAACCTCGGCATCGTACTCGACTCCTCCTTCTCCATGACCCGACAGGTCAACGCCGTCACCTCCACCTGCTTCAACACCCTCCGAAAGACCTTCAAATGAATCCCCCCCGAATCAAGGAACACCGTCACCCACGCACTCATAACCAGTAGACTGGACTATGGAAATGCCCTCTACACCAGGATCAACAAGTCTCTGCTCCTCAAACTCCAGACCATACAGAACACTGCAGCTAGACTCGCCCTCAGCATCCCTCGACACAAACACATCACCCAGCACCTGCGTAACCTGCACTGGCTCCCCGTCGAGAAAAGAGTAACTTTGAAGATACCCACGCCTACAAATTCCTCCACAACACCGGACCCCAATATCTCAACGACAGAATCTCCTTCCACGTACCCAAGAGGAACCGCCGATCTGCCGACCTCGCCCTCGACGAACCCCTGCGCATCTGCAGAGCAAGAACGGGTGGAAGAACCTTCTCCTACATTGTGGCCAAGACCTTGAATGAGCTGCCGATCAACATCAGACGTGCCCCCACTCTGCACATCTTCAGGAAGACCCTCAAGACCTGGCTCTTCGACTGACCGGAGCTGCTCCCCCCCCCCCCCAGCGCCTTGAGACCCTCACGGGTGAGTAGCGCGCTTAAAACTTCCCTGATTGATTGATAGTAGTGCGCCAGGAGGCGCGTTTGCAGAGTGGTGGAGAAAGGTGGCGTGGCCAGCGAAAACCTCTTAGCCCTCTTAGCTAACCCACTGTGTGGGACTTGCTGGAGGTAACAGGAGGGGTAGTTGGCCCCCAAGGACCCTCAATAGCCAAGGGGACTTCATCCTCCTACTACTAGTGCACCAGGAGGTGTTGGAATCCACTGTGTGCTCCTGAATGTTCCTATTGGAGCACTGTTGTTGGAAATGTTAATTGCATGCAGCCACTTGCACGCCAAAGGAGGCACCTGATCTGAAAAGTGTTCGGCGATCATAAGAGTGGCATTTGGTGAAATGTTGAAATGGAGACTGCCAGAACCGTCGCTTCACTAAAAGGACAGTCATACCAATGGACACTGAGTTCCCATTACAAAATGGCAAGTGTGAGTTACAAAATGAGCGTTTAAGGGTGTGATACCTTGGATGTGATAATTGCGGCTGATCGAGGGGGTCAGAGAATACTACACCATTTTAAGACAAAACTGCTCATGAATTAATAACTGTAAGAACTTGAGATGCATTGTGGACTTGTAGTCATCGTGAGAGACATTTCCTACTGAAGGTGTTTTTCTCAATCCAAAGGCACTGCTATTGGATGGTTATGAGACCTGGCAACCAATGTGAGCGAGTTTTGTTATATATATGAAAGAACTGATAATATCAGACCCTCGGTGGAGACAAGCATTGAGAAAGGCGAATTCTCGCCGAAACGCGTCTGCTTGGCACAATAAAAGGTCTTTGGAATACACTGTGTGCTCCTGAATGTTCCTATTGGAGCGTTGTTGTTGGAAATGTTAATTGCATGCAGCCACTTGCACGCCAAAGGAGGCACCCGATCTGAAAAGTGTTCGGCGATCATAAGAGTGGCATTTGGTGAAATGTTGAAATGGAGACTGCCAGAACCGTTGCTTCACTAAAAGGACAGTCATACCTATGGACACTGAGTTCCCATTACAAAATGGCAAGCGTGAGTTACAAAACGAGCTTTTAAGGGTGTGATACCTTGGATGTGATAATTGCGGCTGATCGAGGAGGTCAGAGAATACTACACCATTTTAAGACAAAACTGCTCATGAACTAATAACTGTAAGAACTGGAGATGCATTGTGGAACTTGTAGTCATCGTGAGAGACATTTCCTACTGAAGGTGTTTTTTTCAATCCACAGGCACTGCATTTGGATGGTTATGAGACCTGGCAACCAATGTGAGCGAGTTTTGTTATATATATGAAAGAACTGATAATATCAGACCCTCGGTGGAGACAAGCATTGAGAAAGGCGAATTCTCGCTGAAACGCGTCTGCTTGGCACAATAAAAGGTCTTTGGAATCCACTGTGTGCTCCTGAATGTTCCTATTGGAGCGTTGTTGGAAATGTTAATTGCGTGCAGCCACTTGCACGCCAAAGGAGGCACCCGATCTGAAAAGTGCTCTGCGATCATAGGAGTGGCATTTGGTGAAATGTTGAAACGGAGACTGCCAGAACCGTCACTTCACTAAAAGGACAGTCTTACCTATGGACACTGAGGGGCAGATTTACAAGCCCCTTGCATGACTATTGCGCCGCCGTTGCATCACTTTTGTGACGCAGCTGCGGGGTAAATGTTGCAGCCCATTTACAACGTGACGCATCTAGGGAGATGCGTCACGTTCTAAAGTCCTGCGTCACATTATTCCTGCGTCAGGTATAATGTATGCAGGGTGGGCGTTCCCACGCAAAAAGCCATGTAGAACTGACGCAGTGAAATCTACAAGATTTCACTGCGTCACTCTACGCCTTCACTGCGTCAAAATCCCTACACCTGCTCAGACCAGGCGTGAGGAATGACGCAGGGCTTTTTGAATGGGACTCACCCATCTATTGTGGCGCATTGCTGGAGTTGCGTCACTTTCATGAGCAACTCCAGCAATGCGTCACTTTTGCGCCAACAGATGCGTCAGAATTTCTGAGGCATCTGTTAATCCTTGTGCCATGGAGCACTGAATTGTAAATACAGCGCATCCATGGTGGCGCAAGGACATTTGGCGCTGACGCAAGGAAACTGACGCATCTATGCAGATGCGTCAGTTCCTTGTAAATCTGCCCCCCAGTTCCCATTACAAAATGGCAAGGGTGAGTTAAAAAACGAGTGTTTAAGAGTGTAATACCTTGGATGTGATAATTGCGGCTGATTGAGGGGGTCAGAGAATACTACACCATTTTAAGACAAAACTCTGCATGAACTAATAACTGTAAGAACTTGAGATGCATTGTGGAACTTGTAGTCATTGTGAGAGACATTTCCTACTGAAGGTGTTTTTTCCAATCCACAGGCACTGCAATTGGATGGTTATGAGACGTGGCAACCAATGTGAGCATGTTTTGTTATATATATGAAAGAACTGATAATATCAGACTCCCGGTGGAGACAAGCATTGAGAAAGGCAAATTCTCGCCGAAACGCGTCTGCTTGGCACAACAAAAGGTCTTTGGAATCCACTGTGCGCTCCTGAATGTTCCTATTGGAGCTTTGTTGTTGGAAATATATATATATATATAGCGAAACCAACAACTCTCCAACCTCCTGACGGCGAAAGAGAGAAACGGACTCCAAAGGCAGATTGGCAACGATTTAATTACACACCTCCGTTCGACGCGTTTCGAGCAACACAGTGCCCTTGATCACTAACGGAGCGCAGTCTGCCATTCTCTTTTTACTCTATGCTCCACTCCACCCAGGTGTCACATGATAACGGACATAGAAAAAACACTGTATGTGAAATTTTGTATCTCGGTATAGTCATGGTTTACAGATTACTATTGCATTTTCTTTGATGTATCATGTTGTTATAATTATGATGTTATAATTTCGATGTTTATAATTTTGAAAAAGGCACAACAATTGTGTATATGGGCCATACAATAAATATATAAATATATAAATACATAATCACATAAATACATGAACATATATAAATATATAAACATATGTATAAATACATAAATAAATATAAATGAATAACTGCACAAATAAATAGATAAATGTGCCAATTAAAATACATCGTATAAATATACCTAGAATGTGTCCACATATATCCAACACATATGTCATGTAACTTCGTTGTAAAAATGTATTACTGCTAAAATGCATTTAAAATTCATAAATACAACCACGTATTAATGTTTGTGTATTAAAAACATTAAAAAACTACGTTGTAATGCCTTTATCATTCTGTGCAACTGTATCCCTG
This sequence comes from Calotriton arnoldi, assembly GCA_963921515.1. Classification (NCBI taxonomy): domain Eukaryota; kingdom Metazoa; phylum Chordata; class Amphibia; order Caudata; family Salamandridae; genus Calotriton; species Calotriton arnoldi. Next base: position 2,669,211 of record CAWUFW010001403.1, on the reverse strand, counting down.
ATGGCAGCATAAATGCTTAAAATATAAAAACCATGATAACCACATTTGATTCTTCGATATCTAGGTCTTATTTATTAAAGTGCTTCTATGTGTCATATCCCTTCATATTGTGTATAAACATTCTATTTAATAGCATACTAAAGTGCTTAATAAAACTAAACATACTAAAAAAGTGCTAGTGCATATTCTAAAATTTCTAATCCTCTCCAAAACACACCTAAATAAAAATTACAGTGGTCAAATTATAGGGTCACGACAGCTTTTAAATTTAGATATTTTCTCAGTATTCTACCTCTACTTAACTTAATGCACAGTAATAGTTTGGTTGTTAAAATGATAGAACCAACTCTAACTAATTACAGGAAAGTATGCATATCATCTGTTGTGTTCAGCCCATTAGGAGTTTTGCTATCCAACTCTAAGATCATGCGAGTTTCTGCCTGTCTCAGGAGCCTTCCCTATTGCCTCCTCTTCTCAGTTTTGGAATGGCATCAACTACGTAATATTTAAGGCAGTTTAAGTTATTATTGTGTGTACTCTTAAAGTGACGAGCCACAGGATATGTGGTGTCATTATTTACAATTGCTCTGAGATGCTGCAGTATTCTGACATGCACCTGTAGCTTAGTACTTCCCACATAGGATAAGCCACAGGTGCACGTCAGAACGTATACAGCAAACTCAGTTCGGCAACTGTAACTGCCTTTGATTTTAATTTTGTCAGGACAAAAAGGATTGATGTAATGAGTCGTAGAGATGCCAAACTTACAAGCTCGACACGTTGAGCATTTGGTGAAGCCCTGTCTAGGTTTGAGCCAAGTATTAGCTGTGCTCAACTCAGGGCTAGTTTTAACTAACTGGGATTTCATCGAGAACGATTTTCTGTAAGTAATACTGGGCTGTAAGGGAAGTCTAGGTCCTAATACTCCATCGGTCAATACTATTGGCCAATTTTTGTACATTATTGACCGTATTTTTCTTTCCTGTTTACTGAAAGTGAGAATGAGTCGGGGGTTGTCGTCATTAATTAATGCCTTGGCGGTCATATCATATCTCGGTAATAAGGAGACCCTAGATTTTTCTCCTACCTTATTTTCCGCTTGCCTCAGAATATTTTCTTTGTACCCTCTTTTTCTTAATCTAGTCAGCATTTCTTGTTTGGCATCTTCAAAATCCTTTGGTGCACTGCATATTCGTTTCAATCTAAGAAGCTCACCGTAAGGGATGCTTCTTATTAGGTGGTTAGGGTGTGCACTGCTCGCATGCAGGGTGATATTGCCTGCGGTTTCTTTTCTGAAAAGAGTCGTTTCTATCTTTCCTTCTTTGATGTATACTCTCACATCTAAAAAGTCTATGTTGGTGTGACTCATGTGTGAGGTAAACTTGAGATTGACAGAGTTTATATTGATGGCTTCAATAAATTGTTTGGCACTTTGCTCATCACCATCCCATATTATAAAAACGTCATCTATGTATCTCATCCAATGCTTGACATGCATATTGTATGTGTCCTGGTGGGTCTTTTTGAGGACCTGTTCCTCCCACCAGCCGACATGAAGACAAGCGTAGCTGGGGGAGAAACAGGCCCCCATAGCTATGCCTCTCAATTGTTTAAACAGATCCCTGTCAAACAAAAAGTAATTGTTATGCAAGCACCATGCAATAAGATCTAATATCATGCAGTTGTGATTATAGCAGTTCAGTGGTCTGGTGTCCAGGAAGTGTTTTATTGCATTTAGACCAGTTCTGTGTTCAATGCTTGTATACAGGGATTCGATGTCTAATGTGATCAGTATTAGATCATCCGCCCATTCAATGTTGTCCAGTTTAGTCAGAAAGTCCCCTGTATCTTTTATGTAGGTCGGTAGAGATTTCACCATATCCTGTAAGAAGAAATCCACATATTGTGCGATGTGTTCCCCCATGCCGTTAATTGCTGAAATGATGGGTCTCCCCGGTATGGGTGTCATTTTCTTATGTACCTTGGGGATAAAGTAAATGTATGGAATTACTGGGTACTCAATGTGCATGTATTTAAATTCTTCCAGCGATATTAAACCTTCACGTTTCCATTTTAACAACTCCTTTTTCAAAGTTTCCTTCGCACAATTGTATTCATTCATATTAGATTTCTTATAGCATTCTTCATTGTGTAATTGTCTCTTAGCTTCGGCTATGTACTCCTTCTTAGGCCACACCACTATATTACCACCCTTGTCAGACTTGGTAACCACAATTTCATTGTTCTCTTTCAGTTTTTTCATTAAATTCTCATACTTTCTTTTATTGTATTTGTTGTTGCCCTTTATATGTTGTTGTTGTTAAACTTGGCGATACAGTTTTTTTATGTCTTCAGTTACACATTCATGATAAATGTCAATAGCATCCTTTGGCATGATTGGCAAGAATGTAGATTTAGGTTTGAACGAGCTTAAACCTGCACCTTTCTGGGGGATATTATTTCTTTGTATCTGTTCTTGTGTAGAAATCATTGTCTCAGTGTATTGATCATTAATGTTAATTTCATCATTGAGAGATTGTAGGGTCAGGAGGGTTGGTATATCTGATGCTAACAACCCATCTTCATTATCCTCTGATGTCATAGGTGACTGTTTTATTTGCTCCATTTTTTATGGTAAAGAATTTTTGGAGATTTAAGATTATCCACTAAATTAAAGAGATATCTCGTCGGTTTGGACTTACAAATAGGACCCGCTGGGTCGGAATTATCACCAGTCAGGAGGTCCTAAGTCCTACCTTATTGCTTTTAAGCCCTGAGGAAGTCAAGGGTTACACACCCATTGACGAAACACGTGTTGGCTGGCATTTGATTCTACACTTCAGTAAATGAACATTGGAAGAACGTTTCTCCTGTCGTCATTGGCAAACAACGTTTACTTTTTGTTGTTTAAAATTTATGTGTGTGCACAGGGCATGTTGTCAAATGTACAAAAATTGGCCAATAGTATTGACCGATGGAGTATTAGGAACTAGACTTCCCTTACAGCCCAGTATTACTTACAGAAAATCGTTCTCGATGAAATCCCAGTTAGTTAAAACTAGCCCTGAGTTGAGCACAACTAATACTTGGCTCAAACCTAGACAGGGCTTCACCAAATGCTCAACGTGTCGAGCTTGTAAGTTTGGCATCTCTACGACTCATTACATCAATTCTTTTTGTCCTGACAAAATTAAAATCAAAGGCAGTTACAGTTGCCGAACTGAGTTTGCTGTATACGTTCTGACGTGCACCTGTGGCTTATCCTATGTGGGAAGTACTAAGCTACAGGTGCATGTCAGAATACTGCAGCATCTCAGAGCAATTGTAAATAATGACACCACATATCCTGTGGCTCGTCACTTTAAGAGTACACACAATAATAACTTAAACTGCCTTAAATATTACGTAGTTGATGCCATTCCAAAACTGAGAAGAGGAGGCAATAGGGAAAGGCTCCTGAGACAGGCAGAAACTCGCATGATCTTAGAGTTGGATAGCAAAACTCCTAATGGGCTGAACACAACAGATGATATGCATACTTTCCTGTAATTAGTTAGAGTTGGTTCTATCATTTTAACAACCAAACTATTACTGTGCATTAAGTTAAGTAGAGGTAGAATACTGAGAAAATATCTAAATTTAAAAGCTGTCGTGACCCTATAATTTGACCACTGTAATTTTTATTCAGGTGTGTTTGGAGAGGATTAGAAATTTTTGAATATGCACTAGCACTTTTTTAGTATGTTTAGTTTTATTAAGCACTTTAGTATGTTATTAAATAGAATGTTTATGCACAATATGAAGGGATATGACACATAGAAGCACTTTAATCAATAAGACCTAGATATCGAAGAATCAAATGTGGTTATCATGGTTTTTATATTTTAAGCATTTATGCTGCCATCAGGGATACAGTTGCACAGAATGATAAAGGCATTACAACGTAGTTTTTTAATGTTTTTAATACACAAACATTAATACGTGGTTGTATTTATGAATTTTAAATGCATTTTAGCAGTTATACATTTTTACAACGAAGTTACATGACATATGTGTTTGATATATGTGGACACATTCTAGGTATATTTATACGATGTATTTTAATTGGCACATTTATCTATTTATTTGTGCAGTTATTCATTTATATTTATTTATGTATTTATACATATGTTTATATATTTATATATGTTCATGTATTTATGTGATTATGTATTTATATATTTATATATTTATTGTATGGCCCATATACACAATTGTTGTGCCTTTTTCAAAATTATAAACATCGAAATTATAACATCATAATTATAACAACATGATACATCAAAGAAAATGCAATAGTAATCTGTAAACCATGACTATACCGAGATACAAAATTTCACATACAGTGTTTTTTCTATGTCCGTTATCATGTGACACTTGGGTGGAGTGGAGCATAGAGTAAAAAGAGAATGGCGGACTGCGCTCCGTTAGTGATCAAGGGCACTGTGTTGCTCGAAACGCGACGAACGGAGGTGTGTAATTAAATCGTTGCCAATCTGCCTTTGGAGTCCGTTTCTCTCTTTCGCCGTCAGGAGGTTGGAGAGTTGTTGGTTTCGCTATTTGAATTACGGAAGTAGGTTGCTTCCGATAAACGGACCCCCCCTCTCCTGAAGCAGGCAGCCGCATACAACCGACTCATATATATATATATATATATATATATATATATATATATATATATATATATTTTGATTCCAAACATTCCTTAACTTCCAGAGACGGCAATAAAGAACGAGGAAACTCCTCTTTGTGGCAATAAAGAATCTCTTTATTTCTCTCTTCTGCCTGCCATGACGCGTTTCGACCGATACAACGGTCTTGATCACATACGGCTGGCTTTGCGGAAAGACTGTTTTTAAATTTGCTAAACCCGTATCACGTGATAAAACAACATGGTAAACAGACTACATTCTATTGCTATAGAATTTGAAAGAGAGTGCATTCGGTAAGTGTGTATTATTAGGCATCATACCTAAATACGTTATTATCACAATATACCCGAATATCACAAGCATAGAGTGATCTTCAGTATCTTGAAGAGGTTATATATGTATGAACCAACCATTCCTGTGTGTTCATAATCAACCACTTACATGTACTGTTTTCAACTGATAAAACAACGTATAAAACTAACAGTTATACATGTAAAAAACCTAGAATTTCTGAAGGGCACATGAAATGTACAGACATATAAATATATAAATATATAAAATAAAGATATATAAATATATAAATAACTGTATAAATACCAAGTTAAAATATACATCAAAGCCCATCATTTCAGCTTAAGTGCAATTTAATTATTCATAGATGTATCAAGCGATCACTCTGAATTAGTCTAGAGGATATAAATATCCTGAGAATCTATATAGGTCTGTATGTACTCCATGTTGAAAAACCTTAAAACACCCTCTAAAATGAATAGTGCTACCTGTAAGCAATACCTCACAATTGTGCAAAAATAGCAAGAAACTGAAAAGTGCTGTAAATGTGCAAATACGCTAAACTTTAAAAGTGTTGTGTACGCAAAACCTATTTCAATTCACATAGATACTGCGATTCTACATAGAGGTGTCATCTAATCTTGTGAACGAAATAAATGTAATCAAATATCTGAATAGATATATTATCGCGAGGTAGGGATTAAGACTCAATGCAAATAAATAGATAAATACTAAGAATGGACAGGAAAACTGAATTCATATAGTGCCGAATCCACGTCTGTATATGCACAATTACAGAAAAGTGTACAGATCTTCCGTGGTATTTAAACCAAAAGGGGCCTTGCTGTCTAGTTCTATTATTAGGCGGGTCTCCAGTTGTCCCAGCATTCTTTCTCTATTGCCACCCCGTCGTAGCTTTGGGATGGCATCAATCACAAAGTAAGTTAGACACTGGAGATCATTGTCATGTACAGCCTTAAAATGACGGGCCACCGGGTAGGTGGTATCATTGTTCACAATGGCTCTCAAGTGTTGGAGAATGCGGACATGCACTTGGAGCTTTGTGCTGCCCACATAGTTGAGGCCGCAAGTGCATGTAAGAATATAGACCGCATACTCCGTACGACATGTGTAGTGCCCCTTTATCTGTACTTCTTTAGAACTGAATGGTGTTATATAATGTGTTCGATTGATGCCAAATTTACAGGCTCTACAGGAAGTACATTTGTAGAAGCCCTTCTTGGGTTGCAGCCATGTGCCACTGGATATTGTCTCTGGGCTACTTTTAACCAATTGCGTTCTCATGGAAACAGCACGTCTGAAAGTAATAGATGGTTTAATGGGTAAGCAAGGCGCCAAAACTGCATCCGTTCTCAATATGGGCCAGTTTTGATTAATAATAGCCTTTAACTGCTTGTGTTGTCTGTTGAACGTAGTAATAAGACGGGGAGCATTATCCTCATCCCCCCTATGTTCTGTTTCAGGGGCCTGGTAACTGCTCCCAACAGAGATTCTCTCGTTTTCAGTGCTGCCTTATCACTAGCTTCCTTAAGGATAGACTCACTATATCCTCTAGCTTTGAATCTAGTTAGAGCCTCTTGAGTACATTTAATGAGCTCCTCATCAGTGCTACATATCCTTTTCAATCTTAGGAGTTCCCCATAGGGGATACTCCTAATGAGGTGGCTGGGGTGTGAGCTAGATGCATGCAAGGTGGCATTCCCCGCAGTGAGTTTTCTATATAATGTAGATTCCAACTTATCTCCTGACACGTAGATAGTAGTGTCCAGGAATGCCACCTGTGTCTGACTGATGTGTGAAGTAAATCTGAGGTTAATGTTGTTATTGTTCAATTCAGCTATGAATAATGCTGCACTATCCAGGTCACCCTTCCATACCAAAAACACATCGTCGATGTATCTTAGCCAATGCACTACATGTTCCTCACATATCTTAGCCAAAGTGCCCCTGAGAACCCGCTCCTCCCACCAGCCAACGTGGAGACACGCATAGCTGGGGGGAGAAGCAGGCTCCCATAGCCACCCCACGTTTTTGACAGTATAGCTTGTTATCAAACATAAAAAAGTTGTTAACCAAACACCACTTAATCATTTCAAGGAGCATCACATTATGATTGTGTAAGGTCAGAGGCCTTTTGTCCAAGTAATGTTTCACAGCAGTTAGTCCTATTTGGTGGTTAATACTCGTATAGAGTGATTCGATATCCATTGTAATGAGCAAAAGATTATCTTCCCATTCTATATGTTGTATCTTATCAAGGAAGTCACTCGTGTCCCTTACATATGAAGGGAGTATCTGTACATGGGTTTGTAAAAAAATTGTCCACATATTGTGTAATCTGTTCACTCATGCCACCAATTGCTGAAATAATAGGTCTGCCAGGTGTTGGATTGGACTCTTTGTGAATCTTAGGAATAAGATATAGCGTTGGAATCACAGGAAAGTCATTGGTCATGAACTTAAACTCTTGATTCGAAATCAGCCCTTGTCTTTTCCACCCCATGAGATCTTTCTTAAGAATTTCTTTTGCCTTATTGTATTCCGCCATGGTGGTTGTAGCATAGCATTCTGTGTTGGATAGTTGTTTATAGGCCTCTTGGATGTATTGAATTCGGGGCCAAATCACAACATTTCCGCCCTTGTCCGATTTATTGATAACTATATCCTTATTGTTTTTTAATTTACGAATGAGAGCTTCATATTGGACATCATGATGTTTTAATCTTTCTTTGCTGTGATTAATTTTATGATATAGTTTTTTCATTTCATCGGTTACTCTTTCATGAAATATATCAATGGCATCTTTGGGCATTATAGGGTAGAAAGTAGATTTTGCTTTAAAAGGGCTGATGCTTGCACTGGGTTGGACTAGATTGAATGCTGATAGTCTCTCTTGAGTTGATGCCTGACTGCTACCAACCATTTGCACTTGGCAGTTTTCATTATTTAGCTCATGTAGGGTCAACAATGTAGCAGCATCTGAGGCTTGTAGTGTAGTCTTGCTTGTTGATCCTTGATTTGCCTCACTCTCTGCTTGCTGGTTACCATTTTTTATTCTGAAGAATTTCTTCAGTTTGAGTTTTCTGATATATTTATAAATGTCAACTCGAGTTCTTCCATAATTGAAGTTGCTCTCTGGGCAGTAAGACAGCCCGAGAGCCAGTAGCTGGGTTTCTGCCTTTGATAGGACTGTAGATGATTAGTTGATGACAGTTTAGTTGTTTACCCCTAACATCTGCGCCATTGTTGTTTCCTCGGTTTTCCTCTTCCTGTGCCTGCGCCTTTCTCTGCGCCGCTGATTTCTTCGTTGCCTGGCACTTTTGTCGTGTTCCGATTTCGTGGGCGTAGGGTCTGTAAGCGGTCTGTCACTAAAAAAGTAAGTTCCTCCGATGGGCTTAGTATATTCGCCATGTCAGGAATGCTTAGTGCTCTCTGTGCACCATCATCAGATTCGTTGTCGCTTGTAAGTGAACCTGTCTCAGAGCCAGATGCCTCCGTGTTGGTTCCACTTGCCACGATTTCGTTTTGACCTGTTGCATTGTGGATGTTTCCTGATCTTATTTTTTTAGCATTGTCGTATTTACGAGAGAATGTAAATACCTGACCCAGCTCGTAGTCAGCTTTATCTCGTGCATATTTGTATGCCTTTCGTGCTTTTATTTTGTCCTCGTGTTTTCTCATTCTGTCATCAATTTCCTTTTTGGTTTTATTTATATAGTCCGTTTGTTCCAGCCTATTGAGTTGTTCATTTAAACTTTGAATTTCTTAAAGCAGTTCCTCACGGTCACTTTGAGCATATTTAACCAAGATCTTCACCAGATTCATAGATGCTGCTAAATTGTTTGTAGCCCATTCTTTCAGCATATCCGGGTTCGGGTTTTCAAACGAGGGTGCCAATAAGATTCGTAGTCCTCGAGGCACACGCCCCACTTCCTCGTATTTCTGTAAAGCTTTATGTTCCCACCATTTAGTTATTTCATTTCTTGTGCATTTTTTTAATCGTTTCAATAGTGACTTTGCATCAGTTTGACTTTTATTGACCTGCGTAGCTGGATTTCGCAGTATTGTACTTGGTGCATTGCTGAACAGCTCATCAGCTGCCGCCTCGCGCTCCCGCAAAGCGTCCCTTGACATTGCAGTAATCTGTGAGAGCCCCGCGTGTGTGCTGGTTACGCTGCGGAATATCTTGTTGCCAGCACCTCCCCACCTGTGTTAATGCCAGAAATAAACTCACCGCTAATGTGAAAAAATGCCACCGGCGCGTCCTCCGACCCATCCGTTGCTCTTTCAAAGCTGGTGAAAGCTCAAGGCTACACAGGGGGCTGCCGCCGTAATTGTCCTCCTGGATTGCTACTCGCACTTGTGGCTGAGGACGCCTGCCTGCTTCAAAGGAGGGGGTTCGCCGACAGGAAGCAGCCCCACTTCCCTTCCGTATTGACGTTGATTCCAAACATTCCTTAACTTCCAGAGACGGCGAAAAAGAACGAGCGAACTCCTCTTTGTGGCAATAAAGAATCTCTTTATTTCTCTCTTCTGCCTGCCATGACGCGTTTCGACCGATACAACGGTCTTGATCACATACGGCTGGCTTTGCGGAAAGACTGTTTTTAAATTTGCTAAACCCGTATCACGTGATAAAACAACATGGTAAACAGACTACATTCTATTGCTATAGAATTTGAAAGAGAGTGCATTCGGTAAGTGTGTATCATTAGGCATCATACCTAAATACGTTATTATCACAATATACCCGAATATCACAAGCATAGAGTGATCTTCAGTATCTTGAAGAGGTTATATATGTATGAACCAACCATTCCTGTGTGTTCATAATCAACCACTTACATGTACTGTTTTCAACTGATAAAACAACGTATAAAACTAACAGTTATACATGTAAAAAACCTAGAATTTCTGAAGGGCACATGAAATGTACAGACATATAAATATATAAATATATAAAATAAAGAGATATAAATATATAAATAACTGTATAAATACCAAGTTAAAATATACATCAAAGCCCATCATTTCAGCTTAAGTGCAATTTAATTATTCATAGATGTATCAAGCGATCACTCTGAATTAGTCTAGAGGATATAAATATCCTGAGAATCTATATAGGTCTGTATGTACTCCATGTTGAAAAACCTTAAAACACCCTCTAAAATGAATAGTGCTACCTGTAAGCAATACCTCACAATTGTGCAAAAATAGCAAGAAACTGAAAAGTGCTGTAAATGTGCAAATACGCTAAACTTTAAAAGTGTTGTGGACGCAAAACCTATTTCAATTCACATAGATACTGCGATTCTACATAGAGGTGTCATCTAATCTTGTGAACGGAATAAATGTAATCAAATATCTGAATAGATATATTATCGCGAGGTAGGGATTAAGACTCAATGCAAATAAATAGATAAATACTAAGAATGGACAGGAAAACTGAATTCATATAGTGCCGAATCCACGTCTGTATATGCACGATTACAGAAAAGTGTACAGATCTTCCGTGGTATTTAAACCAAAAGGGGCCTTGCTGTTTAGTTCTATTATTAGGCGGGTCTCCAGTTGTCTCAGCATTCTTTCTCTATTGCCACCCCGTCGTAGCTTTGGGATGGCATCAATCACAAAGTAAGTTAGACACTGGAGATCATTGTCATGTACAGCCTTAAAATGACGGGCCACCGGGTAGGTGGTATCATTGTTCACAATGGCTCTCAAGTGTTGGAGAATGCGGACATGCACTTGGAGCTTTGTGCTGCCCACATAGTTGAGGCCGCAAGTGCATGTAAGAATATAGACCGCATACTCCGTACGACATGTGTAGTGCCCCTTTATCTGTACTTCTTTAGAACTGAATGGTGTTATATAATGTGTTCGATTGATGCCAAATTTACAGGCTCTACAGGAAGTACATTTGTAGAAGCCCTTCTTGGGTTGCAGCCATGTGCCACTGGATATTGTCTCTGGGCTACTTTTAACCAATTGCGTTCTCATGGAAACAGCACGTCTGAAAGTAATAGATGGTTTAATGGGTAAGCAAGGCGCCAAAACTGCATCCGTTCTCAATATGGGCCAGTTTTGATTAATAATAGCCTTTAACTGCTTGTGTTGTCTGTTGAACGTAGTAATAAGACGGGGAGCATTATCCTCATCCCCCTATGTTCTGTTTCAGGGGGCCTGGTAACTGCTCCCAACAGAGATTCTCTCATTTTCAGTGCTGCCTTATCACTAGCTTCCTTAAGGATAGACTCACTATATCCTCTAGCTTTGAATCTAGTTAGAGCCTCTTGAGTACATTTAATGAGCTCCTCATCAGTGCTACATATCCTTTTCAATCTTAGGAGTTCCCCATAGGGGATACTCCTAATGAGGTGGCTGGGGTGTGAGCTAGATGCATGCAAGGTGGCATTCCCCGCAGTGAGTTTTCTATATAATGTAGATTCCAACTTATCTCCTGACACGTAGATAGTAGTGTCCAGGAATGCCACCTGTGTCTGACTGATGTGTGAAGTAAATCTGAGGTTAATGTTGTTATTGTTCAATTCAGCTATGAATAATGCTGCACTATCCAGGTCACCCTTCCATACCAAAAACACATCGTCGATGTATCTTAGCCAATGCACTACATGTTCCTCACATATCTTAGCCAAAGTGCCCCTGAGAACCCGCTCCTCCCACCAGCCAACGTGGAGACACGCATAGCTGGGGAGAAGCAGGCTCCCATAGCCACCCCACGTGTTTGACAGTATAGCTTGTTATCAAACATAAAAAGTTGTTAACCAAACACCACTTAATCATTTCAAGGAGCATCACATTATGATTGTGTAAGGTCAGAGGCCTTTTGTCCAAGTAATGTTTCACAGCAGTTAGTCCTATTTGGTGGTTAATATTCGTATAGAGTGATTCGATATCCATTGTAATGAGCAAAAGATTATCTTCCCATTCTATATGTTGTATCTTATCAAGGAAGTCACTCGTATCCCTTACATATGAAGGGAGTATCTGTACATGGGTTTGTAAAAAATAGTCCACATATTGTGTAATCTGTTCACTCATGCCACCAATTGCTGAAATAATAGGTCTGCCAGGTGTTGGATTGGAATCTTAGGAATAAGATATAGCGTTGGAATCACAGGAAAGTCATTGGTCATGAACTTAAACTCTTGATTCGAAATCAGCCCTTGTCTTTTCCACCCCATGAGATCTTTCTTAAGAATTTCTTTTGCCTTATTGTATTCCGCCACGGTGGTTGTAGCATAGCATTCTGTGTTGGATAGTTGTTTATAGGCCTCTTGGATGTATTGAATACGGGGCCAAATCACAACATTTCCGCCCTTGTCCGATTTATTGATAACTATATCCTTATTGTTTTTTAATTTACGAATGAGATCTTCATATTGGACATCACGATGTTTTAATCTTTCTTTGCTGTGATTAATTTTATGATATCGTTTTTTCATTTCATCAGTTACTCTTTCATGAAATATATCAATGGCATCTTTGGGCATTATAGGGTAGAAAGTAGATTTTGCTTTAAAAGGGTTGATGCCTGCACTGGGTTGGACTAGATTGAATGCTGATAGTCTCTCTTGAGTTGATGCCTGACTGCTACGAACCATTTGCACTTGACAGTTTTCATTATTTAGCTCATGTAGGGTCAACAATGTAGCAGCATCTGAGGCTTGTAGTGTAGTCTTGCTTGTTGATCCTTGATTTGCCTCACTCTCTGCTTGCTGGTTACCATTTTTTATTCTGAAGAATTTCTTCAGTTTGAGTTTTCTGATATATTTATAAATGTCAACTCGAGTTCTTCCATAATTGAAGTTGCTCTCTGGGCAGTAAGACAGCCCGAGAGCCAGTAGCTGGGTTTCTGCCTTTGATAGGACTGTAGATGATAAGTTGATGACAGTTTTGTTGTTTACCCCTAACGTCTGCGCCATTGTTGTTTCCTCGGTTTTCCTCTTCCTGTACCTGCCCCTTTCTCTGCGCCGCTGATTTCTTCGTTGCCTGGCACTTTTGTCGTGTTCCGATTTCGTGGGAGTAGGGTCTGTAAGCGGTCTGTCACTAAAAAAGTAAGTTCCTCCGATGGGCTTAGTATATTCGCCATGTCAGGAATGCTTAGTGCTCTCTGTGCACCATCATCAGATTCGTTGTCGCTTGTAAGTGAACCTGTCTCAGAGCCAGATGCCTCCGTGTTGGTTCCACTTGCCACGATTTCCTTGTTTTGACCTGTTGCATTGTGGATGATGTTTCCTGATCTTATTTTTTTAGCATTGTCGTATTTACGAGAGAATGTAAATACCTGACCCAGCTCGTAATCCGCTTTATCTCGTGCATATTTGTATGCCTTTCGTGCTTTTATTTTGTCCTCGTGTTTTCTCATTTTGTCATCAATTTCCTTTTTGGTTTTATTTATATAGTCCGTTTGTTCCAGCCTATTGAGTTGTTCATTTAAACTTTGAATTTCTTTAAGCAGTTCCTCACGGTCACTTTGAGCATATTTAACCAAGATCTTCACCAGATTCATAGATGCTGCTAAATTGTTTGTAGCCCATTCTTTCAGCATATCCGGGTTCGGGTTTTCAAACGAGGGTGCCAATAAGATTCGTAGTCCTCGAGGCACACGCCCCACTTCCTCGTATTTCTGTAAAGATTTATGTTCCCACCATTTAGTCATTTCATTTCTTGTGCATTTTTCTAATCTTTTCAATAGTGACTTTGCATCAGTTTGACTTTCATTCACCTGCGTAGCTGGATTTCGCAGTATTGTACTTGGTGCATTGCTGAACAGCTCATCAGCTGCCGCCTCGCGCTCCCGCAAAGCGTCCCTTGACATTGCAGTAATCTGTGAGAGCCCCGCGTGTGTGCTGGTTACGCTGGGGAATATCTTGTTGCCAGCACCTCCCCACCTGTGTTAATGCCAGAAATAAACTCACCGCTAATGTGAAAAAATGCCACTGGCGCGTCCTCCGACCCGTCCGTTGCTCTTTCAAAGCTGGTGAAAGCTCAAGGCTACACAGGGGGCTGCCGCCGTAATTGTCCTCCTGGATTGCTACTCGCACTCGTGGCTGAGGACGGCTGCCTGCTTCAAAGGAGGGGGTTCGCCGACAGGAAGCAGACCCACTTCCCTTCCGTATTGACGTTGATTCCAAACATTCCTTAACTTCCAGAGACGGCGATAAAGAACGAGCGAACTCCTCTTTGTGGCAATAAAGAATCTCTTTATTTCTCTCTTCTGCCTGCCATGACGCGTTTCGACCGATACAACGGTCTTGATCACATACGGCTGGCTTTGCGGAAAGACTGTTTTTAAATTTGCTAAACGCGTATCACGTGATAAAACAACATGGTAAACAGACTACATTCTATTGCTATAGAATTTGAAAGAGAGTGCATTCGGTAAGTGTGTATCATTAGGCATCATACCTAAATACGTTATTATCACAATATACCCAAATATCACAAGCATAGAGTGATCTTCAGTATCTTGAAGAGGTTATATATGTATGAACCAACCATTCCTGTGTGTTCATAATCAACCACTTACATGTACTGTTTTCAACTGATAAAACAACGCATAAAACTAACAGTTATACATGTAAAAGACCTAGAATTTCTGAAGGGCACATGAAATGTACAGACATATAAATATATAAAATAAAGATATATAAATATATAAATAACTGTATAAATACCAAGTTAAAATATACATCAAAGCCCATCATTTCAGCTTAAGTGCAATTTAATTATTCATAGATGTATCAAGCGATCACTCTGAATTAGTCTAGAGGATATAAATATCCTGAGAATCTATATAGGTCTGTATGTACTCCATGTTGAAAAACCTTAAAACACCCTCTAAAATGAATAGTGCTAACTGTAAGCAATACCTCACAATTGTGCAAAAATAGCAAGAAACTGAAAAGTGCTGTAAATGTGCAATATATATACTAGGTCGCCAGTAGGTAGTTATAGTATCCATAGGAAGAGCATTTTTTGGTTTGCCAATAACTTTGGCGCCGTTTGACGAATCTTCACAAAATTTCAGAACTGCTATGACGCTCACTTCAGCTGCTATCTTATAAGTTTTGGGGTGATCCGTCAAGTGGGGGCCGAGAACCGTGGGGGTGCTTAAAAGTACGTTTTCCCCATGTTAGTTCCCATAGGACCTTTAGACACGGCTACAGCCCAAACTGCTGAACGGAATTACACCACATTTGGCAGGAAGGTAGATGTTGGTCCAAGGAAATGCCGTTTTGTGATTTGGTGTAAATCCGTTCAGTAGTTTTTGAAATATGAGGAAAAAAACCAAATATAGATATAATGGGACGCAGATCCAACAGTCCCCGTGCTGCAAGGTGATCGACTGCCAACATTTCAACCAGGAAGTGTTGGCAGCCATCTTGGGACTCGGCTTGAAGCAGAGTCCCAGAAAAAAACGTGTAAAAAAGAAAGAAAAGGGCGCAGGCAAGGAGTACCCTGACCCCCTTGACCTACTCCTGGGGTCCCTCAGTGACCCTGCAGGCCTTAGAAAGCATTTTTTTCTTTTTTTCTTTGTGGGAGTCACATAGGATCCGCGACTCCCGCCAGAAAAAAAAAGCAAGACACAGGCTTCTGCGCTTTCTTTATAATTAGCCCCCGGGTGGGCAAAATCCTAGGGGCAAGTTCAGCTTTAAAAAAAGAAGCCCTGGGTACCGGCACCTCCCTGGGTCAGTAATTAACATATGCGGGGGAGCCAGGCGGCTCTCTCCCTGCCCCGGGGACCACCACCTCCCGGGGGCTTTGTATGAAATGAATGATGGGGTCCCGGGGCCATGATCAACCCCCTTCCCTTATAATTTAAAAAAAGGCACGACGCCGGAGGCCCCGCCCCCTTTCAGCACCACTCTACAATGGCGCCTCCTGGCGCACAACTGGTTGGGGGATTAAGTCCACTTGGATCCTGAGGGCCAGAGGACTTTTGTGGTCTTCTACCCCCAATCAGTAGTGTGCTAGGAGGCGCGTCTGCAGAGTGGTGGAGAAAGGGGGTGTGGCCACCACAACCACTTAGCAATCCAGCTGTGTGGGGCTTACTGCAGGTAACAGAAGGGGTAGTTGGCCCCCAAGGACCCTCAGGAGTAATGTTGACTTCATCCCCCAACCAGTAGTGCGCCAGCAGGTGCGTTTGCAGAGTGGTGGAGAAAGGGGGTGTGGCCACCAAAGACCCCTCAGAAATCCAGCTGTGTGGGACTAAACGGAGGAAACAGGAGGGGTAGTTGGTCCCCAAGGACCCCCAAGTGCCAAGGGAACTTCATTCCCCAACGAGTAGTGCACCAGGAAGCATGTTTGCAGAGTGGTGGAGAAAGGAGGTGTGGCCTCCAACAACCTCTCAGCAATCCTGCTGTGTGGGACTTACTGGAGGTAACAGGTGGGGTAGAGCGGGATTCCTGAGAGCTAGTCTGTGGCTCCCCTCCTCTTTCTCAACCACACTGCAAACGTGACTGCTACTTAAAAAAACATAGAAATTCACTGAAAAAACCAAAGGATACAGGGACGTGTTAGTTAGGAATTAGCATTTAAAAAACCTTAGATATTCAATGAAAAAAACCAAAGGTTACAGGTACGTTATAGTTAGGAATCAGCCTTTAAAAAACCTTAGAAATTCACAGAAGAAAACAAAGGTTACAAGGACGTTATAGTTAGGAATTAGCATTTAAAAAACCTTAGAAATTCACTGAAAAAACCAAAGGTTACAGGGACGTTATAGTTAGGCTGACATTTCACTCATACAAAACCATAGAAATTCAGCCGTTATAGTTAGTCAGCTAACTATAACTCGCGCCACCGCAATGCACCGCTTATGACCTCACATATTACATCACTCATGACATGGTCAGTGGCATTCTACTCTGAGCCACTGCACTCTATGACATTCTACTCTGCGTCATTGCACTCTATGCCAATGCACTCCACACCACTCTACTATACACCACTGTACTATATGACAGCATACTCTGCAACACTGCACTCTCTGCCACTCTACACCACTGAACTCAACGACACTGAATTCAAAGCCCCTGAAATCTACACCACTGCACTCTACACCAATCCACTCTAAGCCACTCTAATCTACTCTGCACCACTGCACTCTACGCCGCTTCACTCTAATCTGAAACAATCTACTCTGCCACTGCAGTCTACAGCCCTTTATTGCACTCTGCGCCACTCCAGGAAATGCTGCTCCACACCACTGCACTCTACACTACTGCTCTCTACGACAATGCACCCTACAACACTTTACTCAAAACCAATACATTCTACACCACTGCACTTCTATACCAATCTACTCTGCACCACTGCACTGTACACCACTATACTCTATGCCATTGCACTCTACGCCACTCTACTCTACACCATTGTACTCTACGTCACTTTATTCTGCACTACTGTACACCACTGCACTCTACACCAATGCACTCTAGGCCACTCTACGCCACTCTACTCTGCAGCACTGCACTCTCTGCCACTGAACTCTATACCAATCTACCCTGCGCCACTCTACTCTGCGTCACTTTAATCAATGCTACTGCACTCTACTCTGCACCACTCAATGCCACTCTAATCTACAGTGCACCACTGCACTCTGACACTGCGCTCTACGCCACTTCACTCTATTCCTCTCTACTACACGATGCACCACTCTACTCTATGCCAGTTCACTCTACCCCACTCTACTATGCACTACTGCACTCTTTGCCACTGTACTCTACACCACTCCACGCCACTCCACTGTGCAACGCTGCACTCTACTCCAATGCACTCTATGCCACTACTTTATACCACTCCACTACCCTGCACCACTCCACTCTACGCCACTTCACTCTACTCTAAAACAATCTCCTCTACGCCACTGCACTCTATGCCACTGCACTTTACGCCACTCTACTCCACTCTGCGCCACTCTACTCTACGCCACTGCACTCAACACTGCGCCACTGTACTGGACACCAATCTACTCTATGCCACTGTGCTCTACTCCACTACCCTATGCCACTGCACTCTGCCCTGAACCACTATACTCTACCCTGCACCACTCCACTCCACTTCACTCTACTCCAAAATAATCTACGCTACAGTACTCTACTCTAAACCACTGCACCATACGCTAATTCACTCTACACCACTTTACTCAAAACAGATGCACCCTACAAACTGTACCTATGCCAATTACTTTGCACCACTGCACTTTACACCACTATACTCTACAACATTCTACTCTATACCACTGCAGTCTTCGTCACTGCACACTACGTCACTCTACACCATTCTGCTCTGTCACTGCACTCTACTCTGCTCTATTCTACTCTGCACCACTGTAATCTATGTCACTGCCCTCTGCACCACTCTACTCTGCACCACTCTACTATGCACCACTCAATGCCACTGAACTCTACCCCACTCTACTGCACTCTACGCCACTGCACTCTATGGCACTGCACCATTCTACTCTATGCCAATGCAAACTACACCACCCTTCTCTGCATCACTCTACTCTTATGTCATTGCACTCTACCTGCACCACTCCATTCTACTGTACACTACTCCACTTTATGCCACTTCACTCTATGTCACTCTACTCTGCAACACTGCTCTCTCCACCACTGAACTCTACACCACTCTACTCTGCATCACTCCACGCCACTGTACTCTACTCTGCACTACTGCACACTACTCTGTACCACTGCACTCCACAATACTTTACTCTACTCTGAAACAATCTACTTTATGCCACTGTAGTCTAAGCCACTCTATTCCACTCTGCGCCAATCCACTCTAAGCCACTCCACAATATACCACTCAATTTTATGTCACAGCACTCTATGCAACTGCTCTCTTCACCAGTGCTCTCTACACCCCTTTACTCAAAACCAATACACTGTATGCCACTACACTCTCTACTAATCTACTCTGTGCCACTGCACTGTATGCTACTATACTCTACTCTACGACACTGCACTCTATGCCACTCTACTCCATTGCACTCTGTCACTTTACTCTGCACCAATCTACGACACTGCACTCTACACCAATGAACTCTATGCCACTCTACACCACTGCAGTTTACAACACTCTACTCTGCAGCACTGCACTCTCTGCCACTGAACTCTATGCCACTCTCCTCTATGCCACTTTAATTTACTCTGCACCACTCTACACCCCTCTACTGCACTCTATGCCAATGCACTCCACGCCACTCTAATCGACTGTGCACCACTGCACTCTATGACACTGCACTCTACACCACTCCATTCCAGGCTACTCCACTCTGCACCACTCCACACCACTCCACTCTGCAACACTGCACTCTATGCCAATGCACTCTGCGCTACTACTCCTTACCACTCCACTCTACCCTGCACTACTCCACTCTACCCTGAGCCACTCCACGCTACACCACTTCACTCTACTCTGAAACAATCTACTCTACGCCACTCCACTCTATGCCACTATACTCTACGCCACTCTGCTCCATTCTGCGGCACTCCACTCTATTCCACTGCTATCAATGCGGTGCCACTCTACTCTACACCACTCTACTCTATGCCTCTGTGCTCTACCCTGCACCACTATACTCTAACCTCCACCACTCCACTCTACTCAAACAATCTACTCTGCGCCATGGTGCTCCTTGCCACTGCACTCTATGTCACTCGAATCCACTCTACGCTACTGCAGTCTACTCTATGACACTGTACTCTAAAACACTGCACTCTACATCACTTTGCTCAAAACCAGTGCACCCTACACCACTGCACCTATGCCAGCTACTTTGCACAACTGCACTTTACGCCACTATACTCTACAATATTCTTCTCTGTCTCTCCTCTCTACGCCACTGCATGCTACATCACTCTACACCACTGCACTCTACACCACTGAACTCTACGCCACTGCACTCTACCCTGCACTACTCCACTCTATGCCACTTCACTTTACGCCACTATACTCTACAACATTCTACTCTATGCCACTGCACTCTTTGTCACAGCATGCTACGGCACTCCGCACCACTGTACTCTACGTTACTGCTCTCTGCAGCACTCTACTCTGCACCACTCTAAGACCCTCCCTGCACTCTATGACCCTGCTCTCTCTACGATCCTGCTCTCTATGACCCTGCACTCTACGACCATGCACTTTATGACCGTGCACTTTACACCACTGCACTCTACACCATTGCACTCAATGCCACTGCACTCTACCCTGCCTACTCCACTCTATGCCACTTCACTCTGCGCCACTCTACTTCACTCTGCACCATTCTACTCCACTCTGTGCCACTCCAATCTATGTCATTGCACTCTGCATCACTGCAATGTACTCTGCACCACTCTACTTTATGCCACTGCACTCTATGCTACTCTATGTCACTGCACTCTATGCCAATGCACTCTACACAACTTTACTCAAAACCAGTGCACTCTACGCCAATCTACTCTGCACCACTATACTGTACGCCACTTTACTATAGGCCACTCTAATACACTACACTCTACTGTACTCCACTCCATGATACTCCACTCTATGATGCTCTACTCAATTAAAATCTGCTCCACTGACACTCTACTAGAACCTATGCCACTCCACTCTATACCACTCTACTCCACTCTATGCCATTCTACAACACTACTCCACTCCACGGAACTCCCTCTATGCCACTTTACTCCACTCTATTCTATGACACACTACTCCACTGCACTCCACTTCACCCTATGCCACTCTTCTCTATGACAATCTACTCTACTGAATGCCACTCTAGTCTACTACAATCTACACCTCCCCACTCTGCTTTACACCACTCCACAACACTCTATGCCACCCCACTCTACGACACTCTACTCAACTCTGACACTGTGCTCCACTCAACTCTATGCCCTTCCACTCTACAACACTCTGCTCCCTCAACGACACTCCACAATACTGTATGCTACTCCATATCACTCCACTTAACTCCTCTCCATGCCACTCAACTCTACTCCACGGCACTCCATTACACTCCACTCTACTTCACTTTACGACACTCCACCCCACTCTCCTTTACCCTACTAACTGTTAGCCATGCTGAACAGTAGCCACTCTGTTGTACAACTCTGATGTACAACATTGCTAAAACATATTGGCAAAGCTAATAGCTATTGCATAGGCGAGACCTATTGGCTTGGCCAATGCTTATTAGAGTTTGAAATATAATATTTTAACAGACAATTTCTCCTAACTATAACGTCATTTATATCTCGCATTAAAATTTAGGGTTGGGGACTGCATGATGTAATACAAAATATTGTATAAATTGCACAAAATGGGGGATGGGACTTTCGAAGGAATCAATTTTGGACTTAGTACATCACTACATTCCTGCACTATGATGATTTATAGTACTGTGCTGCAATGAATAAAAAGATGTTTTAAAAAAATTAGAGTTAGTAATACACAGAAGACATTCATAATATATATATAATGTGGTCAAGGTCCGAGGAGTGGACAAAACGCGTTGTAATCGCACAAAAATAATAAAGAGAAAAGCAGATTGAACTTTCTGGGAGTCGTTTCCATTCTTCTGGTGCTTGTGCAGCAGTTTCTGTGGAGACATTGACCGGCGTGGCCCTGCCGGGGGAAATGCATCGCCATTACAGAAAGTGCTGAACCCGTCCATTGAGGGCCCAAGAGGAGGTGGGGGGGGGGTGCGTGCGTGCGCGTGTGTGTGTGTGTGTGTGTGTGTGTATATATATATATATATATAAAGCTTTATTGTTTTTGATTATCTAAAACCTTTACAATTTGAAAAGAACACTGAGCCCATATTACAAATTACAACATCAAAAACTGCAGTTTCATTGTGTTTGTTAAAAACAGGTTCAATGAATAGAGAAAAAGCCAGGTCCATACTAACTGGAGACACCGAACTGGTCGGCTAGATAAAAACAGCAGATATTTACTCCTCAATGGTAGCAGCACAAAAGTTAGATAAAGTGCAAGTGACTTAAGACAGCTGTTTTTACAGAAAAAAATGGACTTCAAGTATGTCTCTTCCGGGTTAGCTTCAGCCGGAATAGCAGCAAATTGATCCTCATTAATAACAGCAGACATTGTTCTGTGTCGTGGTTGCTCTTTGGCTGTGTTCGATGAACAACATTTATGCTGGCTCTGGCTCTAGGCGTGCTTGGTTGTTTAGCCAAATATGCTCTACAGATCTTATAATGTGGCAGCCAACCCACCAAACATCACGGAACAATGTGTGCACTAAGAGGGGAGTGTCTGTGTGGCATTCATTTAAAAGGCATCTGTGGTATAGTCAGCTCTTCTTGCTTCAGAAAATGCCCCCTTCACCAAAGCCTTCTTCCTGTGACAGTGCCTCAGAATTTCATGCCAGGTGGCACAGTGCCACCCAGGATGAGGACATGTAGGTAGCACAATTCACCCATTAGTTCTGGAGTCAGGATCCTGATAAAGGGTACACACCACAACTGTGCGTAGGAAGGAGGATTTAAAACAGCCGTAACAGCATGCTTGGATAGGGAGCTATTAACACCAATCAGGCAGGCAATGTAGGTCCTGAAGCAGGCCACCTCATATAGGTCAGTGGGTAGAATCTGGTCGGAAACGTGTTGAGACTTGTGCTTCAGAAGGAAGATGAAAGGCAGAGTGAGCGCCTCTCCCTGTCAGACGAAGAAGGATGGAGAGGACGACTACGGTCAGCGCAACAAGTGCTAGACTTGGCACAGTTCACAAATTGGATGGTCGGGGACTGGTGAGTGATAGCTGCCGTAAGGGAAAAAAACTGTATCAAGAACAGCCACAAACACAAGCCAAGGTTTAGTATCCCCAATAGGGAGGTGGGGATTCATCTCAGTATCTCCAGGAAATCAGTCCCTCTAGGATCTGTACTTGGAGCCTCATAGCCCTCTCCACTACTGGATTAGGGATGAATGAACATTTGGGAGAAGCCATGAGGTTGTCAGTCACTTCAGGCAGGTGTCCATGTGGCTGCAGGTAGAACCCGCCTTTCAAAGTGCCAGTTCTGAGACCCCTGTGGTACCTGTCTGTGGTATACAGTGGGATCGGCGATGACGTGCAGAGATGCAGAGGCGGTGCTTACAGGCGGACAATGGCACAGGCTTGTGGTGATCTACGTCTACACACTGGTGGCCCTGCCCTTGCAGGAAGGGGTTTGAAAAACACTGCTGAACAGGCAATCAGCCAGAGAAGCTCAGGCACTCAAGACACAGCCAGTATTATTTACAGGCCCGTGGCGATGGAAAAGCCTCAAATTTGTGGAGCAGCCGTACATAGGAAAAGTCCACCAGTGGAATTTTCTCCACCAAGGCATAGTATGGTGAAGGAAATCCCACCTGTAGATATTCCTTGAATGACTTTCCTTCTAAGAACTTTCCACTCTACCAAATGGAAACCTGAAGGAACTTATTGAATGAGGGTGGTGAACAGATAGTACTGAGTGAAAGAGAGATGACGTCATCAGCGGTGTACTCTTTTGACATTTCGTACTGAGATTATGACCATTATGGTAGGAAATACATAAGAGAGGCTGAGACGGAAAAACCGGCTCACAAAGTCAACAGGCGTGCCTTTTCGTATCGTAAAGCCTATGTATGCTTTTATGAAATTGGTGTGGTCCTATTGCAAGATTTACTGTAGCAAGATAAGTGCTATGCAATAATCCACTGATATTGAGGGATTCGAATATGGCACTTTAAGTGGACCTGCAGTTCTCTATCTGCTGTCAGTATCTACTTATCTAGAAATGTGTGCATATGTAACGCACTTACATTATGAAAGAAAGACAGACTAGGAGATATGTAAGGTTATTCTGTAGCTGTAGGCAAGGAAATGAGCATGGTAGGTGTCCAGACAAAATCCTACTTTTAAGGAAGCATGTGCCTGCATAAAAGAACATTCAGATAAAGGTGGTTGTTAAATATTGCTCTCTGGGTAAAATTAACATCATGAAGATATATGTATTACCAACACATTTGAATACTTTTTAGGTTTTACATCTATAGCTGCTAGGCAGTGGCGTAGCGTGGATGGGGGGGGTAGTGCGGCGGTGCTCCGGGGGCGAACATTCTTGAGTCATTCTTAGGGGTGCAAAATTTTAAAAGAAAAGAGGAAGGATACTCGCCTGCCCCGGGTGCTGGCAACCCATGCTACGGCGCTGCTGCTATGCCATTCAGGTATACTGTATTCTATACTTACTTTATGGAGCTTAGGTAAAACCATTGGATTCTTTTGCTCCAAATCCCTCGGCCATTAGCTTGAGATACTGTCAACAACACCGTGGTTCAGCCCACAGGTCGATTTCAGTCGGAACGTTTTTCCATTGGCTGTTTGATTGTGTTCCTCTGCCTCCACTGTAATGCATGAGGGACTATTTTACAGTCAGTGTTCAAGCCTTTTCTATGCAGCATCCATTTCGCAGGTGCTTTTGTCTGGGCTCTCTCCACAGTTCACAAAGCAAGTCAACAATACACAGGACAGCCGTCAAACCTATTAGTGTTGCCAGTGCTTGTTTAGAATAATACATCATATTACAAAAATAATTGTGCAGCTGACTTGGTATATCGTTAGTGATTTCCTTTAGGGCATCGATCATGTATGCAGTTTTCATTTTCTCAAGTTATATGTCTCTACACGGAGCGGGGCTCTCCAGACCTCTCACACTACCTGAAAACTGGGCTGGCCACAGGAAACAATATTCTAGGCCGTTTGGAGGAGTAGTTATTTGGTCACATTTGATTCCCTGAACTCCATAATCACAGAAAGAGAAAAACACAATATTTGCAGAAGAATTTTAAATGAATTGTAATGAAAGGAGGTGCCACCCAATCAGACCCTCCCCCTGTATTTGCACTTGGTAACCTAAAGAGTTCTGTTCTCTTTCCAAGTTCAACAGGAAGCTTAATACATGTAATGGTGTCTTTGATGACCCACCCAAACAAGACTTGCACTTTGAGATCCCTTAACAGGCAGATTTTATATGATTTTGAAAACTGTAACTTTTGTACCAATTTGTAAATTTAGTGCACTAGGGGGCATGGCCAAGCGAGCCAACATGGCGGACGCCTTGTAAAGAGCTCCAGCTCACCACATCCAATATCCGCAATAATCATCCCAAGTTCCTCATAATAGCGGATCAGGCTTACGCTACTGGACACTGTGGGCTGAAAACAAGACGATTCCCGGAGATGCCGCTGCGGATCCGCTCCGGGGGGCACTGACGAGCCCCGGCGGTGGTATCGGGCCTGGCACGTGGCGCCTGGTGCTGCCGGACTACCCGAGGCTTGGCTCGGTGCTCCGGGCAGCGCTGCGGCGGCCTGATTTGTGACTCTTGGCGGTGGAGGAGCTACAGATTATCGGGGCCGGGCCGCGGCTGGGCCCCGGAGAGCAACGGCGGAGAGACCTCCGGTGCTGCCCGACTGCTGGAGATGCTGAGAATGCAGCGGCCCACGGTGAGTCTCTGTGACACCAAGGGGGGGGCACCTTCCATGCAGCGGAGGACCTGACGGCCCAGCAGGGGGGAACAGAGACGCATATCGCCACTCATTTGTGCATATATTGGGCTCGAGACCTGGCGGCTGTAGTTGGGTGCCGCCCCTCCCCCCCATCTCTTCCTGGACGGTTTGCCCGGAGAGACAGGCCGGAGCCGATCGACCCCTCAGTGGGGCTCCGGTGCGGAATCGGCCCATTTGCCACTGTCTGCGGTGAGGCCCGGGAGTGCCAATACTGCCATCAACATAACGGTCCCATAGACCCGGGAGTGGCCGCGGAACAGTGCGGGGTTGCGGCCCGGGGGCGGTGGAGCCCCTCCTCCCTTGTGGAGGACGACAAGACCTGTGTACAGAACGGACACCGCACGGGCCCGTGCTGCATGGGGGCACCCCAGGACGGGGAAGGGCTCTCGGGGTGCCGCTAGCGACGCATTAAAGTGCCCTGAATCTAGGGGCTGCGAGCTGACTGGAAATACGGCGTGCCCTGGTGGCTGTTGGGGCTTATGGTGAGTGCCCTTAAGATTGTAAGCGAAGGTGCTAAGGAGGGGTCCCCCACATCGCAGGACCCGGTGCCGGCCCCCTGGTTGACCAGACCTCACTGAAGCCTTTGGAAATACATGACAGGAGCTATTGCTGTGGTTGCGGAGAGAAGAGAGGCCCTAAACCTGCTGGGCGACCTGGCGCCAAACTAGACGTGCTGTGTAATCGGGGCCTTTTCTGCAGACGCCCAGAGTGTTTGGGCCTTCTTGGCTTGCTGTGCGCCCCTGCCGGAGGAGTGGGTGGAGCGCCGGGGGTTGGCGGTCCGTGAGTGGCAGAAGCAGCCATGGTAGCCCCAGTGCGGCTTTCTGCTCCGGATAGACTGGTTCTGTGAGGGCTTGCTCCCGGGGCCTCCCGCCCCCGCTCCCACAAGATAGCAACAACTGGAGACCACCACCTGCCGTACTCGCTGGGGCCACCATGGCTAAAGACAAATTACCCACATCTTCAGCCAAACAGAGCACGCTGGATCAGTTTACGACCACCCCCCCTGCGAGGAGGGGGGCGCCCCGGCTCATGTCCCGGTGCCAGACAATGCAGCCCTGCTGGTGGTGATTACACAGTCCCAGGACGCGCTTGAGGCCAAAATCGGGGCGGTGGGTACTAAAGTTTCTTTCCTTCGTCAGGACCTTCGCAAGGCCGTCGACCGCACCACCGAAGCGGAGTCCCGCGTCTCGGTTGTGGAAGACACAGTCACAACCCTCCATAAGCAAGTCAACCGCCTGACTGTAATCACGCAAAAACTTGCTACAAGGGCCGAGGATGCCGAGGGCCGCGCGAGACGCAACAACTTGCGCTTTGTGGGCTTCCCTGAGAACTGTGAAGGAGCCTCAGCGACCCAATTTATAACACAATGGCTGCGCTCATTGATGCCAGAGGGTTCCCTCTCTTCTTGCTTTGTGGTGGAGCGGGCCCACAGAGCCTTGGCGGCGCGGCATCCCCTGGGTGCCCGACCCCGTCCAACCATTGCCAAACTCCTCAACTATATGGACAGGGACGCAATCCTGCAGTTCGCCCAAGGCCATAAAGATAAACTGACCCACGAATCGCAAAAAATAATATTCCCAGACCATACCCGTCTTGTACAGCAGCAGCGTCAATCCTTCGTAGCCGCCAAGCGCAAGCTGAGAGACCTTAACATTCATGCTATTGTACCCCGCACGGATGCAAGTCATATACAAATCTAAAACGCTCTTCTTCGACACCTCGGAAGAGATTTTCAAATGGACCGAGAAAACTATTTCACTCAAGCTGAATTCTCCGCCTCCACAGGACTCTGACTCCTCTCAGGGTATCAGACAGAGCAGCCCGAAGAAGCATTTGTCGAAGCGGCGACATCGCTCACGATCGAATTGGCGCTCCCAGACGCAGAGAGAGGACTCCTAAACCAGTTGCTTACCACTCATTGTACTTTCCTTTTCCTTTTCTCTGTCTCTCTCTCTGCTGTACCTTATGCTGCTCTCACCTCCAGTAGTAGAGTTTAGTCATATACATTGATCGTTTGGACACCTGGTACAAAAGGGGACCATGGGTCATGGTGGGCCTTCCCGAGTCCCACTCACGTTTGTACACGACAGATGGATGGGGGGATGTGGTCTCTAGGGCTCCATTGGCGTTGGGCCTCCTGGACCCCCCGTTGGGGTTCTGGAACTGCCCCCGCCGCGACAGATACTTCTTGTTTTCTGAAGTATAGGGTTGGGGGGAGGGGGTTTGGGTTAGTTCTGTTCCATTGGTCACATCTGTTATTGGCTGAGCACTGGCACGAGCGTTTCCCCATCTTCACGCATGACACTCAGAGATATCACTTTTATCCAAGATCCACTAATGATTGACACACATAGGGCTCACCCCAGTGAGATTCAGGTCATGACCTGGAATGTGTGGGGGATGTTAGATAGGATCAGCGGGCGCCGTATTAAAACAGGCCAAGAGACTGGGTGTAGACATCCTGTTGTTGCAAGAGACCCACATGATGGGCAACAAAGCCCCATGCTTAGCGCGTTATGGATTTTACCAGGTTTACCACACTAGTTTCATCCGTGGTTCACGGGGTACGGGTATCCTTATCCACCGCAGGATCCCTTTCAGATGTTCCCAGACATGGCTGGATTCAAGCGGGCGATACACTGTAATTGCGGGTACACTATATGGGGAATCCCTGATACTGGGTAGTTTTTATGCTCCACCTCAGCTTGGACATACATTTGTTGAGAGGGTTGTGGGCTTGTGGGGAACCTTACCTGAGGGACTGTCTGTGATGGAGGGTGTCTGGAATTATACTATGTACCAAATCGACAGGTGGCGCCCCAGTGATCGAAGTCACACTGATCGTGACTCCAAGTTGTGTCTTTTGGCGTCCTCCTTGGGTTGGTCCGATATCTGGAGGGCGTATCACCCGACGGCTGCCGAGTACACCTTTCTCTCGCCTACACATGGCTCCCTCTCGCGGCTAGATTACATCTTTCTCCCCTCACGGTATATTCATATGGCTGCGTCTACCTCTATTCTTCCACGGGGCCTTTCTGACCATTCCCGGGTGATCCTTAAGCTTCACGTGGGACCTCCGCAATCCTACCCCCGCTGGCGGATGTCGCCATGGCATCTGAGAGACCCGGAATACACGACAACCCTCCACCAGGCTATCATTGAGTATCTCTCCTCCAATACCGAGTCCACAGCCTCCGCGGTGGTGCTGTGGGAAGCACTTAAGCCCACAATACGGGGCATTGACATTAGCTACCGTATAGGAGTAAAGCGGCAACGCCTAGCTCAGATCATAGAATTAGAGACGCGACAACGGGGATTAGAGGAGGAAATGCAGACGGGTGGTGGAACACAGGCTCAAAGACAACTCCTCTTGACACAACAACAGATCCAGCAGCTGCTTGCTAATGAAGCCCAATTGGCATGGCAGGCGACGCAGCATTGAATATATCAGTGGGGAGACAAATCGAGCAAGACCCTACATCGGTTATGCCAAGTTCATAACACCCCGTCCCCTACACCCATACTACGGGGCATCAATGGTATCCTCCATTCATACCCGCACACAGTGGTTCAAGCATTCGCCACATACTACACTGACCTTTATCAGCACAGGGCAGGTCTATCCCCAGACCTGATACAAGAATTCTTGCGGGACATACCCCAAAGCAACTGTCAAATGAGGTGCGTGATCAGATTGACGCCCCATCACCTTAGAGGAGCTTACCAATGCTCTTCACGACATTCATCCAGGTAGGTCCCCGGGCCCCAATGGTTTTCCTAGTGAGTTTTTCCGAGGTTGTATCTCCCAGATGGGCCTACCTCTCCTAGCGTCACCGCAGGAGTCCTTGAAACTGGGGATTCTTCCGCCCGACTGGTGGCATGCGGAGATTGTAGTTTTCCTCAAGCCAGGTCGCCCCCCGATGACCTGTCGTCATTTCGCCCCATATCGCTATTAAATTTTGAAGCAAAACTCTTAGGTAAGATCCTGGCCAATCGACTGTTACCACACATCACCGAACTGGTCCACCCCGACCAGTCCGGCTTCATGCCACAACGCTCCACACGCCATAACAGAAGACGAGTGCACAATGCCCTTGCCATGGTTCCGAAGTTGGGGCGCCCTGCGGCGGTCCTTCTCGCGGACATTGACAAGGCCTTTGATTCGCTGGACTGGGGGTACCTATTCCTCCTGCTCCAGGCCTTAAATTTTGGTCCCCGTGCTATCTCCTACATCCGCCTCCTGTACACGGACTTATCTGATGCTGTGCGCATCGCCGGGGCTGTTTCAGACCCATTTCCCATCCGTACGGGGCACGCGGCAGGGGTGCCCTCTGTCCCCACTCCTATTTGCGCTTGCTATCGAGCCATTCGCGAATTGGTCCGTGGATTTCAGTGGTCCGAGGAGGTTTCGGGTAGGATTGCATTATATGCGGACGATGTCCTTTTCTTCCTAACTGACCCGGGATCTTCGGGCCCCCGGATACTGCAGATCCTGAGGGTATTTGGGGAAACTTCGGGCCTCTGCACAAACCAATCCAAATCCACTCTGTATTCAATTTGCGGAGTCCAGGGTCGAGGTAGATGGGCCACTCAACTGAAGCGGGCATCTGAAGGTTTCACATACCTGGGGGTATTTATATCAGCTGATCCGGCGAAGTCCTGGGCCCACAATATACAACCCCTTTTGTCTAAGGTCAGAAGCGAGGTGCAGACCTGGTCTCCCTTACCTCTGTCCCTCTACGGTCGGTCAGCAATTTTCAAAATGGTCTCGCTACCACGCATCTTATATCGGCTCCAAAACTATCCATACGACATTCCCCAATCGTGTTTTGCACAAATCAACTCACTCCTCAATACATTTCTATGGGACAGAGGGGCTGTACGTGTCACACTGCAGACGTGTACTCAATCCACCTACTGCGGCGGGATCGCAGCATCCGACAACTTCGCCTATTATCAGGGCCGGACTTGGAACCGAAACCGGCCCTGGCAAACTGCTCGGCCGGCCCCTCTGGGGGATGGTGGGGGTGAGGCCGAGCTGTTATCTAAGGCCGGTTTCAGCCGATTTTATTACAGGGGGCCGATATTGCCGGCCCGGGTCACAAAAAAGGCCCCCCAGGGGCCCTAAACCAGCCCCCACCCTGGCGGCCCACCGGGAAAATGCCCGGTGACCGCTACGGCCAGTCCGGCCCTGCCTATTATGCCGCCTTCCACCTCCTCAATATAAATGATTGGTGGTACTGTTCCCAAACAGACCCAGCCTATGCTGTCGAAAGAATAATGTTGGGGGACCGCGCGCTGCTCGACATGCTGTATAGCCGTTGCCGGCTGGACCACTTGCCCCCAGCAACTAAAGTCGTTATTCGGCTGTGGAGGCGAGTGGTCAGCCGGATGGGATGGGCTGGGCGGCTAACACAAACAACTCCGCTGTGGCAGGGTGTCAATCTTCACCAAGTGGCACGGCTGCCAGTTTTTCGTACGTGGGACCTTATAGGCATATCCACACTTGGGGACGTCATGAAGGGGGTGGTTCTAAAATCCTTTCAACAACTACAGGAAGACTTTCACCTTCATCAAAACCAATTCTATAAATACCTCCAATTAAGACATGCCCTCTCCCCGTACATTGCAGCGCTGACAGAACTCCCGGAATTCCACCCACTAGAAGGGCGACTGTTAATGGGGGATATTGGAGCCAACAAAATTAGACAGGTGTACCAAACTATAGTTGCACACAACAGTACAACATTAGACGCACTCCGACAGAATTGGGTCAGTGATATTCCAGATCTAACAGTTGTGCGGCTGTTGTGTCTCGTTATCGCCTGATTCAGTTTAAATTTCTACATAGAGCCTACTATACTTGCCACTGCCTTTGGCGCATGGGAGTAATACCGTCATCGGAGTGCTTGAGATGTACACGAGAGACGGGTACCTTCCTGCATACAGTGTGGATCTGCCCAGTTCTCCAGCCCTAGTGGGATAAAATACTGGCCTGCCTGGGTAAAGTGCTCTCATGGAGGATTCCGTCTGATCCCAAAATCACTTTATTACATAGTACAGATGACATTGGAGGCAACAGGTATAAACAACACTTGCTATTCACTGGACTTACACTAGCCAAGCGGGATATCGCTCAGTTCTGGAAGAGTAGTTCTCCGTCGCCCCTCGGGAAGTGGAAAAAAGCTCTGGATTGGTGCATGGGTATGGAGCTAGCTGTGTTCCAGGCTAGAGGCTGCCCATAGAAACATCGAAAGATATGGCAGCGAAGGGCAGAATACAGAGGTATTGAATTGCCGGAGGTGGAATCCATAGATACTATCATACAACGAGAATAATTCCGTAATAACGTTGCCCTTCGATACTAAATCCAACCACACAGCGAACATATAACATTAAGAATTGGGTGGTGTGGGTGGGGGGGTGATTCGAATGCCTAGATCGGCCATGTTCTTATAAGTTTGCTTTTATGATTTCCTTTGTACTATCACTCTGGTACACTATGTCAAACAGTAATGCCTCCATTGATGTGTTGGCCGTCGGCCTATACTGTACCGCTATAAAACTGAATAAAGTTTGTTTGGGGAAAAAAAAATCGTACACTATGTCTGTTGGATGCTTCATGGAAAAGCTTATGACCAACACAGTAGGTGTGAGTGGGTTATGGTGACAAGCCAATGCTAAAGGTGACAGGCCTGATTCTTAATAATGAAAAGTTAGGCCTGACATATTTATTATGAAAAGGGTATGTTAAAGTCTAGTCATTTAAGGATGGATTGTTTATTACTCTGTATTGAAGCCAGCAGATCGGTATTTTGTTACATATAATCTCACAGGTTGCCATAGTAGGGAAAGGTTATTATGTTGATTATCACTTCTGACAAACCCTGGGAGTCAAGGTTTCATTTCCACTTTGATAATTATTGGAGGAATTTCTTTGGATGGCCTGACATGCCTAGCTGTCTGTCAGGATATATTTTATAAAACAAGTCATTAAGTAATATATACATCCATATATATACATATAGATTAAAGGAGGGCCTTTGGGTCAGTCTTCTTCTGCCATTGGTCCATCTGGTTGTCATTTCCGCTCTGCTTCCATCCATGACAGCGTACTGCCTGGGGTAATGACTCAGTCCATATCAGTCATCGACTCTCTTGCACTGTGAGTTTCTGAAAATTAAGGCTTCAGTATCAGGGCTGGTTGGCAGGCCTTTCGTTTCAATGTTCTCCTTTTATATTTCCCCTTTCATTTCTTTTTATTTTATTTTACTAAAAATCATACTACAACTCCCTAGGAAGCGCTATCAGGTCGCTTGATTACTGCGCATTTCATCTGCAGTGCGCTGCATCCTCCGTGGCCACTTCCTCCAAACCAGGCGACCATTATGGAATGCTGTTGTCCATAAAGTACCATTGTTTTACCAGCCCAAGATGGCCAACACATTGGTCTGCTTACCTTATTGAGGGCTGAGCCAGACAAGGGCTGGAGTTTGCGCTCGGGACGGGTCTATCGCACCTTTGCATGTTATCTGTTTCGTGATTGCATCGGACCCTGGAGCGGCACTTTCTAAGAATGTTGAGTCCTGCTCCATCTGCCTTGTGATTTCACCTGTGATACAGGTAATACTTCTAATCAGAGTAAATTGTAGCCCTGTGTCATTGACACCTTGAAAATGTGCATTCAGGCACTACACTGGGTGACTCACCATCCCCGTTACTATGGTGTGTGTTGTGAGATCAGTGCACAGTATTCTCCCTAGGGAGAGTTGGAGTCCAGTACAAAGGCCATATGACGCCATGCATTCAGTAAAGGCAGGAGACGTGTTAGGTTGATCTGCACATTGCCCTCTGATTATCAAGGTGGTGCCATACTACTGTGATCCAACCAAACCATTACTAACAGAAACAGAGCAGCTGCTTATTTACAAAATAACATCAAGTCAGACATCAAGAGTGGAAGAGACCCCTCCCTCTGCAGAGTAGCACACTTACCTCCACTGGACGGCAGACAGAAATGTGTCCTTTGCACTGTCCTTACAACTTGGCATAAGTCTCCTGTGTCTTCCACACCGTTCTACTGACCTTTGACCTCATGCCCTCTCCTGTTTGCAAACATACATGTGAGTACCAAGTTTTCAGCATTATTTCTTGCCCCTTTGTTTGTCCTTGAATGCAGCAGGCGAAAGAACAGGCGCTGCCTGTGTTATTGTCTGCACACTGCAGACCTATGTAATTATTCACATAGGAATATTTATTCCATGATATAAAAATGTCATATAAGTGAACATTAGGGTACTCATTTTGTTAAATGACTGGTACGTTTGGTTATAACCGAAAACCCTCTGTATTGTGGAAACAAGCAAAGTGTAAATCCACAGGTGAAGATTTCTCCAGTGTAATGACCACCAGCCTGTTATCCTTATAGTGAGGATATTGGGTGGATTCTCCTTTTTTCTTCAGATATTGGAGGACTTTCTTCGACCACCAAACCCTGAGGCCTTTAATACTTGACGTACCCATGCAGTCCATTCCTTAATTCCCAAACCCTTGCACGGACAGTGATTCCAAAATTACCTTCTAAGGGTGCAAGGCCCCATCTTTAACTCGGACTCTGCAGGCGCTGTTAAGTGCCTGCGCCTTCATGTGGGCGCGTGCCCTCATTTGTACGGGGTTGTTTCAAAGCACGGCCTCTCCCTTGCACCTGCAAATGTTCCCCTTGCATGAGATGCACCTGAGTAGAAATGCCTTGAAGGGAAGTGCAAAATGTATGTCACCCTTGGGTGTGGAACATTATAGGCCACACCCGCCCGCCCCACGGAGGACTTGGAAACATGGCGTTCCTGATTCTCTGTACCATCCATGAGAAGGGTTTGCATCCCAAGGGCAAGGCTCATCTATTTCTCCTGGCATGGGCCATGATGTTCTAATTCAAGTGGTCTGCGCGCATGTGTAGTCGAACGGCAGAGATGGCTGAGAACATCAAGGCGCACTGGGTAGGATGTGGACCCTCGTCACTGAAAGAGTGACGTCAGACCTTTAAACCACTAAAGAGAATGGGCCCATTCAAGCCTTAGAAGGGCACCTGGGCAGTCCTGAGTCAACACAATGGAGTTTTATGGAGGATGGGGACCTGGGCCTGAGGGACCAGCTGCTAGATGAACAAGTTCTAAGGGGCACCACAGCAACTTAAGCACAAGCAGAGGAACTTAAGCACAAGCTGGAAGTGACTGCAGGAGTGGGGTATGTTCGCCTGGAGACATGGAATTCCTTATACCATTAGGAAGTGTTCCACTACTATTAGACACAGTCTTCCAATGGCCCTCATTGAACGGTGTAGATACCTCAGTTTGTGCAAATGAGTGTAAAGCAGGTCACTGTGGGCACTGAGTTCTGAGTCTCTAACCCCACAGCACCTCCCTGAGTAAGCCTTGGAACGCCCTGCTTCATGATCCTGGGGGTCAGGTGCAAAATGGTCCCTTAGTATGTTCTGAGGACAGCGGAGGAAAACAACAATATTTGACAAAATTGTTCCCAGTGGCAACTGTGTGCTCTGTTATCCACAAAAAGTTCAACCAACAGACAACTAAATAACAATGTTTTGGTCACATCCCACTTACTGAAGTGGGAAGCAGCAGGGTGTGTGGTGTATATTCATCCAAGCAGCTGGTGTCTCACTGGCATCAGACCACATGTCCTTTCCAGGTCAACCCCCCCCCCCCCCACCCGCCAGTGTGGTCTGCTGTGATCCCCAGCAAAGGACTGTGCTATATACAGGTTCTGCTGGGTTCAGTGTCATAGACTGTGCTTCAGGTTAGCCCAAAACCACTTCTTCAAAGGCAACTGATAAACATTATCTAAAGTGGCAAAAGACTGGCTATGAGAGGAGGCCGCAACATAGGAAGCAACAGTCCCTATGTATGTAACAGCTGATGACAGAGAAAACCAGGATAGGCAGGGTACAGTCTTGCTGGAGTCTAACATGCAGTATAGCATTTGTGAACACCATGGAGCACTCAAAATCATGAGAAAGAGCACTGGAAAGGAGGTGCTGAGGGCGCAGGCAAGGAATTGTTAACGGACTGGTATCCATTGATAACATTGATTCAAACACGTTTCTATGACGTTGGCAAGCCTGGTTCAGGCTTTAGAGAGCTAGCAAGGTCAGGGATCTAAATTGGCCGCGTATATAATATAGGTGGCTTCTGTCAAGTGCTGGTGCAAATATGTTTTTAAAATGTCCATGCTTCAGGAGCGTTAACTGTGCTGTAAAGTGGGCACAACGTGAACAATGTGACCTTATAAGATACAATTTTAAAACAAAATTGATATAGCAAGGGGACTTTCCGTGGTCGAGCCAATGTTGAAGAGGAGTTCTATGTAATGGGTCTTGTTCAAGCAGGCTATGATATTCTTCAAATGGCCATCATAGAATAGTTCAATGAATCAGACCTACATATTAGTGCCCTCATAAACTCTGTCTTCTCACTCAAAGTGGGTCAATGTGCGAACCTGCTCCTGTTCCAGGTATTCGCAGCTAATTGTCAAACTACATTACAGAACTTTGGGAAGAACATTCGTAGAGCACATATTGTTGTAAGCAAACAGTTACAATAAGGTACATTCTGCAGCTACTGATAAGATGTGGAACTCGAAAGGGCCTTTTGTACAACCTCATTCTGCATTACATGCATGTTACATTGCATCAAAGGCAGTATTTATGGGATGACAGGTGTGCCAATTTAGGACAGCAAGAAGAACAAATGGTCCAATCAGATATATTTAATGCTGCCTATTTATTTATCTGTAGGGAAAATTGGACCACGAGATGGTGTATAAAGATATATTGCAGAGGATCGACTGAGAGAGATCTACGGATACGTTCACCTTCTTGGGAAAATGTACGGAAATAGACACATTGACCCTATACTTATGCCAGTTGATATCGAAAATAGCCTTACCAGACACAAGTCGCAGGCAGACAGTAAAATAACATGTTTGTTTAAAATGCAAATTTTACCATGTCAAAGCTGATCTTTGGACTTATTGCAACCCATTTACCAATGAGATAGTGGATGCTTATTCCTTTTAATAGTATGTTACTGTGAAACTGATTAGACACTATTAGCCACACAACCAAATAAAACTATTTGAGGATAATGTGCACTATCTCAAAAAACATAAGGTGTCAAAAAATGGCGAGCTTTCTGTGTGGTAATGTTCATCTACATAGACACAAATAACTCTGTGACTCTCTGGATACATTGACTTCTCGGTCTTATGAAGCCAATCCTCCTAAGTGGGACTGAAGTCTAGGGAATAGCCTAATCTCGAGATTACACAGAGCAAAGACATTAGTTCAGGGCCAGAAATATGACCCAAAAATGACCCAACAATGGACACCTAACAATGCATGCCCAGCACAGACAGGGCCACGCCTAGCACTGTTTCATATAGATAAATAGTTATCAAAAAATCAGATACAACTCAATAACAAGAGAATAAGCTCAAAAGTTGGCAAACTCACAAAAATAGAGACAAAAACCACTGGCCACTGAAAACCTCCTCTTGCGTCTTGTCTCTGGGTTCTGGAGTGTCAGAGATTACAGGGTCGGTACTAACATTTACTGCAAAAGCCCCAGGGCCCCATGTACCATTTCACTCCACTTTGATTGAATTTTCCAATTATCCATGGCCACCTAGACAGAACAGTCCAGGCCTTACTCCAGTAGCAACTCCATTATAGCCAAACACACAATAGACAATACCCAGTCAGCAGTATTGCCCCGAAAATAAACAAGAAGTTATTTTCATATGTAGGACAGTTAAAATGATGAACAATGAAACATAACCAGGACATACCACCTTCTTGGGCCAGCATATGACTACCAATTATTTTATGGTTCTCACATATTACATTTTGTAGTTCAAGTAACACAGAGGCATCCATAGACAATGTTAGCCTCTTCTTAATCATTTCAGGAAATAATCCAGCCACTCCCGTGATTTGTTAGCTATGCTTCAAGCCTGCAGCTCTCAGTCCTCTTACTGTGGCTTAAATTCTAGTCTTAATTTGCTGTAAAGACTTCAGAAACAAATACTATGATGTAGAATGCATGCTATGGCTGTCCTTTTTTCTAGCTTCCTAATGAGTGGAGTGTCAAGCCGTCAACCGAGCGAGTTTGATGCCAAGAGGCTTTTGTACCCAAACTCATCCCTGGAAGTCAATAAAAATTCCCACCTACAAAAAAACATTGTTTGATGGCAGGAAAGTATGTTTTAGAGTCAATGTTCCACTACTCGTTGTAGGGAGGGTCATTGGACACAATTCAGCAGGGACGAGTCACTCTTCTAACAGGTCTCCAAAGTCAGAGTTTCTCAAAGAGGGGCAAAGGGCACTGGAAATGGGTTAACACGTAGGGTAGATGTAAAATGGGAACCAAACATAATGGGCTGTATCTCATGAATGGCTGGTCAAGGTGGACATGTTCATATTGAGAGGGCACCTACTGAACCTTGACAACCATTTCCCACTAGCAACTGGAAACTGGAATTCAGCATTAGGGTCCAGCTGAGTCTCTATACCAAGACATCGCCTGAGCTGCAAGGGGCAGACAGATGGCTGAAACGGTTCCAGAATCAGGGCAACCAGCCAAAGTCAACAGAGAGTGATCCTAATGCCTAAGGTCAACAACCTGTGTGTTTTTCTTGGCCTTGAAATGGAGTGGGGCATCTATAATTGAAGCGACTGTACAAGGTGGACCAGGGCAATGAAGGATCAATGAATGTGCAGACCTGGAATGTGTCCTGAGTGTTTTACCACCAGAAGTTTAAAACTTGACCTGCACTTATATCAACTCCAGAATTTCGGCTACCAACAAATGGTCAAGATAAGTAGATGATGCATTAAGAATATTACATCCGAACTCCCCTATATATGCTTACCTTGACAATACGCTGGTAGTGGAAATAGTGTAGTCAATATAAGTGTATGTAGCTTTTTTGACATATAATGTTGATTGCAGGTTCATGATGCTCTTCCAGACCAGATGTCTTTAATCTGGCTCTGGCGATTTGAAGTAATTGTGGCTGTTGGACAACTCACTCCCTGGAGGCGATCTCCACGACAATTTTAATGCTTGGTGGGCCTTGCTGCTTGCCCTTCTAGCCAGTAGTCCGCTTGTCATAGGGCTCCCTCTTCTGTTAGGGCAGACGCTCCTTTTTGCTGCTGAAGCAGATCTTCTCTTGAAATCTTACAAATACAACCTTATGGCTCAAGAGAAGCAGTATTTATCTAAAACTTTTAGACACCTTTAGATCTCCTGCCTTGCTCTACAATTTGGTGTCACTCAAGGTTCCTTGTTATCGTCCTCTCTTTTAAACATTTAAATGAAGCCTCTAGGCCCAAAGCTTCAAGAAAACCCCATCTCCCAATTTAGTCCATGTTCCACTCAGAAACATGTACTGTATTTTCTGACACTGTTTGAAATACTCTGCTGCAACTTCAGAACCCTAACCCTATATAAACTAAGTTTCCCTGAGAAAGTTGGGTTGCTTTCATGGTTTTATGTGAAATGCACGGTTGCTCCTGTTGCTAGGTCCGTACTGTTCAAATATCTTGAAAAAACAAATCCTAAAAAAACAATATCATGGACTTTGAAGAAGCCCAGTTGTAGAGAAGAGAATGCATTTTATACAACAGGGTGAGAATGCTCCTCCCCCAGGGTTACCAGTAAAAGGCCTGTGCCCATCAGAAGACTTTTAGCCACCACCAACCATCAGTTACTCTATAACCTGAGGCGAGTGGCCAGTCTCCACTATGGATGGCAGTACACTTTCAGATTTATCAGCTGACCAGAAGAGCCTTGTGGTCTGCTGTTGACTCATCTTTAAACTACAACATCCTCAGTGTACATAGAGAATGTTGAACACACCGACGGAAAAATGCAGGGTAGAACAGACAAAATGAGAACAGGGACAGATGCCTCCTCAGGCCTCGAAAAAGTATTTGCCAGTCACTATGACAAGTCAGATTTTATCAGGTTGATCTATTTTTATAACCTACTGGTTCATTCTGGTGAGTGAACTTAAGCTGGAAAGTAACAGGTGTCTGTTCATTCAGAAAGTGAATGTGCAAAAAAGATGCCTTTAAATCTTGATTTTATCTTGACACATTTGCTGCCTATACAAGGACAGTGGTCAAATGCTAGTTTGTCCTTTTACTAATTGTGGCTTAACTTATCCTGGAAAATGGTGTTTACTTTTCCTTCTCTTACTACAGTTAGATGTTTTTGTCAAGTGAGCTGTCTGACAATCATTGTGAAACAAAAGGCCGCAAGATGTTGGATTTTTCTAACACACAACATTTAAATAACTCGTAAATGAATAGGACAAATATTTCAAAATATATCAGGAA
This sequence comes from Calotriton arnoldi, assembly GCA_963921515.1. Taxonomy (NCBI): domain Eukaryota; kingdom Metazoa; phylum Chordata; class Amphibia; order Caudata; family Salamandridae; genus Calotriton; species Calotriton arnoldi. Next base: position 2,629,219 of record CAWUFW010001403.1, on the reverse strand, counting down.
TAAGCACAAAAAAAATTGTACTTCAGAAGTGTGAGGTAAACAAAGATTTAAAAAGGAGCAAAACATATCAGAACACTTTACTGGTGATGTGCAGATGACAAATAAGCAGAAACTCGATTTCCAAACATCATTGTTTGGACACTATATCGTTTTATCAGTAAAACTGCATGTCAGTCACTGGGGGGTGGTCTGACCCGGCCTATTGGACTGAGCTTAGAACTATGAATTTCCCGCAAATCCAAGCCTACTTATATGGGGCTCCCATCCCACAGGCGATTCCACCTATCACAAGAGCGGTCCTAGTGGCATGGCGCTCTGCCCTGCGATACACGCGCTGGGACAAACGACTTACCCAACATACACCTTTGTGGCATGCCACGTGGCTGCGAGAGGTATCGACCCTTGAGGGCTTTCGGCAGTGGGATCGTGTCGGGATCTCACTCCTTGGGCGCGCCTGGGTGGGAGACCACATCAGGGCCTTCCCTGATCTGCAACAGCGTCACTCCCTTCACACCTCCCAATTTTATAAGTATTTACAACTTCGCCACGCCCTTACCACGCATATTCCACCAGGCACGTCGCTTCCCGAGTTTAGCCCGCTGGAAGCCCAGGTTATGATGGGAAACTTGGGCAGAGGAGGGGTGTCACGGATATACCGCTCCCTAGTGAACAATGGCCCCACTATCCTAGACTCGCTGCGAACCCGCTGGGAGAGATGGTTGGGTCCCCTAGAAGAAGCAGACTGGTGCGACGCCCTTATGGCTCCCAAAACTCTTACGACCTCCTCTAAATTACGTCTCATTCAACTTTACTATCTCCACATGGTCTACCTCACCCCTGCGCGCCTACACAAGGCGGGACTTAGCCCCTCCCCTGATTGTACACGATGTGGCCAAGCTCCGGCCGATTTTTACCAGATGGTCTGGTTGTGCCCTGGTCTTGCCCCGTTCTGGTCGGGGGTGGAATCTGAACTCACGAAAAACTCTGGGTTGGCAAGTCCCTCATGATCCTATACGCCTTCTTCTGGGAGTATTTGATGGTCTGGACGGCTCTAGAGCCAACAAACACTTTCTGGGCACGGCGGTGGCCAAGCGAGACATCGCGGCAGCCTGGGCTCAGGCCAAACCCCCTACCTTACGAAAGTGGCGACGGGGGTGGACTGGTGCGTGGCCCAGGAGGAGCCCCTCTTTGAGGCACGGGGATGTCCTGGGAAGTTCCACAAGGTATGGGGCAAATGGCTGAATTTACTGTTTTTAATTATTTGCTCAGCTTTTCTCCTACATCATTACATTGCCTTTTAACTGGGGTGGCATGCTCGAATGCTTTAATCATGGCTGTGTTTTTTTTTTTGTTGTCTGTCAGAGATGGACTTTGATCTACTATGCAATTATATGCTGTCCTTTTGTGTGTTTATTTTCCAAATGCAAATAAACTTGATTATCAAAAAAAAACTGCATGTCAGTGGGAACTTTTGTGGCCATTTAAATGGAAAATCTGCTAATTGCAAATGACGGTGTGCTACCACTTTATGCTTTATTTATGTATTTTTAAAAGTGTTAGTTTTTAAACATGATTTGAGAAACATTCCCACCTCTGCCCTGATGACAATGCTGTTAACAATCTAAGAGGCAAGTCAGGGGTCAAGTGTATCCTACATGTGACTAGATTTGTATTATGTTTGGAGCAAACACTCAGTCTATCAAATTAAACAAAATGTTTTTTTTATACAACAGACATGCTGAACTCTTGTAGGTGAAGGTTTTCTCATATGTGATAAAGAAGAAAATGGCAGCTCACTGAATTAAAATATTTGCCCAGGATCACATAATCTGAAACCAGTTTATGGGTCAAGAGCATTACAGTTAGGTCGAGTAGATTATTTAAGCCACTAGACCTGCAGGTCTGGTAACATTTTTATGATTTTTCAAGGCCTGCTCCTTTCTCTTCCCCTGAGGGGACTTACATCCATAGACCTCCACCCACCAGAGACCAAGGTCCACACATCCGAAAGAGACAGCAATTCAGATGCACACTGAGTAAGTCTACTATTGAGCGAAGCTGGGCAGAAATATACAAATCTATGGGGAAGTCTTCATGAACATAAAAAGTATGCAGAGCAGGATTTAAAATGTTTTAAACAACTAGGTTTAACTAGTTTATAAATTGCGTGGGCAGAAACTGGCAGGTTCGGCGTAACAGAACCTGGATCTATGAACATATTCACCGACAGGCAGTTGTCCGCCTCTAAACACTTGGCAGGTAGAAGTATAGGGTAAGAAAAACTATGATTTGGAATTCTTCCCAAACATATTTATTGAATTTTTTAAGATCCCCTTATAGATAGAAATATTTTGAAGGGGGCGGGAGGAAAATATGCAAATTTCTAACTTTTTCAGTATTCTTTGGGAAACTGCAACATAGACTGCTGGACAGTATGTATTACCGGTCCAGTTACAGGGCACATATAACTTATGGTCGTGAACAGAGATCGTAGACGTTAAAAGAGGATGTCATAGAGAAACCTGAACAGCAGAGGGCAAGACCGTATCTCTCAGCAATGTGACGTATGGAATTTCACATCCTCTTACTCATACACGGTCCCCTAATATGACAAAATCCCCTGCTATAGAAAATTCTCCAGAAGAATAAGAAATATGTTTTGCTTTGCTGTGCTGTACTATGCTGAGGTATATTGTGCAGTGTTGACATGTGTCATGTCGTGCTATAGCATGTCATTCTATGTTATGTTGCGCTGTATATCATGTCTATTTTGTTGTGGTATGTTAAGGTAACTTTTAAAGGGGCTATTCTTTTTAAAGGGCTAGTGTAAAGAAAAAAGTAGTTCTCTTTAACTAGTCCTGCATCACTAACCAATCACCAATAATAAGCATTCTAGAATGTTTGATGATGTCAGCTGGGGTTTTGAGAGCTATTGTGACATTCACAAGAGGGACCATTTCAGGCTTATGTTTGCTGTGAGGCAAACCCAAACCAAGTGCTGACTAGCAATGTGCTTCAACTTTCTTTACGTTTTTGGGGAATTATAGCGTTTTTGTGGCTTTTCTGACTGGTATTTAATGACAGAGCTGGAAAAGTAGCACACAATGCTGATTCTGCTTGAGGGAAAACTCTGAGATCGCAGAAAAAGCAGCCAAGCACTGGAAACCCTTTTAGACTGTCAGATACTCAAAAACCTGCATAAAACCACAGCAGTGGTGTTGAACTGGAAAATCTTTGTCAGTGCTTTTAAATATATAAGATGTGCCAAAAAACATTTAAATGAATTGGGAGGGAAATTAGGGCAGTGCTTTAAAATTCAGCCTTTGAGTTACTTGTGAGAAGTAATAAAATTAACCTGTAGGCAGGGCTAGTGGAATTTTGTAATTCTGCTGCGATTTTCACTTAATTCTAGATTTGACGCATTAGTCACATAACCCATCATCTACTGCATAATCTGGAGATTTTGAAAATAAATACATTTTGCTTCTAGCACAAATTATTCAAAAGTTACTATGGTGGCACATATTACTGTACACTGGAACACCCTTCGCACAGGCTGACTGGTTATTTTTCAGGGGCTTATTCCTGCATTTGAGTGTTAAATGGTACTAATAAGGTGAATTCTTTACCCAGGCAATGTTACTATGTGTAAAAATGATAAAATAATGAAGTCATACTATCACAAACTGTGCTGCATAGATGCCAATAGACCCGATTCAGGCAGGAGACTCCCGATTTTTTAAGCCAAAATTGGCTTAATTTTGGCTGTCTCCCTCCTGAAATTGTTTTTACTTCAATAGAAGGCAATAGAGGAAATATATTCTCCTGATTATTTTTTAGAATCTCCCTCTTCCTTCTTCTAAACTGTTAGCATGTACATGCATTACATTGCATAATTTGCCTTTTCTTGCTGAATACTTTAGTCAATCCTGCTCCATAATTTAATAAATCCTCTGCCGCAAAATTCCAGTGGCCCAGCCTATCTGAAGCCCATAGGATGTATTGTATGCTAACTTAACATTTTGCATGCACAATAATGACAGGTTGCAATTCTCTATGAGGTCAGCAACTCCCATTTTCAGAGGCTATCTTGTAATAACCAGGTATGGGGCCAAAAGGGGCAGCACAGACCACATATTCGCTTCTAGTGTGAAAAAGCCGCTTTATTGGAGACAGGTGCACATCAAATAAAATCGCTCTAGGCCTTAGCCTCACAAAACTAGACCGCACAATACAATACTTCACCTACTTCCCCCTACCCTAACCCCTAAATTTTCCGCCCCTCAACATCCTTATCTTGCAACTGTAACTCCTCCCGTGGCATTGAACTGTCAACCTTTACATCAATAAACACTTTAACCTACATCTGTTATCATCTAACTATCTAAGTATCCTAACTCTTAACTTTTCCTTTTCCCACAGGTTTAACTGTATTACCTCCCCCTCCTCCCCTATGTTCACAACCATCATCTTAATGTATAACTATGGCAAGTGAAACTGTCCCCTGCCACTTAGAAAAGGCCTATCCCCTACCTCCCCTCTTCTGACACCCCCCTCTTTAGGAGCTTCCCCTTGCTCCACTCCCCAACAAAGTTTTCTCGAGCGCCTCTCTTATCTATATCAAATATAGCTCCATCCCATACCTTGATAAATGGACCCCATCTCCTCTGGAAAAATAGGGTGCAACGAATCTCAGCTCTGGATGTTCTACTCTTCCAAACCTTTCCTCCCTACAAAAGACCCTCATATCACTAATTATCTTTTGCTGGGCTTTGTCAATGGTGGCCGGCTTGACCGCCCCTCTTCAGTGTTGCCGTGGAGCAAATTCCGTCCAGATGACAAATGTCCCTGACCACTGCCTCCTAATCTCCAGCCTGTCCCTCTTCATCTCCTTTAGAAGGGCAAGGCCTTTACAAACCATCATTTTCACCTAGATGTAACACAATAATGTCAGGACACCTGTGCCTCCTCTGTATCTTATTCAAGCATTGTAAAAGTCCTCACCATCTCATAACACCTTTTCCCTGCCACTTCACTGTAAAAAGCTTCTCAGCCAGCCCAAGATTAAAGCCTTGACCCTTCTGGAGTTCATGCTATTCCGCCCATTTAATAAATGTATGTCCCATGATCCATATCGACAAATCAATTGCTTCCGACCCAGCTACCACACCTGGAAAGAACACAATTGTGAGATACAGCTTTGAAACCATTCATAACCCCCCTTCCAGTTCCCCGCACACATATCGCTGGAAGCAGTCGGACGACGAGTGTCCCAACTTCATAATCCTCTCCCTGCCCAAGCCCCTCTGAGCTGCTTCTGTGGCCACACCAATTCTAAAAGAATGTGTCCCGAAGTCCCCCGGGATCTCCCCAATGCTTCCTAATGCTTTCTGCATGACCCAAAGCAGCTGATGTACAGTCACCCGGGCCCCGTCAATGTTATAAAAAACCTCTCCCCTTGATGCCCCGCTAACCACCCGCCACTTTGCTCCCCACTGTACTGGACACACGTCTACGACTGGGAAAACTTGAAGCCAAACTCTTTTCCCTAGCCCCTTCTGATCTGTCTTGGATTATCGAATGAACAATACTAGCCCACCTTCTTCACCTATCACGTCCACCAATTCCAAGCCGGGAATACCTTCCCTACCCAGCAGTTCCAAAACACAGAAGGCCGCGAAAAACATGCAGGACATGAGGGTCGGAAAAAAAAAACATTTTCCCCTTTCCTTCCATATCTCCGGCAGCACCACTATCATTTTACTGAGCAACCACCGTGATAATGGCCTTCTCAGCCAAGGCCGCCGACCCCTTTCCCTAGACCATCCCTCTAACATTCTCCTTCCCAGTTCCCCGGCTGAAGGCGTACAGCCCCATAAGAGCTTCCCCATAAAGGCAATTCCTGCCAGTTTTCCCACTATTGTGACCCCCGAGAGCCCTCTCCCAATCAGTGTGAGGATGTACTGTACAACATCTTCCTCCCTGTCCTACTGCTCCAACCTCCGTTTTGCCCTCCACCAGAAACTCTTTCCAGGCCAGATCATTTGCTTTTCTGGTGGATACGGCCAACGACCCTACCAGCAACTGCAGCATCCTCTTTCTCCTATGCTCCACATGTTGGCTGGTACCATCGTCCTGTCTTTGTTGGCCTCCTGGCCAGTCCATGGAACCTCTCCCACTGTAAATAAGACAAAGCGTCTGCAATGTCATTGTCCACACCTAGCACATGCTTTGCCTTGAAGGCAACATCATGTTTCAAACAACACATGACGAAACCTCGCAGCAGTTTAAGTGCCTGTTCATCTCTAGCTGACTGCCTATTCAGCACGTGTACAACTGACATAGTATCTACTCTGAATAAAACCTGTGAACAAGCTCCTGCCCCCATAGCATCACTGCCACGACTAAGGGGAAGAATTCCAGAAAGGCAATACTCCTACCCCCCTGCTTCCATGCCACAGGCCATTCCTCTGCGCAACACCTGCCCTGCCAGAAAAGCCCAAAGCTGATCCCCCAGACACGTCTGAGCATATCTGCACACCCCACTTACATTCCTTTGGAGTGATCATTGGAATCCCATTGAAATCGTCCAAGAACATGCGTCACATGCGCTGGTCCTCCCTTGCGCCCGCCGACAGAAGCATGTGATGATAAGTCAATGACAGCCCTGTTAAGGACATGTCCAAACACCTACAGAAAGACCTCCCCATCCTGACTACCCTACATGCAAAGTTCAAATGTCCCAGCAAGACCTGCACCTCACCTGACCATCACCTTCTGTTTGTCCAGCACGGCACCCAATAACAATTGCATTTGCACCTTCTTGTCCACCGGTAGGCACGCCTCCATGGATACAGAATCCAGCTCGATACCCAGAATCGAAAGCACCATTGCTGCCCAATAGTTTTTTCCGGAGCGGTACCCCGATGTCACCCATGAGCTCTTGAAAACTTGTCATGTTTCCTCCCGCCCCATATCACTGGAACACACGTACCAGAACTTACAGTAGTCTCTAGTACACAAGCCTTTATTGAAGCCCCAACACATCCCCATTGTTACACCCATATTTTGGCCGCAGTGGGTGGGGCAGGGCTGTAAGGGCCGATACACCAACGGCAACCCACTCGCTGTGTATGTCAACTTGACAGACCCTATCATTTGTTGATATAAGTCAGTGTCAATTTCCCCCCCACTATGATTCCGTGTCCCATGCCATCCGTGCCCAGGCATAACCTCCATTCGTGATGTGTGCTCTACATATGACGCTCATGTACTTAAATAAGGATACCCACCGCTCAGAATATTTTTCGCAATATAGGCTTGCGAAAATTAGAAAAGCTGACGTCCAGTTCTCTATTGTCATAGGTACCCTCGGCCGTCTAGACGATTCAACTTCTTCTTCTTTCAACCCTTCCTTGGCATGCATTTCCTTGTGGAGGAGCTTCAGCATCTCCACGTACTCACCTTTCCATATTCTTTCCTTGGTCGCTAGCATTAAATGCGCTTCAAGCGGCTTCATTACCCCCATATACAGCAATTTCTTGATCTTTATCTCTTTACTCTTGTTTGCCTTTGTGTCATCCCCCTCTCCCATCTCCTGACTTTCTTTCTCCTCTGTCTTCCCTTATGGCGCGTCCTGTTCTTCCTTTGCCGCAGTATCCTATGCCTTTGACTCCTGACCTTCCATCTGTACCTTACCCATTCCCACTTTGGCATTGTCCACTGGTCCCTTCATGCCTACCCCTGCCTCTTTTACGTACCGTCCTTTCTGCAAACGAACGTCCTTGTTACCTTCTTCAGCCCCCGCATTCACCCCCACGGACACCTTGCCTTTTTATGGTGTATTGTCCCCTTCCCCACTGGCACCCTTACCTGGCGTCAAGGTCAGCCTCCTCATTGGATACAATCAGTTGTGAAGGGGCTCCACCAGCTGCTTCCATCTACTGTGTCCCCGTTCCGTTGTGACTCTCCTGCAAAGAACTATGAACAAGTGTGTTATGTGAACCAACCCTGAGCACCCCTCGCCCACCACCTGTCCTTGTTTTCCTGTGCATTTTCCACTATTTTCCCTTCTTCAAGATTCGTTTCATCATAATGCAACTGGTCTTGCACCTTGCGTAAAATCCTCCCTCCCTGTGGGCCCCGGGCCCTCATATCAAACCTGTTGTTCACCTTACGTTCCACACAGATGTCCCTATCTGAGGGAGGACAGGGTGCCGTAGTATGCCCTCCTGTCTCAACTCCCCACTGATGCCGTTTGACGCCACTATTCGCCGCCCAAGGGGCAGCATTGGTTGTTGCACTACCGAAGCCACCCCAGACCTTCGTGTGGCAGTGTTGTCGCTATCCCACGTTGCTATCCGGCTGGCCGCCCTAGACCCTGCCATCTCTTCTCCTCGGAGACTGTGAGCCGCATAAGACTCTCCCACGTCCAGATGTCCTCCTTGACGCTGTCCCTGGAAAATAAAAGGCAGGTCCGGCATACCGTTGTTAAGGTCCATCTCTCCCTACTCCTCACCCTAATCTGGCATCCATAGCTAGCTCCCCCTGTGGCCCATCCAAACTAGCCTCTCTGCCTTGCCCACTGGCCTGTCTGCACCACCCCGTCCCGAATGCCTCCTGCCCCCTCCTTCTCCCTCCCGAGTGTCCTCCCCTCAGCAGCGGTGCTGCCTCCTCACCCAAACCGCGGCAGGCATAAGTCCTCTGCAGGAGCTTCACCCCACACGCTTGTCCAACCCCTATTCCATTCCCTAACCCCGTCCTCCTCCCCCAGGCCCTCCACATCACTCCACTCTAGAGCTGCGGCTATTAACGCGGAAGCAGGTCCTTCCATATATTGCGGGGCACCCCCCTTGGCAAATTCACCATGCTTTCTCCCTGCCCCTTACTGTCTCCCTTTTGTTGCCACTGCCCCCATTCTTTTTCACTTTAAAATCCCTGCAATGCTCTGGGGGCCCTCTCTAACCACCCCCTTGCTGAAAAGGACACCGGGGGCCATTTCACTACTCACCCATCTGCCCCTTATGTCTCCCCACTCCTGCTGCATCTGGCCCCTTCTGGCTTCTGGGGCCAGGCCTAGCAGTATCTACCTCCCCTCTCCCGGTCTGCTGTTTTGTGGCAGACAGCTCATCCCCATCGGTTTCCTTTCCCTTGTGCCATCATAGGCTTCATTTCCCTTCACCCCCAGTCTACTACACTCCACTTTGGAGCGAGACGCCGCTTTTTGACGCTCTGTAGTGATGTAAATGAAGATCAAGTCCACGTAGGTTCTTGTAAGAATAGGTATTTATTGAGTAAGATGGTACAAGGTGGTAATTCATAAATATAAAGATGATAAGAATAAGATAAAGACCCCACCAGGAGCTGTCACCTTTCAGCTCAGTCCCAAGCTCCTAACTGACAAGCTCAGAACCCAACATTCTAATATGTCATCATGAATAACAATAAACTAAAACAAGTAAAGTGGTCACCGTTGTCAATTGTTAGAAGAAAACAATAAAATAAAATAAATAAAGTTGTCACCGTTGTCAATGTGCTTTGATAAGAATTAAAGGATGAAAAAGGCTGTGCGAATCAGCGCAGGTGATTCGCAGTCAAAAACACAGCAGAATGACATTTATCAATTAACTTGTAGTAGGGACATGGCGCTGTAACTTTATAAAATACTGAACTTGCAGTAATATAAATAAATAAATGGTGTGCATGTCACCGAAAGCAGGAAGACATGTTTGTTATTGCACTGTTAAAATAAGAAGAGAAGACAAAAGAAACAGTACCTGCGTTGAAATACGAAGTTCAATAGAGGCACTCCGCAGTAAAGGATAATGAAGTTGAGGAGAAAAGGCGCTGAATTTGAAGGGGCTGCGTTAGTATGAAGAAGGCGCGTCAGAAAACGTGCGGGAAAAGCCTCAAATGAAAACTTTATTTAAACTGTAGATGTAGATGAAGTACTAAGGCTTGAGGAAAAGTGCCAAATGAAAGATGGCGGCATGCTATTGACGTCGTGCCGGGTGGTTAAAGGCAAAATAATGCACTCAAAGCTGCGCCACAGCTTTATTGACGTTGTAGGAGCGTCACAGTAAAAGAAGACACATCGAAGGAGCGTCGGGCATCTGTATGGGTACACGCGCAGTGATCATGCTGGATTTCATCTCGAACCTCATTTGAATCAAAAAGTGGCGGTTCAACTGCCGAGACGGAGAGGCAAGTGGTAGAAACATATTTAAATTGTGGAAATCGCCATAAATCCAATTCATGAGAAATATAAGTTTGAATCCCAAACGCTTGAAAGTAATTAAAGATGTTGAATAAAGTAAAGCAGGGTCAGTAGTTTTCATATGGGTTGAAAGTCTTGTGTGCAACGCTGCATAAAACACGGGCAAAATGACATTTGCTTTCTGGCAGCGAAACGGGAGTTAAGTGGCAAGTAGAATGAATCACTGCAGGCGTAGAAATCAATTGCTGCCTTAGTTTGAAGAATAGTACTTAAATAGCAGAAAGTATAGCAGGGACTGGCAGGTCAAGAAGAGGACGACCAGAAGTGGAATGGTCACTGGTGGGGTTTTTTTTTTGCGTTTTAGCGTGCCAGTATGCTTAAGAATACGTAGAATAATCAGAGAATATTCTTTACCTTGAAGTTCAAAAGTCCATTGGAGTAGTAAGCAGAAGTGCCCAAATCGTCGCCAAATCTGTAGTGATGTAAATGAAGATCAAGTCCACGTAGGTTCTTGTAAGAATAGGTATTTATTGAGTAAGACGGTACAAGGTGGTAATTCATAAATATAAAGATGATAAGAATAAGATAAAGACCCCACCAGGAGCTGTCACCTTTCAGCTCAGTCCCAAGCTCCTAACTGACAAGCTCAGAACCCAACATTCTAATATGTCATCATGAATAATCACATTCCAAATGATGACAGCAGTGAATAAGCTGGGAAGCCGATACTACACGCTCCTCGGCAATTTCCCTGCCCGCAGCCTTCCCCTCCCCTGCCAGCCGGGACTTGGCCCCGTCCCCTTCCCTACCCATAAAAACCAATGCGAGCTGACGTGCTGGGCCTTTCCCAAAGCGCGAGCCACGCATCCCTCGCGGGGCTGCTCTCCTGGCTACCCGAAGCCCCTTACGCTTACCTGCACACCGTTGTTTCCCAACTGACCACAAACGCAGGGCGAGGACCGCTGCCGCCACACCGTCTGCTGCACATCTTGCTGGGCGTGCCACGACATGCGCGCCCAGGGTGAGAAGATCCATGCGACCTGTCTCTGCAAGCAGGCGCATGGCTTCACGTTCCTGGGAATCCTCCATGCCAAAATTACCTAGATTTACGCTACTAATCCTAATGACATAAGGCTCCTGCAAAAGCTCCTGGCTAGACTGACGCCCATTGTGTCCCCTTCCAAAATGGTGGCTGTCTATATAAAATGGCCGTTTATATACTGGGCATGAAGCCCGATGTAGTCCAGGCTGCACAATTGCCACCAAAAAAAAACCTCTCTGGGGGGCACACCTCGCGCTGGTCAGCTGCCCCCAAAGCCCATTCTCCATCCCAGAAGAACTAGAATCAGCGATGTGGTTACTTACAGGTGCAGGAACACGGATATATCGATGCACTTTGCATTACACCGTCTTATTACGGTCCTTGTGATTCATACTACTTTCCTGTGGAACCTTTTTGCATTGCGGACTTTTCCTCCTGTGTATCATCCTATAGATTTTCTAGCTTTCCTAGAAGAAGCCCAAATGAATGCATGGGAGGGCGGGATGAGGGGGTTCAGGTGAGCAGAGAGTGAGATAAGGAGGGCAGAGGCAAGGGAGGGAGTTAATGAGCTGGGCAGGGATCTACACTTTATTTAATCTGCGTGAATCACTCTCTCCACGCGGCGGCGCGCAATCTTACGTCAGGCAGGGCCGCGCCGGGCCGCGCCGCGTGGGGAGCGCGCGTAGCGCGAGCAGCGCACGTAGCGCATGTACCGCACGCACGCAGGCAGTGGCACATGCAGGCGGCAGACGTAGCCAGAGCCGCGCGCGCTGTGCTGATGCTATTCGTGGCACTCATGTGACGCCCACAGCTTCTATTTCTGGGCCGAAGCTGAGCGCTCAGGTGAGCTCCTCCAGGCCTTTGTCATCCGAAACGAGAAACAGCCTGCCCAAGAAATCCAGCCCTCCACACTGACGCTTATTAATAAAAAACCCAGCCACGCGCAGCTGGCTCGTGTTCAGCGCAGAGGAGTGCAAGGGGGACTCGAGCCTAGCCCTCGTGAAGGAAATAGACATATGCTTATGTTGCAGCCAGTGGCTGGCATAGCAGAGATGTGCCAGCAAAGTCACCACCCCAGAACCTCGGGTTGGGTAGTAAACGCCGGCCATAATTGCCATGCTGTGGATCTGCGGCAGCTTGGGAACCTTTTTCCCTTGTCTCAGCACCTGCTGCACTATAAGAAAGAACACGCCAGACTCCGGTCCTGAGACTGTCGGATGCTGGAACTGGAATCCGGCCAGTTCCTGTGAATCATCACAGAGCTCTGTTCCAGCACATATGTAGTGATGTCAGCTAATACAGAGTGTGCAGAGCAGAAGTTTTCAAGGGAGGGGTATTTGAGGTTCTTTTCCCTCCCATCGTTAATTAATTCTCCTAATGCTTCACTTAAAGGGCAGTCAGTATGATTACTTACACAGCAGACCATACAAAAGACATTGGAGCACAACTTGTGCTTATTGCTTTTACCTATCTCAATGGCACCCATTTTTTTTTTATCAAGCTTAGAAAAATAAGAAATTGAGTTAAAACGTGCAACGATTCTAGTTAATCTTTTTCAGCTTACATGCGTCTGTTTGCAGGAAGCAGATCTGTTTTACCAGAAGTGGAACTTGTGATGTGCATTGTGTTCAAGATGTTTGCACTGCAAACATTAACCCTATGGGCTATCATACATAAGGCGCACGCTTGTGATCTACAGTTTGTAAGCAACGCTCATCTGCATTTTAATTCACTCTCCAAGCTATCCTACAATGATTCAAACCTGTGACGACAGATTTCACAAGGTCTATGCAGCAGGTTTATAAGCACTGAAGCTATCTTATAAGTAATGCACCCTGACATCTGCAGGATAGACATGGATTTCTTCAACAGGTGCCTTATCCCTACAAATGAACGTAAAAAGTTGGATGCTTGTGACAGCGAAGTAGTCCAGAGCAACCTTACAATCACATTTTTCTTACTTGTCATTTTCTTAGGGATGTATCTATGTAAAAATAGTCTGTGTGCACTTGTAATTTACTTGGGGGCCATAGTGTGACTGGAAACAACAGTGTTCCTCGTGGCTGCATCACTTGTGAGTAATTATTTATTGTTTGATTAATTGAAATCATTACAATCACATAAATAAGACAATATAATTTTAAACATAGCTTAAAAGACAGAGTCCATAAAAGCTAATGTTTCCATGTGTGCAATAAACAATAAGCCATTTTAAAATACAGAATGCATTTTTCCAATGTTTCAACCTGACAAATGAGTAGAACAGATGTAAAACACGAAAGTAAATGGACAGATAAAACTAGACATTACTTTAAAAAAAAAAACTTTATTTATAGATTTTCAAACAGAGAACATATCCCTCTTAACTTAGCCATTCATGAGTATACATCTCAGTTCCACCGTTCCCGCAGTGCACAGTACAGTCTGTTATTCTTATAGTTGTACGGAGACGGATATAACAGAAATCAGCATTACACATTGATTGTTGCATCTCTTACAGTCAATGACAACAAACCTAGCCTGCAGTGGTGCAGGGCCCAGCGCAGCAAGCATAGCCTTCGTGGAGCAAGCTAAGCAGCTGTTGTGTTATGATCTGGTGTAGCTATCCCCCCTGTGGTAATTCGGTTTAGGTGGGCTACGAAAGGTTCCCAGATGTCTTTGGGTCTCGCCTGAAGAGACATCAGGTCCCAATATGTCGAGAATTGTTCCTGGCAGTATGTTGAGTTGAGTCTCCCATCCAGAGTTGTTTGGTCGGGCTGGCTGCCGTCCCCAATGCATCGCCACCCTTCTTTTTGCCAACAGTAGTAGTAACGCCGCTAGCCGGTGGCATCCTCTCGGGACATTCCCCACATAGCTGGCGGGATTGGTACCCCTATAACATCCACCAGCACGTCGCACACCTCAGACCAGTAATTTGCTATTTTAGGGCAGGACCAAGCTAGATGTAAGAAATTGGCGTCTGGGCTGTGGCACCGTGCACAATGCGGGTTATCCCTTAGCCCGATTTTGTGTAGGTGTGTTGGTGTTCTATACGTCCTATGTAAATAATTGATACGTCCTATGTAAGAAGTGTATCATACGTAGTCTGTAGTTGGATGATAATTGATCAATTTGGGCACAGCAGTAGATCCATTATAGTTGAGTTATCTCATGTAAGTCCTCCTCCCATGCCATCCTAGACGTTGTGGTATCAGTGGTAGAGACGAACTGTGTTAGCATGTAAAGGCACGTTATGAGTTTACACGGTGAGCAGTTGCGTACATGTATTCTAGAGCCTTAAAAGTGGGAGGTGGGGCTGGGAAGGACTTATGTATTGTGCGGTAAGTGGAACGGATTTGATAATATAATAATACATCCGAGGGTGACTGAGTTTCTGAATCGGAATTTGGCAGGCTGGGAATAAAGTCGCTGTCAGAATATAAATCGGCAAACTGTTGGATATCGTGCACTTTCGCATGTCTGGCCTCTCCTTTATCTTGTAGGGGAGGGAATATAGGGTTATCTACTAAAGGAGCCGAGAGCGCATACGCCGTCGCGAGACCCGCTCGTCCACGGAGGCCATTCCACGGCCAACGCACAAACTCCACTGTGCTGATTTCAGCTTTGGGGGGGCGTATACTTCTGAAACACCGCAGTTTTTAGCGGCCACGGTAACACCTGATCGTGTTCAATAGCCAGATGTTGAAAAGGGGCTGGATGTAGCCAATGGTGTAAAAATTGTGCCTGAGCACACAGGGCATATAGTTGCATATCCGGAGCACCCAATCCTCCGCGCGTGGGTGGTAGTTTGAGCTTCTCATATGATACTCCGGGTTGTCGCCTCGCCCATGTGAGTGATCAGGTTTGACCTCAAGCGTTGAAAAAATTGTGTAGCGAACGGGAGAGGAATAGTCATAAAGAGGTACAGAAACTTTGGAAGTACCACCATTTTTGCAATGGCTATGCAGCCAGCAAGTGAAAGCGGAAGTTTGATCCAAAGTGGAATCCAGGTCTCCAACCACTCCGTGGCGCACCCGTAATTCGCTCTCCATATTTCGTCTGGGTCTTTACTCAGCCATATACCTAGGTATTTGACTGGTTCATCTGCCCATTTCAGCTGGTATTCGGCTGTATAGGGTTCAGCGGATTCCGTCAGTGGGAATAAAATCGCCTTGGACCAGTATATCTGGATCCCAGAAAATCAGCCGTATTGCATCACCTCTCGTATTACTGGTTCTAAATTTGTTTCCGGGTTTCTGATGTAGAGCGCCACGTCATCGGCATACATAGAAACAATGAGGCAGCGAGTGGTAAAGCCAATACCCCGTTCTGCATGGTGTTGCCTTAACCTCGCCACAAGTGGCTCCATCGCTATCACGAATAAAATCGACAAGAGGGGGCAGCCCTTTCAGGTCACGGGTAATGCTTATGAGTTCTGAGATGCTTCCAGTTAGCCTGATATGTGCCATGGGAAGAGTATATAAGAGTTGGACTTTCAGGATGAAATTGTGGCTCAGACCCAGCCGTCGTAGAAGGGAAGAGAAAATGCCATTATAATGTGTCAAAAGCTTTAGTGGCGTCCAGTAGGGCGGCCACCGCTGGGAGATCTGGGTGTATGTGGTGCATAATTGCGAAAATGGTACGGAGATTGTGGGAAGTTGCTTGTCCAGGGACGAAGCCCGACTGATCTGGCTGTACAATCAGTGGTAGAAGGGGCAGCAAGCGGTTTGCCAAGACTTTTGCATAAATTGTATTATCCACATTTATTAAAGAAAGTGGGCTATATGAGTCGCAGAGGTCTGCGTGTTTGTCTGGTTTTAGTATGGTCACTATTACTGCCTCTCTGAGGGAGGGAGTTTCCCCAATGTTAATGACTCATGATACATTTCAATGAGGTGCGGGATTAGAATAGGGGCATACTCTTTGTAAAAAGCTGGTGTCAGCCCAACAAGGCCCGGGGCTTTGTCAGCCAGCATGCTAGCGATTACCTGCGCTATCTCTTCCGGCGTTATCGGCGAGTCTAAATACTCTCTGTTGCTTTGGTCAAGCCACAGGAGCTGGATGGAGTCAAAGAAGTCACGCAGTGCCTCCGGGTCTCTATCTAGTCCAGCGGTGTATAACCTGGCATAGAAAGCTGACATTACTTCCGGTAGTTGTGATGGCAAGGAGAATAGTTGGATGTCAGCACCTCTTAATTCTGACACATATGTGGCGGCATTGGGTTTGCGCCCAGGTCTCTACCGAGATAGTGGGTTTCTCTCTCTGCCTCTTCTTTAAAAGAGGAGAGTTTCTTTCTGATGGCCATTAGTGCGGCGGGGTCAGGGGTCCTGCAGTAGTCCCACTCTAATTCCCGAATTTCTTCTTTAAGTTTACCCAGTGTGCCACGTAGTACTCACAAGACCCCGGCCTGCTTCGCAATGCAAGACCCATGAAGTACCACTTTAAACGCTTCCCACAATGTGGCGGGCGACTCGACCGTCCCGACGTTGTGTGCAAAGTAATCTGCAACTGCTGCGCGGATCTGCTCTTTAAAGGCAGCATCCCGTAAAGCATTCAGTGGGAATCGCCACTCAAAAGCTCGGGGAACAGTCTGAGGAATCTGCAGCGCTAGGAGTACTGCAGCGTGATCGGAGAGCGTGTGCGAGAGGTGTGTAGAACGTGTGGTACAGGGGAGCGCATCCTTTGTGACAATCCAGTAGTCCAACTTGGACCATGTGTTGTGGTAGGCGGAGAGGCACGTGCCTTCCCGTGTGTTCGGGTGGGCATGTCACCATGCGTCTGTGAGCTGATTGTCTGTGATTAATGTTTTAAGCACTCCAACAGAGCGCAAATGTCGTGCGCGCATGCCGGAGCGATCTAGCGTCTCCTCTAGGGCCCTGTTGAACTCCCCGCCCCATAAAATAATCCCTGATCCCAGGTTGGACAACCGTCTCCAAACGTAAGTCCAGGTCATCTACGTTTGGGCTGTAGACAGCCGCAAGCGTCATAGGTCGCTTATATAATGTGCCAGTCACGATAGCATATCTACCGTCTTTGTCTATGACATACACATATGGGAACCATCCCCAGGGGCCATAGGTTTGCTGGCAAACTGCCCTGTCACTAAGAACAGGGTGGCCAAGGGAGATACAGGGGCTTTAGCTGTGAAGCTGAGTACGCTGCCAGTGTTAAGAGTTCGGGACATGTCGCCTGCCCTCTTGCGTGAGTTGCTCGTCAGGGTTCTGGGTTGACTCGCCCTGTATGGTATGGGGGCACCCTTCGAACGTGAGCTTGGGTTGCTTTGCGTCGGGTTTGCCCATTGTCTTGAATTGTGTACCACTGCCCACTGTAAGGTCACAATCTGCGTGTAGCAATGGGAGGGGGGCAGCGGCACTCACAGTTCTGCACGCAGGATTCTCTCCCCGATGTCCTGTTGCGAGATATGGAGTCGGCTACGTGTAGGAGCCGTCTCCCCTTTGGGCACCCAGTTCCAGCGCTGTTTATAGCATAAGCTCTCACGGCCGTCTAACGTGGCGCGTACCTGGGGGGCCCACCGGGACTAGATCCAAGTCCTTCAATTCTGAATGTGGAGATCTCTGCAATTCGGGCATCCGCAGGGACCTCTATGCTGCGGGGCAGTGGAGGCCAGGGAGCCAAGCTCCAGCACAGGGCAGTCTATCAGGGCTTGAGTGTTGCGTTGTATTAAGCGCCCTCCCCAGCAGCCGAATCTACTACTGTGGGAATGGACGGATGTTTGATCCTCTGGGACTTCACATCTCACTCAGCCCCACGTCACGGCTCATCCTCGCTCATCGGACAGGTCTGGGTCCAGGCTTCCGGGGGGGTTACAGCATGCGATTCACGGCATCGGACAATTGCTTTTCGCCGCAGTAGTCGGGGGGGAGGCCCAGAGGCCGACCTCGTGCCGCTCTGTCCTAGCTCCCGGTCGGGGCCGCCCGCCGGGCCAGATGCCTACAGCCTTGTCTGTTCACCGGTGAGGTCGGCGCTCGTCCGCCGCCTGGCCTGCCTCTCGGTCCTCACACAGCGCGGGCTGGCCGGCCCAAGCCTCAAGCATGCCACACAAGGCGCCAATCGGCCCCCGAGGCCACCCCCCTCGAGACTGCAATGCTGGGGCAGCGTGGGATCGCTGTCACTGTCAATTTATTTCAGCCACCTCGTGACTCGTGCTCAGTAGGCCGCCTACAACTTTCGTACTCGGGCGGCGCCACAGCCCCCGTCAGGTCCGCCGCAGGTGTCAGGCGTTATTTGGCAACGCAGCGTTCCTTGGGTTGGTGGTTGACAGTTATTTAGGGTACATGAGTGCCCGGATGCACGGATTTTGCAGGATTATGTCTCTCGGCCGGCAGAGCCAACTCAGGGTGCAGCGATGTTGCAGCCAGGCAAAGCCACGCCCTAAAACTAGACATTACTTAGCCGCAAGATTAATACTAGTAAAAGAATAAATTATACAAATTTGCTGCAATTCATATAATCAAATAAATTCATAAGTCCAACGTTCTAAGAACACTGATTTTTTAACCGCGCATTACTTAACAGAAACATGCAAAACATTCTCAAAACCTGTGCAAGTGCGCTAAAGTGCGTACTGTTTGGTAATTTCCCCTATTCAACCCTGGAATAGCACACAAATTCAGCTGGAAATGCAATAAAAAGAAATGGAAGATAATTGATTCTGCAAATCGGCTATTAGCAAGTCAACAAGGTCCTCAATTAGGAAGCGGTTTAAAGTGTAAAACAAAGAACTTTCAGACTATTTTTTCTCGGCGTCAGCCAAAAACCTAACAAACTGGCAAATAAGCAGAATAGAATTGCCAGATAAACATAAAATCAGAGCTTGAAGGCCAAGTTCTTACCCCTTCTTCTAAAAAAAAAAAAAAAACAGTCATCTAAATTCGACAAACGTTTAATAGATCTGGACATATACACACTATGTAACTGAAGGGAGGTGGAAGCCAGGGAGATTAGGGATCAGGTGCTTCCTGACATATAAAGAACAATGAGCTCCATATAAGAACAAAACAGGCTAAAAGTACGCATTGAGATTCAGGTCTCTGCTTGAATGTACTTTTCATTTTTGGGGAATTCACAAACGTTCTCAGTAGTACACCTGGAAAGCTGTGCCAGGTTCAGTTTTCTAATTGTACTTCTGAGAATTTTATATGACGTTTCAAAGAGGTTCCTATTCCCCTCTGTGGATTTCTCCACTATGGAGGAGGAGAAACATTCTGTGCAAATGTACTACATTTTCTGTCTGAAGGGAAAGCTTTTTCTCTTTAGAGAACACAGAGCTTGTCCTACATGCCCATAATTCTAGGGTTGATCTGTTCCCCTTCTCATCTTTGATTTGGAAGTTATTCCAGGCCTTTGCTCGTATAAATCTCTGACCAAGGTGGAAACGGGTCAGATCGGAGTTTGGGAATGCCCACAAATGTTCATATTTGTTTAAATTCCAAACCTTCCAAGGCAAACCACACATTTGAATACCCACTGCTGCTTCCCCCGATTCAGATCTTTTACTGTGGATTTAACACACTTTTAGTAGCTAAAGCTGTAGCAGTAAGTGGATTCACACTTATAGGAATCACTTTGTCCATCCATATTTCTGTACTTGTGAGATCTCAACACCAGGTTCAACAAACTGGTAGTGCGCAGGCCCTCATTAATACTCACTAATCTTGACCACTCAATTTCCATCGTCTAGTCACTGGGCTCACCCATTGGACAAGCCACATACTGATGCTGTCTTTACCCTAAAAGGAAAATCTAAGTCACAGCAACCACCAGCCCCACTACCTGTAGCAACCACTTTTACCATTAATGTAAATTTAAAACTCTGCTTGAAAATCCAGTCAACCGTAGGTCTATCACAGCAACATCTATTAGATGCTGGAAGAGCTTAGATCTAAGCTATTCCCAAGAAAACCTCCTCTACTCAGACAAGGGGACCCAGCAATAGCATGGCTCTAAGAGTGTAGTTCTAACAGTCAGTGGATAGCAAGGGCTACTCCCAGGTTTCAACTGGCGCTGAGGAGCACACTCCATGTCTGAGACAGGAGCAAAGAATAGGGAGACAATAATGGGTACAAGTAAAGCCACTGGAAGGAGCAGTGGGTGGCCCCAGTAAATGCCAATGAGAGGAGCTAGTGCTATGACAGTACATCCCTCCCAGGACCACTTCTACAAGTTTCACCTTGGTTGGGTATCTGTGGTGAAACTGCCATGCCGCATGCAGAGTGCGCAAGTGGCCTGATGGTTGCCATGTCTTGTAGTCAGGGCCATAGCCCTTCCGGTCTACGAGGTAGAGCATTATTCCCCTTAACCATTTTGAATAATTGTAGCAAATGGATTCTACCATTTAGTTCCTTAGGATTTTTCGCATTTGACTACCCACTTTTTGGACTATTACTGTGAGCGAGTCTCACAACCTAAATCTCACTCACGATAATTCACAGTAATTGGACCAAGAATGCTAACAGCTTTTGTCTGCCTTTTAAGATGAGGCCACTGCTGCACAGCTAGGGCAAGAAGCTCAGGCTGGTTACACGTTTACTCGTGAGCATATGCATGTGTGGGATGCACGTGAGACTATCATCTTGCTGCTCCTGGAACAGACACGGGTTGAGTAACCTCCTCCAAGAAGAAGATGCGATTACTTTTCTGCAGAACTATGTCGTCATCTTGATGCAGGAGACATGGTGTTTGGAAGCATTGCACATAGTAGGTTATGTAGGGTTTCACTGTCCCAGCAAACAAATGATGGACGGAATGCTGACAATGCAAACATTCTCCCCCAGTCAAAAGATCTGGGTTAAATCCATCGTTCTTTTGCCCACTACGCCACCCCAGTTTGGACCCAGCCATATGCAAATCAGTCTTGACCCTGTGCCCCATGGGAACAGTCCAGACCGAACTGCCAGGCCAGGTCCTCCCTGGACCGGAAACCAGCATCCTGGGACCGGTTTCAGGGTATGTCACCCTTCTTCAGCCAGGCTAGCTTGAATCCAGTGGCACAGTGAGCAAGGGACCCACGTCTGGACATACCCATGGACGGAATGCTGACAATGCAAACATTCTCCCCCAGTCAAAAGATCTGGGTTAAATCCATCGTTCTTTTGCCCACTACGCCACCCCAGTTTGGACCCAGCCATATGCAAATCAGTCTTGACCCTGTGCCCCATGGGAACAGTCCAGACTGAACTGCCAGGCCAGGTCCTCCCTGGACCGGAAACAAGCATCCTGGGACCGGTTTCAGGGTATGTCACCCTTCTTCAGCCAGGCTAGCTTGAATCCAGTGGCACAGTGAGCAAGGGACCCACGTCTGGGCATACCCATCCCACTTAGGGCGAAAAGTGTTACAGCAAACAAATGATGGACGGAATGCTGACAATGCAAACATTCTCCCCAGTCAAAAGATCTGGGTTAAATCCATCGTTCTTTTGCCCACTACGCCACCCCAGTTTGGACCCAGCCATATGCAAATCAGTCTTGACCCTGTGCCCCATGGGAACAGTCCAGACCGAACTGCCAGGCCAGGTCCTCCCTGGACCAGAAACAAGCATCCTGGGACCGGTTTCAGGGTATGTCACCCTTCTTCAGCCAGGCTAGCTTGAATCCAGTGGCACAGTGAGCAAGGGACCCACGTCTCGGCATACCCATCCCACTTAGGGCGAAAAGTGTTACAGCAAACAAGGCACAGGGTCAAGACTGATTTGCATATAGCTGTGTCTGAACTGGGGTGGCAAAGTGAGCTAAAGAATGATGATGGATTCAACCCAGATCTGTGACTGGGGGTGAGTGTTTGAAAAGTTTCAGCACTCCGTCCATCATCTCCTTGTGTTTGCTTAGTTCGCCCTAAGTTGGCAGGGTATGCCCAGACGTGGGTCCCTTGCTCACTTTGCCACTGGATTCAAGCTAGTCTGGCTGATGAGGGCTGTTAGCCCAAAACCGGTCCCAGGATGCTTGATTCCAGTCCAGGGAAGACATGGCTTGGCAGTTCGGTCTGGACTGTTCCCATGAGGCACAGGGTCAAGACTGATTTGCATATAGCTGTGTCTGAACTGGGGTGGCAAAGTGAGCTAAAGAATGATGATGGATTCAACCCAGATCTGTGACTGGGGGTGAGTGCTTTGAAAAGTTTCAGCACTCCGTCCATCATCTCCTTGTGTTTGTTGGGTTTCACTGTCCAGCAACAAAATCCTTGAAATATGGACAACCCAAAGGAGGATTAGCTACGTTATGTTCTACCAAATTAAACTGGACCACAGCTAAATTAGACCTGGGAGTAAACTGGATTCAAGTTCAAGCTGGAACCTACAGATGCAAACCCAACCTGTTCGGTACTGCTGCTTATAAATATATATATACATCCAAATAAAGAAAAGAAAGTGACTCATATGGCATCATTGCTTAAAAACAATGAAACTCTTACAGCAGCAAACCAAGCATGCAACAATAATCATTTCTGGTGACTTCAATACAGACCTAAGTAAAGTCAGCATTAAAAGAGGCAACCATCATAGTGGATCCAGCTTTAGAAAGAGAATGGAGGAACTAGGATTTGGAATCCTTAAATGCAATATAAAGGAGGATTCGCCTGCATCAATCACCTTTATAAGCGGCACGAAAAGTTAAATTTATTACATGGCAATTAGTGAATCAGCATTGCCCCAGGTGTGTCACTTTCAAATTTACCCACCTGCAAAGAGTGATCACTTTCCTCAATCCATCAGGATCCTGTACAGGAACACTCAGCTGAGCGAGACAAACAATTTAATCTCTGCGCCAATGACTTACAACTTAAAAAATTTAAAATGGCGGGACGGGGGATCGAGAATCTGATGGCAGAAGTCTATCACAGTGCTGGAACAATCGAGATTATAAAAAGCAAGTCAGAAATGCAAGAGACAGTTGTAACGGAAACAATGGAGCATCTTGAGGCTTGGAGACAGCTAATAGATTATTTATGGACATAATTTCCAACTGAAACCCAACCACTGAAGTGCTTAAACGGAACAAATAGGGGCAGAAGCCGTAGAAGGCAGCTCTGGAGTAGTAGTGAAGAGCTACAGAGACAAAAATCGCAAATACCACGAGAAACAAGACGTGTGGCACAGGAGCTAACACATGGCAAGAGGCCAAATAAAACCCAGTTGCGATACTTGAAAATACAATACAAGAAAAATTGCTGGAAAGAAAAAAGAAGATATTTAGAAGATCTGGGAACATGCTACTCGAGTCCAGTAAACATCAGAATAGTAAAAAATTCTGGCAATTAGTGAATGGCTTGGTATTAGGAAAAGAAAGGCAGTACAATGCAGGGATTGAAGCAGCAACGGGGGAAGCCCACGTCCTTGCTATGTACTCAGCGCCTGAAACTGTGAGTACGGGAGAAAATCTACTGTTTCAAGCCAATTGCAAGCCTACCCGCGGTATTCAAGTATGCCCAAATAGTCTAAAGCCCAACACAAAGAAGGATCAAACCAGCCTGTTGGGAGACGTGACACAACTCATGGGAATTTTAAAGAGATTAAAATCTGTGGGTGCAGCAGGACCAAATGGAATTCCAAACGCATTATTTAAAAAAGATGTAGTCTATTGGGCACACTATTTAACCCCAATGTTTATTGCTCTTTATCGCTC
Source organism: Calotriton arnoldi (assembly GCA_963921515.1). Taxonomy (NCBI): domain Eukaryota; kingdom Metazoa; phylum Chordata; class Amphibia; order Caudata; family Salamandridae; genus Calotriton; species Calotriton arnoldi. The sequence continues at coordinate 2,605,343 of CAWUFW010001403.1, read as the reverse complement.
TAATCGGCTACCAGACTCTTCCATCCTATTTTTAAAAATGGAAATCCTGCGTCACCTCTCAATTACAGGCTCATAGCACTAATCGATATTGAGGCGAAACGCGCTGCATCCTGTCTAAAATCATGGGTAGAAGAAAAACAAATAATACCACAATTTCAGACAGGATACAGAGCAGGTATGGGGACTTTAACCAATCTAACAGCTTTGACCCTCCTGGTACAGAAGGCCAAACAAAAAAAAACAAAGCTATTTGCGTGCTTTATAGACCTCAAGTCAGCTGTCAATCGAGTGCCCGGAGATCGACTGGAGAAAATTGGAAGATTGGGGTCTGCCGAAAGATCTTCTAAGGGCAATCATTGAACTATATACAGGAACCTGGGCTCAAGTCAAGATAGGAGATGGCAGTAAAGTAACAAGCAAAATTGCCACAAAGAATGGCCTTAAATAAGGATGCGTTTTGGCACTAAGCATACTTAGTTGATGCTCTGGAATTGGACAACAGCCATCCGCCAAGTCTTGTTCAGAGAAGTTGGGTTGTCTCCAGTATGCAGACGATATAGTTCTATTAAGCAAAACACCGTTAGGCCTGCAACGGAGTATGGATGCTCTAAAAAACTATATGCTCAAGCAAGGGCTAGAGTTAAATTTGAATAAAACAAAAGTGATTCGGCTGGTTGATTTAAAAGTCTCACTCCTGGTTTTTAGAGAGGAAAAAGGCGGAGGAAGTACGTTCATATAAATACCTGGGATTTACTGTGAACCAGCAAATGACCTGCAAACCCCATTCAGTAGCCATCCAGGCCAAAGCACAATCGCAAATCTACGGGTTCAAAATATTACAACACAACCTGAGCTGACAGTCATTAACCCATCTGCTCAAGGTTATGTCAACTCTGTTACTCCCAACGTTGTCTTATGGCACAGAAATTATGCGGGAGCAAGAAATAGCCACGCTGAACATGAGCAAAACGAAAGTTTACAGACCAGTTTTTAATATTCCAAAATCCGCTTCACCAGCCCAAGTCCATCTAGAGTTTGGCTTAAAAATTCTAGCTTGCCAGTGTAAAAACGCATTTATAAAGCTGTGCTGGAGCTTGCGAGCTTCCGAAAGGGTATCCATTAAAAATCTATTCTGGCTTGAAATTGAGGAACAGCAACGAAGCAACGTAAAAGGCTCTTGGGGAAGCCACCTAAACCAGGCAATCAAGGATTTAGGCATTCAAGAAGCATGGGCAGCAAATACTCTAATAGATAAGAATGTGCTAGCGCAAAGGAGACATTTCTGGACTGTGATAAATTCTTACTCCAAATTACGCCCTCAGGGGTATTTGGCAGAGCATTTTTCAACAGCCATAAAGCATCACTTTATGTGATTTCGTTTTGGTAACATGGAGTCAAAAGCTTTAATTCCCTCCTGGAAAAGCCAGGTGCAAAATTTAACCTGTAGACTTTGTGGACACAAACAAGAGACATTAGCCCACATCTTTTGCGTATGTCCAGTACCCCTGCCACAAAGGAAAAGCCTTTTGAAAGCAATATTCAGAAACATGGATATATGTTCATGTAGGCCAGCTGTAATCACCTGGCTAAGTGGAATGCCAGTGCCGCTTGCTTGTAGGGGAGGTAAAGTTTTTAATGCCGCTCTTCAAAGAAATGTCCAAAAAGAAGGAGTAAGGTTGGACTCAGAACTGTACTTCTCAGTTGCACAATTCACCTGCACTTTAAGCGTTGACACGATGATGGCAATTGAATGCTTGGCCCGTGCAAGCAAATTGTCATGTAGCAGGTCCCGGGGTGGGTTTAACGGCACAAATAGTGCTGAGAGCCGTTGTGAATAGTTTTTACTCTTTTTAAGGTGTTGCCCGAGTTCAGAAGTTTGCAATGGCTGAATTAGCTAGGCCAATACCTTTGATTTACGTTGATGGATGACAATGCCTAGAATACATTGCCCTAACCGTTGGTTTTGAAATTTTTTACCCATCTTGTATACAAAGCTTTAGCTCATCGGGTGACCTGCAGGAAGCACAAGGATGACAGATAATTAGCTGCTATACCCACGAATACGCCCCCATTTAGAACCGTGAGATGTAAACATATTGCTGCTAGTCTCTGAAGGCATTTCAAACTGATTGGTACTTTTGTAGTTTTTAGCGTGTTTTTATACAAATTTTGGTCTATTTTAACATAAAGTGATGCCTTGTCGAAAAATTAAATAGCCGTTGTATTCATGGTTCTGCCCTCCTTTTAACCCCAGTTAAATGCAATTATAATAGCTGCTAGTACCCGGAGGCATGTGCTGGAATGATGGTACTCTATGTATTATGATTACAGGGTACAGCGAGGTACCGAAGTAGGAGTTAAACACGAACCCATAGTGTAGCGTTACAGTCCCTAACATCATAGCTACACTATGACATTTTAAGAATTGTCATATTTCCCTGGCTCAGCTGATAAATCGATTCCAGGCCTTTGTCCCCTTTAGTGGGTCAAGTTAGTTACTGTGCTCCCCATCAGGAGGATCACAGATATACCCACACAATAGAGCAATTAACTTGACTAGGTTCCTGGGAAAGGAAGAGGTCGGGGAGAAGTCTCTATCTGTTATTTAGCTTATTACACAGCACCTGGACTGGGGTAGCCCAGGTCCACTGGAACAAAGCAGAAGGGCCAGACCTCTGGAGTCAAGACAGAAGGGGCTTTGATTGTTGTGTCCATAGTGGATTGTCCCAAAATGCTGTGCAGGAGGGTTGGGACAGGTCTGTAGTAATGATTTGGTGCCCTATGATTGGCCTGGGGGGCCTGGCTTCTAGAACTCCACCCCCCACTTAAAAAAACACTGCACAAGGGATAGACATTTGAGAAGACACTGGACTTGGGAGTAACAATGGTGAAAGGATGCCCGGCTGAAAGGAGAAGCTGCTTGATGACCTACAACAATAGACTGTGGGAAGTTGACTCCAGCTATCCCTCTGGACTAGGATGGGTCTCTCCAGGCCAGTGGTACTTTCCCTCTTATGCCCCCTGAGGAACAGTTGGGGGAATGGACCTTCTGGGGGACCCTAGTTGGTTCCTCTGGACCTTTTGTGAATTCTGGGAGCAATGTTTCAGCTTTGGATGGTATCTTTATGGTGGTGTAACAAGAAGATGGCTAGGTATTGAATGAAAATCAACCTGGGAAGGCTGAGCACGTCATTGGGAAGCTGGGGTTGAGGAATAGGTTGGTCTAGACATAGTACAGTGGCACTCTACAGTAAAATGGTTATAGGCAATGGTGATATGTCAATGTGAGGAGTAGGAAGTGTGATGAGTGACCTGGGAGATGTATTATTTTGCAGGGGTGCAGGCAGTGTAGTTATGGTAAATCCAGCAATGCTATTTTTTAGTATACAAGGCTATGATCTCTTTGTTGGCTTGGTTCATGATTGTACCATCACAATAAATGCTGATAGTGAGTTTTCTAGGGACACCGCAAAGGGGGAAATTGTTGAACATTGTGACCGTTATGGAATTCTGAAAGCTTAATTGGTGAGTCTGGATTGGAAAATATTATGCCAAACTGAAATCAGGTTGGCTAGTTCTCTGTTGCACAATTTGTTAATGGCATAAATGTTTGTTTAAAAAGTTCTCCGTGTGAAAGCGACAAATCTGTACAGCATATGCTATATTGGGATGAAGATTTTCTAGCAGGATATCTGGATTGACATGCTCTGAAGTTCGAACGTGACTGATTTGTATGTCTCACCAAATTCATCTATACCTTGGTTTTCCTCCCCTATTTACATGATTATAAAGCAATACACCCACAGTTCAGATTCCTGTATGCAGATGTGCAACTTTTGGTGAAGATCAAAGAAGAAACAAGCCCACTATTCAAATTCCTAAATGCAGATTTTGTTGAAGACCAAAGCTTTCATTCTGGACCAATTTAGCCCACAACAGTGAAAGATTTGATTGTTAACTTTCTTTTTGATTTCAGTAATTTTATATAAAGAAAAAAGGCAATCATGAAACAGCAGTACAAAACAAGCTATAAAGAAATTGAACGAAAATATAATACATCATTCCAATGATAAAAAAAGGCATAACAAATTATAAAAACAAATTATGGGTTATTAAAGTTAAAAAAAAAGAATGGAAGTACAGCAGTTGACATGACAATTCTGAAAGCAATCTTGTTCCTATTCACATCCCTGGATAACAGATAGCGTGATAATACCAAACATTTGAGAGTACAAAGATTAATCGTTGGTGTGTAATCCGTGATAAGAAATAGTAAAAATATAATTAAACAGATAATATTCTAACATAGACGGAGTATCAAAATAGGATATAGGTATCAAATCATATATCCAATGCCTACTCCTTATTGTAGAGGAACTATTAAATAGAAATGGGATCAAGGCACCTATCTACCAAGTGGAGTGCCAGTGATTGGTAGATAGAGGCGGTCAGGGGGGGAAGGGGGGTTGGTAACGGCAAAGTAGTTGTCCAATGTTTTCCATACAGGTCTGTACTGCGGTCTCCAAGGAGAATGCTTGAGAGCACTATTGTCAGCACCTCTGAAGTGTGAAATCCAGTTCAGCCAAGACTTAAAGGAGTTGGCAGAAGTGTTTTCCAATTAGTGAACACCGACTTACAGGCTGCAGTCAGTAAGATGTCTTTTAATAGACTGTCGTTAGCCGACCGGACCTGAGGATCTAGGAAATTATGAATGAGGGAGACAAAGTCGCGCTTCAGCCGGACTCCAAATAGAGACCAAATAAAGTGATAAACCCGGTCCCAGAGTCTCCAGTCATCCGGAGATATACTATCAGACGGGTCCCACTTCTTTAATCAGTTGGCTTTCAGGCGTGTGGTTCTGGGTTTTAGAAGGTGGTAGAATTTGGAGATTGGTGGCCAGATTTGTTGAAGGAGGATATAAGTGTAGGCAGAGAGTGGTCCTCATGGGAGTACCTAGACTTGGTTATGCAAGCTTTAAGTTTAAGGAAATCATAGTCCAACTCCAAAAGATTGTACTGGCGCTGGATTTCTTTAAAGGAGAGAGGTGATTGTTGCGTACCCAGCTCTTTCAAGAAGTGGATGCCCTTGGCAGACCAGATACGCCAGTGATACTCAAAGTACGGCCCGCAGGCAACATGCAGCACTTCTGACCTTTACATGTGCCCCCCTGGTTAATAGCAGCTCTGGGCTGTGGTTTACTTGACTCAGCACTAACAACAAAAATATTTTAAATGTACAGGCACACATCTATTTCATGGTTAATTGAAGATAAAGAAAAGAAGTAACAAGGGTGTCCTGCACTGCTTAACTTCATTTTAACACCTTCATTTTAAAGACATCTTGCAGCAAGTGTGTAAAAATATGATAGTCTCAATCAAAATTCAAAAAGTGTTTTTCATTAACATGAATAATTGTTTTACCTTAGTACATTCTATCAGTGCATTTAGGAGTATTTTTTAAAGTGCATTGAGGACTTTTTTTAAGTGATACTTTTCAAACATGAATTTAGACATTTTCATTCTTCTACCTACCCTGACAACAACACCAATAGTGAACTAAGAGGCACGTCACTTGTTACGTGCACCCTTTGGGTGGGCTGGCTTGCTATTATACATGAACAACATTATGGTTAATTGAATGAAACACAGGAGAAGGTTTTGTACAGCTCACACCCTGAAGTCATGTATTTCTAAGTCCTCTTATACGTGATAATGAAGAAAAAGGAGGGAAAGTCAACTAAATAAATTGTACCCATGAGGTACGCCAATACACAGGTGTGCCATGTATTATTAATTTTGTGATATGCCAGAGTGAAGACAAGTTAGAATGGTTTATTGGGACCTCTAGAAGTTTGTCTATTTTCATAAGAGCCTCTTCCGTGTTGTAAAAAATATATTTGGCTGAATGGGCAGGGGCGGCTCCTCCATTAGGGCGGAGGAGTGCCGCCCCACTGCTTTCTCGCAGTGCGAGAAGCCGAAACATAAAATGGTATTTTAAATACCATTTTATGTTTCTGCTTCTCGCGCTGCGAGAAGGCAGGGGTATGCCTGGTTGGGGGCGGGCGGGAGTGTATGCCTGGTTGGGGACAGGCGGGTGGGCGGTTGGGGAGGTGTGGCTTGCACCACTCTGAGTACCCTGACTGTTTGGTCGGCCCTCTGGGGCCGACCAAACCAGTCATGCGCACTCTACATTTTCTCTATGTAGGCTGCATGCAGCCTACATAGAGAAAATGGCCTCCCTACAGGCGCCCGGCTGGGCAGTGTCTGCACCAATTACAACGCTGCCATTGCAGCATTGTGATTGGCTTATGGGAGGGGAGGGAGCATGCCTGTTCCTGTTTCTGTTCATGTTCAGGAGCAGGAAAACGCGGGACCCGTCCAAGGAGCAGAGGCGGCGCGGGACCCTGTCAGGTAAGTTTTCTTTTTATTTTAACCGCCCCCGCGAACACTCGCACGACCCTCAGCCCCCCACCCGTGAGTATTGCGAGCCGCGAATGGGAGGGTCTGATCTTGGTAGACAAGAGCATAATGGGATGTATATCCTCAAGGATCTCTCTTTCGACTAAAAGCCACGAGGGGGTATAGTCTGGCAGTTGTCATAATACTCAAAAAGTGTGGAGATATATCCAAGAGCGTAGAGAATTAGAGGCCAGCAGAGCACATAGTCACAATATATTACAACAAAAATACATGATATCATGTCTGAAATAGTCAGTAGTACTGAACAGTATGTAAAATATCAATACGGTGTTTAAGGAGATAGGCGCGTGAAACAGGTGCGCTAGTACCCCCATTTGAATTATTAAAGGCGCTAACAGAGGGCCATCCGTATTGGTAGACTAACTTTACATAGGTCCCCTGTGACACATATGGTAACCAATGAACTGGGCCGTGAGGGCAGAGCCTAGAGCACAATTAGGCAAAGCGAAAAATGGCAAGGCAAAAAATAGCATTAGGTTGTGACAGCAGAAAACCCCCATATGAAGGAGTGGCGGTTAGAAACAGAAGGTGCAAAATTTTGCCATTACAGTGAGTCAGTGGGAGATGAATTGGGCACATATGTACACTTATCTGCAGTAGCACAAGGAGGAGCGCCAGTGTAGTATATACGAACAATGCTCAGATCAAAGTTATCACACAAATAGCATATAGTTCCTGGGGACAGGGCTCAGATTTTCTTCTTTGTGGTAGGTGTGGGTTGGGTTACCATGAACATGTCTTGTGGATTGTTACCTGCCTTGTTATGTTGGCCTAGGCCTGGCTGCCATGCTGCTTTTCTTTGCGCACGTTACACTGAGCCGGGTCTCCCTCGCCCTTTGCTCGTGCCAAGTTCTTTTGCACTGTCTGCATTTTCTGTTGTTCACCTTTTTGGGCTCAGTCTGCACAAACATGTACAAGGTCGCATAACAATGTATTTTGGTTCTTCCTGATATGGCCAGTCTCGCGCACCCAGACATAACATTAGGTGCAATTGCCATGAAGAATTTGGTATGCTTTTAATACTGTGGTTTACTAGCGCTTAACACACTTGGAGAAATCCCTTTCAGTGAGAAGAGCTATGATGTCCTGCTGATGTAATTCTGCATCTAGAGACTGAGGTATGGGGGTTCGCTAGTCAAAGCCCAGAGGTCTTCTATTATTATAATAAACTATCTTACTGCAAGGGGAGGGTGGTAATGTTATTTAGACATTTATCCACTGAGCTCTGAGATGCTTTCCCCGTTTGTATTCTATGGAATTGTAACCATGCTGCTTATATTATTCATATGCATTATGCTATTAGTACTGACACGTGTACTGTACATTAGAGCACGTAAGTTGGAATAAACATTTTAACCTATCCAGTGTCTCTTCCTACGCACCTTGTGGACAAGTACGAGTGAGTGACGAAAGAGTGTTCTTGCTTCTGTGAGTCCTGAGATAAAGATACCGTGTTCTGGGTTGTCCAATCATTGGTACTTGGGTGCTAATGGGATGCTAAGCTAGTTGGGTTGGGGTTTTTGGGTGCTACGGTATATGGTGGCAAACCACTGTATTCCGGGGTCCCATTTTCCTGTGCATAGCTCTGTGTATGTGCAGAAACCTTATGACATGGCGCGACCACCGTGGGGCAGCTTATCTGCGAGACGCTTGAGTAGTACTTGTGCTTGTCCACAAACCCCTCGCGTACGCTTCCGGAGGCGTATGTGACGGTGATACCTCCTATATTGAACGTTTTATAGGTTCTTTCAAGCTTGAAGTTATTAAAAAAGGTTACATAAATAACCCATTTTGTGCTCCCTGATAGGTTGTCGAATACAATTGTTTAGTTATGGCTGGTGTGGCGATAGCTGCACATAGCCGAGGAGCACTCCGAGACCACTTACGGGTGTATGGAGTGCCTGATACAGGGATCGATTTGGTCTTTGTGGTTCAAGCCGATCCGGCTTACCACTTTGAGGTGTTTTACACTTGGATCACTTTTGAAGCGGTGGAGGCAGATGATAATCTGTTTCATGAATATAAACCCACTGTAATTCCTGCTGCCTATCGACCCTATACCACTCTTGAAGTACCTCTCACGGCTTGGCAGCACCGTGTTTGGTTTAATGGTGCCCTACCACAACCAACTACCGCAGTTCGTTTAGGCCCCTTATCAATTCAGGGGGCCACTTGGCCTGTATTGGCCGGGTATACCCCGCATCCAAATTATCTGGCATTACCGCTTGCGGAACTGCGCACTATGCATACCGAATTGGTACGAGTGCATCGAGCCCTAGTGACATACGTTACAGGTAGCCTACATGGAGCTGCTCCTGTAGTCGCAGGCCAACCAGCTATAGCCGCTGGAATGACCATAAGTCCTGTCATGGTAAATTCTGTGATGGGCAAACGTCCACAAAATAAGGACGACTATCCTTACTGGCTTGCAGAAAAGTTCAATCAGATAGAAGCAGTGTTTCCCCATACATCCCCAGTAGATAAACACCGCATCCTCACGATAAGTTTGCCAAAAGACATAATCCCCGATTTGACATCATGTGAAAACTGGGGTAAGGTATTCGCAGCAGTTTATTCAAAATGTTTTGGAACTCCTTCCATGACAGTTCTACCCTCTGTAATTAAAAAAGTACAGGATGAACATGGCCCTGAAGCGGCTGTGGAATTAGGGATGAGACTAGTGGGAGTGTTTGATGTAGTAGCTGAGCTGATCCTTGGAAATGTCAAGGGCGATGCTATGAACTTTCAAGTAGCGAATGCTTTGGCTTTAGTCCCAGAGTTGGACAGGCCCCGCGAATTACCGAAAATTATTGCCCGGGCTTATAAAACGATTGGAAGAAATAGCCTGGGCAACAAGCCTTTTGTAAAAATGCAAACTCAATCGCAACCACAAATTACACAAACAAAAAGTACATCTGAGAAAGATGATAGACCAGTCTTCACTAAAAAGAGTTGGAGACAGAAAAAACAGGGTAAGCAACAAAAGAAGCCGGGGTCGAGAGGCGCTTCCCCAGTTTCGGTTTCTTCTGAACGTACTTATGATTTACGTGATAGGTCGAGGATTAAATCACCAGAAAGGTTTCAGAGCTCTGATACGCGTTCTCCTCGTTCTTCACAGGCCCAGACGTCGTCACAGGCTGGTGGAGGAGGACGGCAAGATAGAGGAAGGGGCCGAGAGGCTCCCCAGGAGCGAGACCAACCTCGACAACAAGTCAGAGGGAAAGCAGAAGACTTTCATCTTCCTCGACCGCAATTTCAGAAGAAAAAGGTTGCCGCTGTCACAGCGAAATATGCCTCAGACCGTGAGAACGAGACTCCAGAATTGGACGTGGGCAGTGACCCTCCTAGACAGCGCCGCGGAAGTTACCATAGTGCGGGAGGCGCTACGTCCTCATATGGAGGCGACAGCAACTGAAACATTCGTTACTGTAGAGACAGCTGACACGAGAGTGGCACCCCCTGACAGACTTTACAACATAGTCATCCAAATTGAAGGTGACATACCGCGTGAAATAAAAGGGATTTTTGGGAAAATCTAACCTCTTCATATGACATTTTGTTAGCAGAGGTGGATTGGCCACCCCCATTCGTTCTCGCTGCACATAAAGGAGAGGAGGTAATCCTTCCAAGCTTTTCACGGCATGTCCCAAAAGACAAAGCTGAAGCACTTGCAGCTGAGTGGGCTGTGTACCTGGCACCTGCGTTATACCGCAACCATGTGGGATGGGATGAAGAATCACCTCCTCATGCAATACCTTTGCGGTCACTACCGCAGCCACAACCCCAATATCCCATCAAACGGCAGGCAAAAGGCCCCGTCTCCGAAATTCTGACACAGTTGGAATATCAGGGAGTAATTGAACCATGCGTATCACCTATGAACAATCCCCTTTTCGTGGTTTCTAAACCCGATGGATCGTACCGCTTAGTTTTGGATTACCGGCATTTAAATACTCATTGTCGGAACTTTGCGGTGCAAAATACACACAGTTCTGCGCTTGTAGACAGTCTTGTTCGTAAAAAATACAAAACGACACTTGACCTTTCAAACGGTTTCTACACGCACAACCTAGCCCCGGAGAGTGGTCAATGGACCGCATTCACTTCCGGTGGTAAATTATTCCAGTTCCGGCGTTTACCCATGGGCTACAAAAATAGTCCGGGTATATTCGCCGCCCGTGTTGTTTCTTTGTTAAATGACATTGATCAAGACGCATGTTCGTACGTAGATGACATCTATCTAACGGACGACGAATTATTTCAGCATTTGTTCCGTGTGGACCGCATTATTCTTGAATTCGCGGAGCAGGGTTACAAATTTAACTTTGCTAAGTCACACATTGCTGAATTTACCGTTCTGTTCTTGGGCTATGAGCTCAACAACGAAGGTAAGGGCTTGGCCCCCATTTCTTGGAAAAATGTGCACATTTGTGCCCCCAAATACTCTGAAGAAACTTCAGTCTTTGCTGGGTTTCCTGAATTTCGGGCGTACTTATATTCCTGAATATGCCCAGCGTATCAAGCCTTTGTATGCTTTGATACAACCTACTTATTCAAGGTCTTGCTGGCTGCCTGAGCATACCTCAATTCTACAGTCTTTGCAGACAGACCTTTTGGAGTCTAAATATCTTTTGACTCGTGATAACCACACAAACCTGGTGATTAGAATAATTCCGGGGCGGTGGGATTCACATACTTAACCTTTAATGAAGGTGATACAGTACCCATCGCATACAAGTCACATCTGTACACTTCCGCTGAATTACGCTTTACATCTGTTGAGAAAGTTCTAACTGCAGTGCAAATGGCGATTCTAAAAGAACGCGCACTGGCACAGGGTAAGCGAATTCTGGTGGTAACACCCTGTCCTGCCCTAGAGGCAGTAACAAAAGCAAGTGTACCGAACTCAAAAGCAATGCATCCCCGTTGGATACAATGGGCTACATCCTTGACGTCTTCGGACGTCACTTTTGTTTTTGATTCTTCTCTTCAAACTCAGGAGTTTTTGCAGTATGAATTCGTTCATCCTCCTCCTTTGTTTTTACTACCGCTTGAGGATTACAAATGTGTGATCTACACCGATGGTTCGGCGCAACCGGCCACTGGGTCCAAGCACGCTTATTCAGCTGCATGTGCTATTGTTGCGGGTTCCTTTGTAGAAGGAAAGTTCAAATCCTCTGCAGTGCATACTCGCACACTTGGAGATAGTACCGCACAGTTAGCCGAGCTGCATGCATTACTACTTGCACTTGAGTTCGCTTCTCAGGATGAGACCACTCTTATTGTATGTGATTCTTTTTACTGTGTACAATCTTACAATGACAATCTGTTTTTCTGGTCGAAAACGACTACAAGGACGCAAAAGGGAGCACAATTAAGCATAAAATGCTTTGGGTTCGAGTGGCAGAATTGCAACAACGTCTGCCCCTCACACAGGTGGTTCACACCTTAGGCCATCAGCGGGTGGGCGCACACGCTATTGGTAACGATCTGGCAGATGAAGCTGCCCGTTCAGCAGTAGTCACGTGTTCAGTAGCAGCGGTTACCAGGTCCATGTCTAAAATAGACTCTGTTATTCTAGCAGCTATTGCTGCAACCAAGGAAGGTAATAATTACCCTACAGGTTTCCCTTCCAAGTATTCTTACACATTAAGTCCCGATCAGGTTCCTTATGTAATTATACCTGACGTTGGAGATCGGCTGATCCCCAACGCGGACCGCAGGAGTGCCTTGATATCAGCTGCACACGAAGGCATGGCTTCTGCTCATGCAGGTGTGTCAGCTACGGTTTCCATCTTGCAGCAGCGTTATTGGTGGCGTGGGTTATATAAAGACACTCGTGCTTTTGTGCTTTCTTGCGACGTTTGTCAACAGATTAAGCCTTCCACGGTAACACGTCCACCACAAACACCGCTCTGCATTGCTAACAGACCCTTTGGGTGTGTTTACTTGGATCACTGCGGTCCATTCTCATCAGACACTGCCTATAAATACATCTTAGTGGCAGTGGACTCGTGCACACGGTTTCTCTGGGTCTGGCCACAACGGAGTGCTGACGCCCGAAATGTAATCAGGGATTTGCGTGTCTTTGTGGGAATTTTCGCATGCGGCACCTTCCATTCGGACCAAGGTCCAGCGTTTGCCTCTAGGGCTTACAAGGATGCAATGGCTTCGCTTGGGGTGCGGGTGAAATTTTCGTCTCCGTATAGGCCTGAGGGCAACTCTATCGTTGAACGAATGAACCGTGACTTAAAGCAATCCTTAACAGCTAGGGTTATAGGTACTGGCAGGAACTGGCTGGCCCATTTGTATACCGTTCAGCGTGCACTTAATAATCTCCCTAGAAGACCTCTGGGTGGGCGGACCCCATACGAAATGCTCTTTGGCATAAGAATGTTTGTGCCTGACCTTGAGGGTCCAGACATCGCGGCGCAATCCGCCAAGTTTGATGTAGATAACCATTCTGCTATGTTACAGGACTTACAAGAAGCCCGAGACAAACTTGCAACTACACATTTGCCTTCAGCCACAGATCCTGCGTTGCAGATTCCGGTAGCCGGCTGGCTTCCAAAGGTTGGAGAACTGGTTCGAGAAAAGGTTGAAAACAAAAAAGAATTTGGCCCCTCTTTTCGTGCACCAGTTCCAGTTCTTGGCCTGAAGGGAACACGTACAGTAATTTTACCACCGCTTCCTGGTCGCAAAGAGAACAGATACATCTCAGTTGAAAATGTCAAGCTACAGCGCCTGGCCGATCCTGAATAGTGTCACACCAGCGGTCTCTTGTCCTGCCATTTATCGGACATATGTTCGTGGCCCATCTACACAAACGGTCGCTGATGCTGTAATTGAGATGGTCGATTTGCCTGAATCCTCTATTTTGCCTGAAACCATAATTGATCCCCAACTCTCCACCAACATCGACGAGGACGAGTATACTTATCCTGCATCTGAATCGGTGGCACATCAACCAACAACGCCACTTGGCCCGACTCGTTATTCCTTTGATTCGGATTCCACCTCTTCAAAAGTCCCATCCAAGTTCAGTATTTTTGTATCCTGGTTTAGAGACAATTTTTTGATTCCACCCTGGACATACATCTGGTTGGTACTTTTCTTGATTTTTTTGTTCATGTCCATTGGCTTTGTCACAGTGTTTTTCTACTAATCAATGGTCACTATTTACCTGAACGCTCTGCTGTAGACTATGTTTCTGGAACTTTGGCTCCTCATTCCTCATCTCACATCATGAAGCGTGACCACACATTTGTGAACATTTCAGCCTTCCCAGTTGCTGATGGCATCGTATGGGATGCAGTGAACTATCAAATCCATGGTCCGACGGAAATTATTAATGTACCTAATGTCCTTCGTGTTTCAATGGGTGATGTAGTACAAAATAATATTCATTCTGATGATTGGGATGTGCATGCCGTTGAAGCTTTGTTTGCCGATTTAAAATATTATGCATCTTTTAATGCTGAAGATCTATATATGAATTCTGCTAATTATGCCGATTTGTATTGTTACCAACATTGGGGTACTCATTTTCTCCATAAGCCCAGTGCCCTGCGTAGTTCTGTTAACTATACCCAATGGGAACATTGTCCAAACCCCTTGCCAGGTAGCTCTCAAACTTTACGAAATAAGTTTAATTATTTTACTGATTTTAATCGGTCGAACCCTGCATCCTATTATTTTAGACTTAATAACACATCAACTCAGAAAATTATGTTAACACACACCAAATTGCTTTATTCAGGTTCCTTTCTAAGTTCCCTAGCTGTGGGTGGTTATGAGTACTGGGATAATACAGTGGATTTAAAATCTATTTGGGGCTCCAAGCCATGGCAGGTACAGGGAACCGAGGCATTACACCGTGCTTGCCTCATCCCTACACAAATTATGTTCCTCAATGTCTCCATTTATCAGACTACATGTTGGGGCTTAGCAACCATTAAACAATTGAATACTCCATCAATACCATCCCTGTCGAGTTTTCCCAATGAAAGCTCACGATTCAATATGTCCCTCGTGTCCCTGCAGGCTCTGTTACAGAATAATTCATTTAATGTTTCCAAACTGGATCAGTCACCCTGGTTGGTATGGCCTATACCATCTAATGCATGTCAAATGCGTTTTCACGACTCAGGAACTAGATACACACAGGATAGGCCTGATCCGAGATTTACTGATTCCCGTACTGTCACTACATATTCTGTTGGTAAATTATGCAAACAATGGCTTCAACATTCGTCCCTTGATTCTGTTAAACAACATTTGTCCCTCCTTTCAGGCAATATTGATCTGTCCGACTTTGTTTTGGGACCTCGTGGTCCCCGACCTAAGAGATTCATTTATGAAACGTATAATGAACTCTGGAAGCTATCACAAATGGAAGCTGCTTCCCGTCTTCGGGAAATAGATCAAGCAAATTTGGAAAAGGTGCTTGCTGTTGTTGACAATAGTATTAATACCCTGTCTTCTCGCATTTATACTTTAGAGAATATTGTGTCCTCTGTTGTTGATATTGTACAAGATGATGTTTCTGTGTTATATCATGGTCAGAATCAATTGCGTTCAGTTATGCAGTTTGCATGGACTTTACAAACGCTCAAGTTAGGTAAAGTTCCTTGGCATTTTTGAACACCTCTGCCTTGTTTCTACCTTTTAACTTAACTGACAAACAGCAATTTATGTCCATGAAAGATGCCACTTACACTCTATTACATATCGAAAAGATGGATCCTTTGCCGTTCTCTGTTGCAGAACTTGATTCTGCTGTGTGGCTAGTTCATGGGGTTATCGCTTTACCTTTTTCCTTGTTTGAATTTGACTCGTGCATGAAACATTATCCTGTGGGCCGTTACCGGCCCTTGGGCAGTGCTTTCCTGCATGAACTCTGGTCCTTGCCTTTCATGTATAAATGCCTTCGGGACGGCAAGGAAGTCTTTCTCACGGGGAGTACTGCGACTCGACTATGGGTCATTCGCTTATTTGTAAACACATTAAATTGCATGGCTCATGTAGCGTTTCCTCTCCTAATCTTGCTTGTGTGCTGAAAGGTATTCCTGCTCCTGTTATTTCACCTACTTTCACTCTCCTTTCCAATGGTAGTTATTTACTTTTAAATAACGAAAACTGTTGTGGCCTGCAGGCTGGCATTCCTTACATTGTAACAGTTTCGCACAGGGTTGTCTGCTGCAAAAATGTGCTTTTTCCTCCCCCTCATGGCAAGGTTGATATCTCTATTTGGTCTTCCATCCCTACCATGGAAGCAGATTTCAATAGACTGAGCAGAATAAAGGCACTATTATTAAACGAAGAAGTTATGCTCACGTCCGCCCGGGAGACATTCATTCTCCAGGTGGCGAGTACCCACAGTGAAATACAGGCCCTTTTAAACACTAATCTCCCCCAACATTTTGGGGAGTTAATACATCGTATTTTTAACGCATCTAACACTGAAGGCCTAGTACACTTTTTTAAGGTCGTGGGGTCGGGCTTGGTGTCCTCCTTCCAAACTATTTTTGGTGTCATCCCGGCTTTCATACACTCTATTTTTTCCAGTGTCTTTGGCGGTTTCCCATTGATCCTCGCTTTAGCGGCTGGTGTCTTGCTCTTAATTTGCTTTCTGCGCAATGGCTGCTCCCCGATGGGACCTGCTCGATCCAGAACGCCTCCAGCTGCTCCGTGAGCGCCTTTTGGCCGGTTTTGGTGTCTTGCCATTGGCGACACTGAGTGTGTCATATACTCTTTCATTTCGCTTTGCGTATTTCACTTGCGTGCAACCTGTGATGACTTGTGTCCGCTGTCCTTTCACCTGGACTCTGGATTATTGCCTCTCCAATTCGTCATTGTCTGTTCCGGATTTTGTTCAGTTGATGGGTCCCTTAGAGGCCCATGAGCAGGACTGTTCCGTTGCTGGCTGTATGGCGCGTGCGGCTGCACTGGGGATTTTGGCGCAATGGGATATCTGGGCGGCTGCCCAGGATCTCCTACAACGAAGCTGTTTCAATTATCACGCAAGCTGTCCCGCATTGCTTCTGGATGCTCCCTTTGCTGAGGAGCATTCCTGCTCTTTGATCTCATGGATTGGATGGCATCTATGTTTTTTGACGATTCCAATGATGAACTCTTGGAGGGTATGGCTTTTTTCTGCACTTACACTTTCATGGATTGACCTGCCCTTCGCCGTTTGGGCGCTCCCTGTGCTCCAACGGCTGTGGTTTTTCCTCTGATGGGCCTCTGTCCTGGCCGCCGGACTGTCCAGGGGAGGGTGTCTTGTGGATTGTTACCTGCCTTGTTATGTTGGCCTAGGCCTGGCTGCCATGCTGCTTTTCTTTGCGCACGTTACACTGAGCCGGGTCTCCCTCGCCCTTTGCTCGTGCCAAGTTCTTTTGCACTGTCTGTATTTTCTGTTGTTCACCTTTTTGGGCTCAGTCTGCACAAACATGTACAAGGTCGCATAACAATGTATTTTGGTTCTTCCTGATATGGCCAGTCTCGCGCACCCAGACATAACATTAGGTGCAATTGCCATGAAGAATTTGGTATGCTTTTAATACTGTGGTTTACTAGCGCTTAACACACTTGGAGAAATCCCTTTCAGTGAGAAGAGCTATGATGTCCTGCTGATGTAATTCTGCATCTAGAGACTGAGGTATGGGGGTTCGCTAGTCAAAGCCCAGAGGTCTTCTATTATTATAATAAACTATCTTACTGCAAGGGGAGGGTGGTAATGTTATTTAGACATTTATCCACTGAGCTCTGAGATGCTTTCCCCGTTTGTATTCTATGGAATTGTAACCATGCTGCTTATATTATTCATATGCATTATGCTATTAGTACTGACACGTGTACTGTACATTAGAGCACGTAAGTTGGAATAAACATTTTAACCTATCCAGTGTCTCTTCCTACGCACCTTGTGGACAAGTACGAGTGAGTGACGAAAGAGTGTTCTTGCTTCTGTGAGTCCTGAGATAAAGATACCGTGTTCTGGGTTGTCCAATCATTGGTACTTGGGTGCTAATGGGATGCTAAGCTAGTTGGGTTGGGGTTTTTGGGTGCTACGGTATATGGTGGCAAACCACTGTATTCCGGGGTCCCATTTTCCTGTGCATAGCTCTGTGTATGTGCAGAAACCTTATGATAAACAGGCCATCTCTTTCATCAAAGAAACCTTGCAGGTCATTATGATCAACAAAGATATGGTGCTTCCCATCGTTGTAGACTCTAAATTTTGCAGGACCAGTGAAAGAAAACTGCAGGTTCGAATTTCTGAGCCTGGGTCTAAGTGCCAGAAAACTCTCCTCGACGTTCACAGTCAACTTCCAGTAGTCCTGCGATATGAATATTTTGTGACCATTCCACATAATATGGTTATTCTTACGCATGAAGTTCAGTATCAACTCAGTATGCTGGTAGCGTAACGGCCTACAAACAATCTGTTGTGTAATGGCTTCATTTGATGGTTTAAATGAGGAGACTCAGTGTGCTCCCTCAATCTCAAAGTCTTTTTGAAGGGCAGGCCCGTTGCTTGTGGTAGCCACTTCTCCAGGAAAGAAATACAAGAATCCGCAGAGTCCTCTGTTCCTTCAGGTATTCTGAAAATCCCCAAATTTTTTCCTAGATTTCTGTTCTCCAATTCCACCCAAGTTACCTTTGGGGTAACTTGGGTGATGCTTCTAGCGTCATAATGGCTTTGTTTGAGTTGATGGCCATGTCCTCCACTGTACTAATCTGAGACTTTGCCTCAGTCTCTTATTGTTAATGGCGTTAATGTCCGCCCTTATGGCGCACAGTTCTAGTTGCGTCATATCCGTGTTAGACTTTGTAGATTTAGCAAGGGCATGTACTTCAGCAAGTTTCTTTAAAATCATGTCTATAGTGCTGTTTATGTCTGCTTTCTCTTAATAGGGGAGTCTGGGGATGGGGGTTCTGCTTTGGAGCATTTAAGGCTTGTTTTAGTGTCTTTCTCAGCCATGGTCAGACCACTGAGGGTATGATCAAGGACTCTCGTCGAGTGGGTAAAGCACTCGATCTGGGTCTCAGTTACCTGGCCTTTTACTGTTCGTATGGAGTTTAGGCGAAACAAAGGCGTAGTGTGTTAGTATTTATGACACTCTTCAGGTAGCCACAGATCGCACACCACAGGGCTCTTTTGTATCCAGTAGTATTAGGGCCACTTATGCACTAGACAGTGCCCCCAGGCGATAATGGATATTCAAATGGGGTAATGAATGAGGAATCCTTCAATGGGACAAGAACTTGTAAGAGGCAGTGACCCCAGACTCTGATGATCGTTGAATCAAACTGTTGAAACCCCCTCCAGAACCTAAGAGGTCTCAAATCAGGTGTACTAGGCACCTCAGCTCATGAAATGGGAGAGCCTGTGCCACTAAAGATGTTATGACCTTCTAGAATCGTCATTTATTGAAAATCATCATGTGCTATGTCAGAAATGTGTCAGTTATTTGTTGTGCATTAACGATTCCTGTTGCATTCGAAATCACTATGGGAGAATATGCTTCGAGAACGTCACAGTAATGTCACAGCAATGCCAAGTGTTGTATGTCACAGTAAATGCCAAGTTTTGCTGGAGGCTTAACATTGTGGAAGTAAAATTAAATAAAAGTTTGATGCATGTGGTGCCCTGCCATTTTAAGGTCAGCCATGTCGGGTTGGCACAGCCATGTCATCCGTTTCTGTTCCCTGCGAGCCGTTGGGATCCAAACATGCACACAGGGGGAAAAGTTGGTAAAGCAGGCCTCAAGGAGCAGACATCGGGCGTGGTGATGGGTGTTAAGACAGAATAGCTCATACCGTTAATCCCTTTGTGCCTGACCGCACTTGATCCCGGCGCCCATTTTGAGCAGAGTAACCCTCGTGCTGGTCAGGAAAATGCTGAATTTAATTTCGGCGACTAGCATTGTTCTTTTGCCTGTCCCGCAGGCTCACTGGGTGCCCCTGTTGTTACCCGAGTGATTCCTGTCACCAGCGCTTCACTTGGTGACCCAGGGACCACTACAGCTCCGAATTACAGTCCGTGCCGACAGGAGCAACAGGCTTAAGCCACCATTCACTGCGCCGTCCAAGCAACACACCCTTGCTTGTTAACTTTTTATGACAATGATAGTGGTGGCTAACGGATCAAGTGGCAGCACATCTGAAAGACTGAATAAGGTTCTGAGAACTGCTTCAACTGCCGCTCTTACGGTAATCTACATTCCACCTTGGCAACCACCCACATTCTGAATGCTTACAACATCCCATAGCAACTTATACAATGACACCCCAGCCACCTTGTACTTTCGCCATAACCTGCTGCAATTCCTGATCATTTCCCAAACCCACTCTCCATTCATTTCCTGAAATCAAACCCTCACTGATCTCACAGACATTGACGTCCTCTTCAAATTCTTCACCACCCAAACAAATCACAATCCTCAGATGTGGCCAAATCCTCAGATGCCTCCGTCTCATTCCCACTTAGTCTGGAAAGATAATCAGCCTGAACGTTCTTAGAATCGGGTAAGTAAGAAACCTTAAAATCAAACTCCTGCAAGGCTACCATCCACTTTCTTATCCAATGGGATAAAAATCAATGCCTTTCTTGGTGAAAACTTCTCTCTCTCAAAGGCTTATGATCAGATAGCACCTCAAAGCTCTTACCCACAGAAATTTCCTCAGTTTACGCACCGCCCAATAAACACCTAGAGCTTCTTTCTCCACAACCGAATAATTGCATTCAGCTCCTCTCAATGGTCTAGAGATAAACAAGATAGTTTTCTCCATTCCATCCACTTTTTGCAACAAAACAGCACCTACGCCTTTCGAGCTCGCATCAGTCTTTACATAAGAGAACTTTGTAAGATCAAAGCTTCCCAAATTTGGAGCTTCATTCAAATGTTTCTTAATAATCCCAAACTCATTGTTACAAGCTTGGCCCCACACAAATTCACTCCCTTTCTAGAGTAGCGCTCTCATACAACCAGTTTTCTCAGAAAACTTTGGAATAAACTTATTGTAGAATTCAGCCATCCCCAGAAATGTTACCAACTCATCCTTGTTTTTTGGAGGAAGAAGATTACAAGTAGCATCAACCATAGAAGACGTGGATCTAATCCCAGATGCAGACTCAATTTCTTGAACATTAAAATTACACCTGTCTGCCCTGAGAGTGAGTCCAGACTCCAGAAACTTCCCCAACACTGCTGTCAACCTCTCATCATGTTCTTTGAGATCAACCCCAAAAATCAAAACATCATCTTGATAGATTTTGACGGCTTCAATTCCCTTCAGTATGCCCTCCATTGCCCTCTGAAACACTGAGGCAGCGGAGATGAGTCCGAAGGGCATTCTTGAAAACTTGGAGGTACCAAACGGCATAATGAAAGCCGTGAGTTCTTGAGACAAAGAATGAAGCTTGACCTGGTGGTAGGGTGAGGACAGATCCAAGGTGGAGAAGTGTCTCGCACCCTCAAGATAACACAACATCTCACTTCTGTTAGGAAGTGGATAGTGGTCAACCACTACCGCTTTGTTGAGTTCTCTCAAGTCAATGCAAAGTCTAGCCTCCCCATTGGCCTTACGAGCCATGACAACCAGTGAAACCCACTCCATGGGTTCCACCTACTGAATAATTCAATTCGCTAAAAGTTTGTCCAGCTCAGCCCTCATACTTTCTCTAACTAACAAGGGCACACTTCTAACATTTTCCACTTTCGGTCCCCGACTTGAGTTTTATCTGGTGCATGTAATTCTTGAGACAGCTCAATTTCTTGTCAAATACCTCTGGAAACTTTCTGATCCAAACTTCACATCCCCCACCCACCATCCTGACGGAAGGCAACTCTTACAAGCATACAGAGGGACTTTCATTCAGATCCAAATACACATATAAATCACGTAGGTGAAACCAGCTAATTAGAGAGTCTCCTTTCATAGATGCATAAATTTTCCCAGGACTAATCCTCCCTTGAAATCAATCGTACCCCAAAATAACCCAAAAGATCAATGGTCTCACCCCATAACCTTTTAGCTTAATGTTGGGCTTCAACAAAACAACCTAACCCTACAGATGTTGCTCATAAAACTCTTTGGGAAAGAGAGTGATCTTAGCTCCTGGGTCAAAAAGCATGTTGACAATGCATCATTGATCAACACACTTTCAAACGGGCATTCAATGGCACTCTCCTTGATCTGAAGAATATTAACATCTTCAATGACTTGCTCATATATATCCACCTCTCTGACTTTCTTCTGTTCTGTGCTCGATTTACAACACCTATAAAAATCACCTTTCTTTCCACAGATTTTACAAGTGACCTTCTACCCCGGACACTCTTTGAAATGTGCCATATGTCCAGAGTTACCACATCTAAAACATTTACCTTGGAAGCTTTTAAGGCTGGACGTCTTAGTTATCATTGAGTTATCAGTCTTACTCTTGGTAGACTGGTCACTCACTTCCTTAACAACATACCCCTCATTTTCCCCCAAATAATTTTCTTTACATATAGTACCACACACGGTTTCGAGTGCTAATGCATTTTGAGTATTGTGATAACTTCTTGTAATGAAGGATTGTCCTTTTGCCACAAACTATCTTTAGCCTTGTCAATAATGCAGCCCAACATCTGCTGGTCCCTCAACCGTTCCTCCAAAGACCCTCCAAAACTACATGTGGATGCCAATTTACACAATATAGTGATATATTGCTCCACAGACTAATCCTATCTTTGCATTCTCCTCCTAAAGTGATACCGTTTCATACTAACCTTGGGAAGATAATGCAAATCCATTTTTCTGAAACAAATCTCATATTCATTCAAAGCAGAATCTTCATAGATCGAAAGTTCAGGGAGATATTCAAAGACCTCCTGACCTTCTGAACCCAAACAATGCATGAACAGGGAAGACTTCCTTTCTGCACTAAGAGAAGTACCACACACTCGAGCGTAGTGCGCAAAAACGTTTTTCTATTTTAACCAAGGACTAGGGGGATCGCCCGTAGAAGGCAAAAAGAACGGAGAGGCAATAACATTCTGCATTCTGGACCACAAATTTATCCCCACTGAAATTACTCGAGAACCTTATGATCACAAATGTACAAGGATAGAAATACAAGTCGTTTCTACATAAAAAAGAATCTAACCTAAGCAGGCTTTATATGAAGTCTTGTAATTAGAGTTCACCAGGGCGTCTTTCCCTCGTAAAAGCTGTGCGCATCAGTGCTGAAAACCAACACACACTCCAGACCGATGTAAGCGCAGGAAATCTTCCAGCTGTGCGTATCAGCACAATAAGGCTACACACACCAGGAGTCAAGAGAATTAATAAGTGAAAAGAGGCCGAATCCCAAGAAAGGTAAATCCTCAACAAGAATGTTGTGTGCATCAGTGTGTCCGCTCTTTGCACTCTAAAACTAAAAAAAAAACAACAGCTGCACACATCAGCGAAAGAGCATGAGGAACGCTTGAAGAAATAGATGAAGCCAGAATGCTGTGTGCATCAGAGTGTCCGCTCGATTCACTTTAAAACTAAAAAGAAAACAACAGCTGCGCACATCAGCG
Source organism: Calotriton arnoldi (assembly GCA_963921515.1). Taxonomy (NCBI): domain Eukaryota; kingdom Metazoa; phylum Chordata; class Amphibia; order Caudata; family Salamandridae; genus Calotriton; species Calotriton arnoldi. Next base: position 2,582,287 of record CAWUFW010001403.1, on the reverse strand, counting down.
AAAGAGCGTGAGTAGCACTTGAAGAAATAGATGAAGCCAGCCTTCATAGTAGCTTTGGGTCCAATGCAAGATGACTATCGCGTATGCCACATAAAACGCATTACACTCTCTTGTGACGTGGAGGTTAGGTCAGGCAGACTGCTAGGTACTAGTCTTGAGCACCGCTGGAAATCAACACGCCTCGTGGAAAAACAGCGCGAGGGCCTCCACAGCGGCGGCTCGAGCCCCCAATGTGAAAATACCTGAGACCCGGCGAATCCACTCGCTGGGTGTAATCGAAGCCTTCACTCACCACTGGCTTAAAAATGTCCCCCTCTCCCTGCCAGTGCTGGAGACAGCCAAAGGCTTTCCAACACGAAGAGGCACAAGGAAGACAGAAAAATGAAAACCTTTCCAGTGGCTCAGCTTTCTACCAGCAGCGTATACCCTCTGGCATACAATTCAACAGACGCTACAATAGAATCTCACAGCAGAGGCAGAGAAGGGGTGTCAGCAGCTGAGAGGTAAATAGACACCCAGGTTCATGTACTTCAGTTGTTTCAACCATCGTCGTTTCCGCAGTGAATGGTGTTGAGGTTCGTTTAAGTCAAATTAAATCTTTGTTTTTGCTCATCGCCAAAATGTAGTAATGCTCCTCCCTTAAGACGAGACAGTTCACTCAGGATTGGTGATTGTAGGAAAGTGGGTTTCTGTTGCAGTAACCCCGCCCACTTTTTGCCAGACTACTGATGCACTTTTTCTTGGTGTGCCCTGGGTCCCTGCCAATCAGGTTCCCAGGGCCTGTGTTCTTTCCCCAAAACTAACCCAATTGGCATCTCTGGCCACAGGTCAGCCCCTGGTAAATGGTACCACCGGTACCCAGGGCACTGTGACCAGGGAAGATCTCTAAGGGCTGCAGCACTTATTGTGCGACCCTTAGAGGCCCTGTACCTTTACACACACACACACACTGCCTTTGCAGGCTGCGTGTTGTGGTGCAGAACAAAGTAAAGAGTCGACATGGCACACATCCCTGTGTGCCATGCCTACAACCCACTGCCCTGGCATAGATCAGTCACCCCTCTAGCTGGGTGACCTATGCCAGTGGTGAGGGTACAGGTGCATGAGCCCTGTACCCCAACAGTGTCTTCTTAGGCATTGTAACTGCAGTGCTGCCATTAAGAGTATATGGTGCTGGGAGCTTGTCATTACGAACTCCACAGCACCATAATGGCTACACTGAAAACTGAGAAGTTTGGTATCAAACTTCTCAGCCCATTAAACCCACACTGATGCCAGTGTGGGATTTAATGAAAAATGCACACAGAGGGCATCTCAGAGATGCCCCCTGAAAAACGACCAGCCTCTGGTGGGTTCCCTGACTGGTACACACCAGCCTGCCACCACGAGACATGTTTCTGGACCCCTAGGGTGGGAGCCTACGCTCCCTGAGCCCAGAAACAAACCCTTTCCTGGGCGGAGGTGTTCACACCTCCCCAGGCCAGGGAGAGCCATCTGTGGCAGGGGAGCTTAAAGGCCTCGCAGCCTTTGTAATGCGACCCCCAGCCTCTCCTGCTATCAGGAGCAGGCCCCCTTCCTGTCTCCCCTCCCTTTCGGCGGGAAAAACTAGCCAGCCCAGGAGGTGTGCCCACCTCTGCCAACTCCACCTCTCAGGTGGGGAGGGCGAGGTGAAGCCCACTCTCCAGTGCTCGCCATCTTGCAGATGGCAGGCACTCCCCAATCAGGACTAGGGATTGTGCTCACTCCCCACGTGTGGTGAGCACCCCAAGGGTGTAGTCACCCTAAGGTCAGTAGCCCATTGGCTACTGACCTCAAGACTCCTAAAACGCCCCTAAATACAGTATTTAGGGGCAGCCCTGAACCAAGAAGGCAGATCCAGCCTACCAACAAGAAGAAAAGAAGAAGAAGGACGAAGAGCCGTGCAGAGCTAACAAGAGGACGACGCCCACTGACTTGGCCCCCAGCCCTACAGGCCTGTCTCCCCTCGAACCTGCTCCTGCAAAACCCCGGCGTGTCCAGCGGCCAGCAACCTCAAAAACCCCAGAGGACCTGCCTGCCTTCACTTTCCAAGCTGTTTCTCCCGTGAACATCGGACGTGTTTGAACTGCAGCTTCTGGTGCCAGCCAGGAACCGCGAATCCCGCACACTCTGCACCCGCCGAATCCGGCCCGAGCTCGAGTGGGCAAATACCCTGAGGAGGTCCCCCCGGCGACCCCTGACCTGCCTCAAGCCTTCTGACGACGCCTGCAGCCTCAATCCAGAGGACCCCCCCTACCGCGACCAGAGCGGGTAAGAAAATCCGACGTCCCAAGGCACCCCTGCACCCGACGCCCCACGGCCTTGTGTGCCCAACCCAGCGGTGCCTAACCAACCCTCAACATCCCAACTTACCCCCTGAAGTGGTGGTCACTCCTGGAAGATCCTCGTCCCTGAGCCTGCAGTGTTTCTTTGTCCTGGAGAATCTCCATTGAAATCAACAGGGCACCCGACCTCAAAACAGCACCCTGCACCCGGCCGCCCTAGTGCCGCTGAGGGTGCCCCTTTGTGCTAACTTGGTCCCCAACTTGCCCTGAGCTTAACCCTTGGAGCTTTGCTCCCACAACCCCGTGGCCTGCTTGCCAGCAGCCCCCAACCGGAGTCCCCCTATCCTCCATAGGATAACATTGGGCCTCAACACTTTGCACCCTGCCGCCCTAGTGCCGCTGAGGGTGCAACAACAGTGCATCACTGACCCTGGGAGACCCCTGAGTCTAACCCCAGAACCCTAACTCAAAAGACCGATTACTTATCTCGAAACCGATAACCTGTTTTTCCTCATAGAATAACATTGACACTTTTTCTCCCAAAAGTTTGTCGACTTTTGAAAACTAAGAATATTCCTTAAAAATCGCACAAATAACCTAAACGAATTTTCTCAACTATTTGCAGGAAAGGTCCCAGTGCTGAATCTAGGTATCCAGCACTGAGTAGGAAAAAGTAACGTAAAAGTAACTTACCTGTGAATTGAATTTCCTTCCATAGGATAACATTGGTGGTTCTATGTGAAAAAGTTTCTAAGTGTCAACTTTTGAAATACAAGAATATTCTTTAAAAATCGTACATCTAACTAAAACGCATTTTCTCAACTGTTTTCATGAAATGTCCCAGTGCTGAATCTAGGATCCAGCACTGTGTTAGAAAAAGTAATCCGAAAAGTAACTTACCTGCAATTTACAGGAAAAGCCTATGTATTTCAATGTACTGGTCCAAAAAGTTTCTAAGTGTGGACTTTTGAAATCTGAAAATATTCTCTAAAAATCGTACAAACTACAAAACGTATTTACTTACCTGTTTTAAGTAAATGTCCCAGTGCTGAATCTAGGAGTCCAGCACTGGATTACAAAAGTAACGCAAAAGTAATTTTACCTGCATTTACCTTAAAAGCCATTCATTTCAATGTACTGCATTTACTAAGTATTGCAACCTACTGCATCCCCTGTAAATCAAATCAAGGACAATCTTCATTGCTTTTTAAAACTGTGTACAACAAGTAACTTATTACTGAAAAGAATTGAATGCTTACCTGTATCAGGCTTGCTTGGTTCTAAAATAAAATAACAGTATATTTTTTATACAAAAACAATTGGCCTAGAGTTCAGTTCTTGAGTGTGTGAATTCATTTGCTGACTGAGTGTGTACATCAAATGCTTAACACTGTCCTCTGATACTGCCTTACTGCTCGACCAAGCTACCACTTTAGAGAGTAAGGTTCTATCTAACTTTAACCTCTGCCAAACCTCTGGAGACCCTTGGACTCTATACACACTGTACCTCACTTTGGTGCAGTATATATAGAGCCAGTTTCTTACAGTGATTAGCGCAGGTTTATTGTAGAATCCATTAAAGAGACCTCATCCACCATGTAGCTAGCTTCAACTGCCGCTCTCACAGTAATCTACATTCCACCTTGGCAACCACCCACATTCTAAAAGCTTACATCATCCCATAGCAACTTATACAATCCCACCAAAGATAAATACAGAACACCACACGTCCCGGGCCACAGTACTTTGCCACACGATGTCGTCGGTGCGCAGGTAAGGAGAGGTCCACTGCACTGCAGGCCAAAGAGGAACAAGCGATGAATGAGGCAGGTAACGGGGAGGCCTCTCGGAAGGAGGAGACACCCCACCCGGCACACGTCGATCCAGGTCGCACCCAGGCAATTCCGGGCACTACGTTTAGTGCCTGGTAATATGAGCCGCGCCAGACAATACCGGTCTCACATAATGAAGAGTTGCAACTCTTGTACCTCCCTGGAAAGGAGGCATTACTTCTGGTGTGGCTTGATATGAGTCGCACCAGATGATTCCGGTCACACACTGATCCAGCGGGTTACTAGCAACAAGCATTCATACACCAAATACTCACCTGGGCACATGCATTCATACTACGCTAGCAATTTCCGCTGGTGGGTCAGTTGTACTCTTTATCAATATCCCTGCTACCAATTACTTTTCTGATTGAAGAGTAATGACTTACCAATGGACCCTTTGATAATTGGGAAGTTTAAAATTAGTGACATTCATTACAATTCATAAATTCTAAAATAATCACTGAGTCAGGAAGTTTTAAAATGTTTATCTAAAGTTTAGCAGAGTAAAATACAGAACCACATGATACTTAATCGTATATCAAGGATGAAGCATAATAATCAAATATCGATCAATGACGGTTCCTCAGAAAGAAGAAGATAGAGACAGCAGCACAACTAAAGGTTGCGTTTATATTTACCTAAAGGTGCGAGAAACCAAACCCCTTGGCCAAGGAGTTGGAAAGATAGGACCCAGGAAGGATGAAGACCAAAGACCTCCGGACCCGGATCAGGACAAGATGGTGACCTCTCTATCAACGACGCCTGCGTCGTTCCCCTCTCTGATACTTCGCTTCTCCTTGCTTCTCTCGAGTCGTCTTCTAAGGATCCGCCGCCCCCACCTCAGGACCTCTCTGGACAGCGAATCAGCCTAATTCTGCTCTGCATCAGCGTCTGGATCAATGAATGTAGCATTGCTTTTTCTAATGAACTAATCTATACCTATTATACCCTTCTATGCTCATGTACCTCCCCTTTATGTTGCAAAATTATGAGACCACTACTTCTGTTTGGACGGGGACAGGGGGTTGATCCTCACACCATGTCAATTTAGTTCAATTTCTTTAAGCCCATTGTTTTAAAATACCGCCCATCACAATTAATACATTTGCTTTATTTCCCACCCGTTTCCCATTGATTCCCCAATACATTTTGTATACAATTGTATCGACTTCAGGTACATTTCAGATGAACTTGTGAACCAGGCTTTGCGACCTTGGAGGGCTTCCAAGTTGACTTCATCGCTTCCTCTGGTCAGCCTTTCAGGGCGCATGTGCAGAACCAATGTCTCTCGAGCTGCAGTTTAACCAACCCAGGCCCATTTACAAACTAATAAAAGTCAAAGAAGAAAATATTAAAATCACAAATAAATGGTTTCACTGTATACCCACTCAATCTACTCTATTCCCATTTAATTAAAAATCTATCCCGCATTAATAGCATTAGAATACCAGTTTTAATTGCAGCATATAAGCAAGCTGTAGCACGTGAAAATATTAAACAGCCATTTTAATACACACTGCGCAGAAGCAAAGTTTTCCCTCCAAGCAAAGAAAGACGTCATACCACGTGATATGGCTGACACATGCGCAATGAGATTCTCGCGCTTTAGCGGCCATTTTGGATTAGACAAGCGTTATTTATTAGCTTAAACACATAGGCAAGCTTCTCTAGGATTGTATTTATGTGTGCATTTGTTAGTACAGACATTACAAAGATTAATAATTAATACTGTGAGAGGATTGCTTACGAGCAAGTCTCATTGTGAGTTCTTGCTCCATCAATCCCTCTCTGATGGCGTTTCTGAGCCATCAAAATACTACCCACAACCAGATGCCAACCTTTAGCATAATATGGTCTCAGCTTCATTTTTACACTTTCTATTTTTAACATCTCCTTATAGTTTCTTGTATAATTCACTTTTCAGATCTTCTAGTTCAATTTCATCAAATTTTCGTTTCTTTCCTTTTCCTGTCACTCTATACGTCTCATTCTTTCTACAACATTTGCACCATATTATTATTGACAGTACTATTATTGCTATCCCTGCTAAGGGTACTAATATTTGACCTATAAGTCCTTTTCCTACATTAGAAACCAGGTACCAATTGACGTAATACTATTTGTCAATCTTTCCCATACACTATCAGCTTCCAGTGGTTTTAATTCATTCTCAAGTTTTGTTATATTCTGTATATATGTTCCAATTTCTGCACTTTTGTCAGGTATGTACGTGCAACAGTGTTTCGTCTTCAATAATTTACAGACTCCGCCCTCTTTTGCTAATATTATATCAAGAGCAAGTCGATTTTGCATAACCATTGATCTAATCGCAACCATCTCCGCATTAATCATTAGAAATCCTCCAGCAGTGTCCGTTGATAAACGATCAACCACTGTAGATAATTTACATATTTTCCTTGAGTTCAGAATTATTTCCACTGAAGGTATCAATGCACCAAATATATCACCTACAATTTCAGAAAAACTAGCTCTTTTACTACGTGTTAATTCACTATTATTTTCATTGCTCCCAGTGTTTCTTTTTACGTGGTATATTTTTGGAAATACTATTCCAAAATAACAACTTCCATACCACCGTGCAGGAAGCCTAAAGTAAGCCTTATTCCCACACACATAATAGATTCCAGGAAAAACTGAATCTGTTCCTCCCTTTAGTCCCCAACCTCCAAGAATTAAGAAATTATGTTCACATTCACTGGTACCAATAAAAACATTGTTATACTCAGTCTTTAACCTATGTAGACAAATTTTCCCTGTCTTTACAAAATCCAGAGCCATAGCAGCTTGAGCCTTGCCAGGTGTGTAACTACCTTCTTTCTCAGCCCAAGGTGGCAGATGAGCCTTATGCTCAGATGCTTTCTTTTGGAAATCTTGTCTTCTATCTTCTACTAAATTCAAAAATATCTTTTCTTCATGTAACGAACATGTTAGATTGCTTCTATGTGCATGTGTTATATCTATCGATTTCATTGTTAAGAAAAATTCTCCCATAAACTGTGCGTCTTGACTACTAAGCACTGGATTCATATTCTTTAGAATTGGAATCTCAGAAAATATCACATCTATATTCGAATAATAATACTGAAGTCTCCCTGTTTTATAAAATAAACTAGCCAATACACTACATGATATGCCATAAGTTAATGGTAAATGATGGTATGTTAATCCTTCTGCTACTGATTCGGGTAACTTCATACAAACATAACAATTACCAACTTCCATGGTATCTACATATTGAAATAATAATTTTGTGAAAACATTCAAACTAGTGTCGTTATCTGTTACTTCATGATGAAACTCTGGATCATCTTCTGCCTTTAATTCTACTCTATTACCTTTCAAGTTATCTATCCTTCCCTTTGTTTCGTTGTTAATCTTTTTATCCATTATCAGAAGGTAAGGAATTGCTACGATCACAACTAACCATACTATAAGCACCACTACCAGACTACATATGCATATAGCACAGCATTTTTTACAACATTTCTGTTTCGGTCTCCCAGAAACTCTGTCGTCAGGCATTTTTGACAAGGAAGATTTTCTTATTTTTCTTCCAAGACTTTAATGTTTATCAAGGTGGTTTTATTTCTTTCTCATAAGTCAGTTCCGCACTTGTTCCTTCGTCACCACTTTCACTCAACTCTGAACTTTCGCAGTCTTCAAGGATTATATAAGTCCAATCAGGACCTTTAAATTTGTTGTTCACAAGTTTCAGTCTTTTGCTTTTTCGGTTTTCAGTTCCACTTGTTTGTCCAGTTATGCTTGTCACTTCATCTACTTGTTCTGGATCTCCACTTCTGGTTTCTATATGGTATTTTACTCTTTTAATGACACTAGGCCAATGATCACCTTTTCTGGCTTTCTTAGTTTGCACTGTTTCTTCACTTCTTATTTCTTCTTCAGAAGTTCTTTTTATTTCAAGTTGTGGCACAGTTTGTTTTTCTTCGTTCTTGGTTTCTTCTTCACTTTGTTCTTTTTCAGGTCTTATTGGTTTTTCTTCATTTGCTCCACTGTGAGTTTCTAACAACTGATCTTGTTCCCGATTTACGTCTTCATGCTTGAGATTCTCGTGATCTTCTTCTTGATTGTATTTTCCTAGATCTAACTGGTTCTGGGCTTATTACACTTTCTACTTCTGCAGCCTGACCGCGTTCTTCTAAACCTGTCTGTCCCTGCTCAAATTTTGTTGTTTCGTTGTTTGATTTGAGCCCAATTTCCTCTCCCTATCTGGTCCTGCTCAGGTTCTCTTATTGTTTCATTTTCCTCTTCCTGAGCTGCTTCTTCTTCGCCTATCTGATCTTCTTTAATTTCTTCTAATTTTGCTCTGCTTCTTGTTCTGTTGTAAACTTCTGGTATTTCAACCACTGGTATCCAGTCCTGACTTGTGCTCGGTTGTTCTTCTTCAGCTTCTCTCGAATCTTTCACCTGGGATTCTTCAGCTGGGCAACCTTCTACTTCCTCAGTTATTGATGCTGTCTGAGGATCTTGTTCTTCAGGCTCTGGCACCCTTTTGGTGTGGCTTACATGAATCCAATTAGGCAATCCTGCACATTTCACTGCTGTGTTCGTAACTAGTATAACCTGACAAGGTTCGCCCCACCTGGGTGATAGACACGTTTCTCTCGTGTGATGCTTCACAACCACCCAGTCTCCGGGATTCAGATCATGCTCTTGCTCAGGCTGCCTGGAAACTGCGTCTTCCCCAACCTGGTGAGAGACAGAACGCACTAGGTCAGCCAATCCTTTGCAATAACCTAGAACCATATCATCAGTTATATTCAGCAGTTTACTTGTAGGTACATGTGCTTGTCTCATTGCTCTTCCCATGATTATTTTGTGAGGACTCAATCCGGTATTTCTATCAGGAATGCTTCTGAGTCCCATTAACACAAGTGGCAATGCATCTGGCAAATCTAACGATGTTGATGCACACATTTTTGCCAATCTTGATTTTATTGTGCCATTTATTTGTTCAACCACTCCATAAGCCTCTGGGCGATATGCACAGTGCAATTTCTGCTCAATTTGGAATGCTTCACAGATTATTCTGATCACATCGTTGTTGAAGTGACTTCCTCTATCTGACTCCAAAGTTACTGGAAAACCGAATCTAGGAATGAGTTCTCGTAGCAACAACTTTGCGACTGTAATACTGTCATTCCTTCTGGTAGGGTAAGCCTCCACCCACTTTGAAAACAGACACACTATGACAAGAACATATTTCAGTCCTCTACATGGTGGCAACTGAATAAAATCGAGCTGTAATCTTACAAATGGACCCTCTGCCTTTCCAATTTTTCCCAAACCAATTACTGTTTTTCTTCCTGGATTATTCATTTGGCAAGTTAAACATCTCTGGCAAAGACTCTCTGCTGCAGCCCTAAACCTTGGATTGTACCAATTTTGTCTGAAGAGTCTAATCATAGCATCTCTCCCTACATGTGTGTCTCCATGATACATTCTGGCCATTTGTGAAATCAGACAGTCGGGCATGACTGGTCTGCCATCGGCATAAATCCACACATCGTCTGCCCTTCGAGAACATCCTATTTTAATCCATGCATCTCTTTCACTCTCATCAGCATCATCTTGCAGTCTTTTCACATCATTCCATGTTTCCGGTGGTGCATATAGCATAAGTTGGCAGCTGATTCCCATCCTTTCAACCCTTTTATTTACTGACAACCTGTTTTTGGCACAGTGTTGAGCCACCAGATCTGCATATCTGTTACCGACTACCACCCAGTCATCTCCTGACTGGTGTGCGGCACACTTCACCACAGCCAATTCTTTTGGTGATTGTATTGCTTCCAGCAGTTCTTTTACAAACTGTCCATTTTTAATAGGGGATCCTGAAGAAGTCATGAAATCCCTCTGCATCCACAGTTGGCCAAAATCATGCACAACCCCGTAACCATATTGACTATCTGTAAATATAGTTACTTTCTGATTCCTCCCAATTTTGCAGGCTTTAATTAAAGCGATTAATTCAGCTACTTGTGCAGATTTGACTCCTGGTAAATAGGATGCTTCGACTATTCCAGTTAATTTACATACAGCATATGCTGCACTTAGTTTACCATCTTCATGCCTTTGGCATGAACCGTCCACAAACAGCTCCCTGTCTGGATCTCTGAGGGGCAGTTCCTGTATATCAGGACGCGGCTTTGTACACAATTCTGTGACTTGTAAACAATCATGTTCCTCTTCATCATCTTTGACTTCCTCATGATACGGATCTGGTAGTAAAGTAGCAGGGTTTACAATTGTGCACCTGACAATAGTCACATTTTCAGCACCTAAGATTATTCTTTCATATTTAGTCAGCCGACTAGGAGTAAGATGCTGAGTTCGGGTTCTTGTCAGCAGAATCACAACTGAATGTGGAACAAACACTTTGACAGGATGTCCCATTACAATTGATTCACTTTTCTCAATGCTCAAACATGTAGCAGCTACTGCTTTTAAGCAGCCTGGCAACGCTGCTGCCTCTGGGTCAAATGTAGCAGAAAAATATGCTATAGGACGTCGGTCCAAATCATGTCTCTGAGTTAGGACTGAGAGTGCACAATTTTCTCTCTCATGACAGAATAACGCGAATCCCCTTGTATAATCAGGCATGCCTAAGGCAGGGGCTTCACACAAAGCACTTCTCAATTTTACAAAGGCTCCTACGCTCTCATCATCCCACTCAACTGGGTCCTTTGCCTTCTTTTTCGTCATTTGAATCAATGGTTTTGCTAGCAGCGAAAATCCTACTATCCACTGTCGACAATATCCCACTATTCCAAGGAACATTCTCACTTCTCTTTGGGTTACAGGCATTTGCATTTTCTTGATTAATTTTACTCTTTCAGAGGTTATCCTTCTTTTTCCCCTCTCAATTTGGTGTCCTAAATATTTAACTGCTGTTGTACAAAACTGTAATTTTTCAGGTGAGACTTTATGCCCTTCTTCAGCCAAGTGATTTAATAATGCAATGGAGTCGACAACACAGTCCTCTCTAGTGTTAGATGCCACTAGCAGATCATCTATATACTGCACTAAGACTGAACTTCCTTGCATCACTAGCTTCTCTAAGCACTTTTTCAATATTTGATTAAAGATGGAAGGACTTTCCGTGTACCCCTGAGGAACACGATTCCATACATAGACTTTGTTTTCAAATTTAAATGAAAAAAGATACTGGCTATCTGGGTGCAATGGTATGGAAAAGAATGCTTGGCATAAATCAATCACAGTAAACCATTCTGCACTCCAGGGAATCTGGTATAGGATTACTGCAGGATTTGGCACTATAGGACAACAAGGTTCCACAATCTTATTTATTTTGCGTAGATCTTGAACAATCCTATACTTTCCACTAGGTTTCTTCAAACCCATGATTGGTGAATTACAGGGGCTACTCATTAGTTCTTTTAGTATGCCCTGTTTTACCATTCTGTTAATTTCCTCAATAACTCCTGCTTTTACTTCTGCACTCATTTTGTACTGTCTGGTATTTGGGAAAATTGCACCTTCCTTTACAGTGATTTTTACTGGGTCTATTTTGGCCATAAGTCCTACTTCTTTCCCTGTGAAATCCCATACTATGGAATTTACTGTAGTTCTTAATTCTTCAGGTAACTCGTCTTTTGTTATCAAGGAGAACATCTCGTCTACTTCTGTACCTTGTTTTGCAATCATAATTTTATATACATGGTCTTCATCCGGGGTCTGAACTGCCACACCATCCGGTGTGCAGAAGATTGTGCAATTCATTTTGCACAACAAATCTCGGCCCAATAAGTTTACTGGACTGGAATCACACACTACAAACTGATGCATTTCTCTAAAATTTCCAATTTTTACTTCCATTGGCTCAGTAAGAGGTGTTTTAATCTTTCGATTAGCTACACCCACAACTTGGATAGCTTCTCCAGAGAGAGGAAGGTCTGGGATGTCTGCTGTTCTCACAGTAGAACGTGTAGCACCAGTGTCCAAAAGGAAAGTGATATCATTACCTCTTACTTTCCCTTCAACATATGGACCTGACTGGTCTACCGGCAAGGATGCGCCAAGTACGCACTCCTTCTCCCCCTCTCCTAGGCACCGTCATTGATTATATGGATAAAAGTCATCCTGTAAAAGAAACTGTGAAGTTACATAATCATTCTTACCACTTCCTCCTTGATATCCGACGTCTGTACCGTGCTTTGCTCTGCTTACATTACCCTGTATAGGTGCAGGTGGTAACTGACTCTGAGGATTTACACCCTGCTGTGAGTCATTCTGCGTCTGTGGATTTAAATTTTGATTTGGGCCATTATTATTTTGAATCTTTTTACATTCATCCTTCCAATGCCCCAATTTTCCACATCCATGACAAGGAAATTTCTTTTTAGCCTCTTCTCTACTCATTTGTCCTCTCACTTTACCACCGTTTCCTGTGTCACCATTCGTTCCAGAATCTTTTCCCTGATTATCATTTGGATTATCCAAATTAATTCCCTGTCGCTCAGCCATTTTCACCTGAGCCCACATCACTTTCTCTTGCAGTTTCTTGTGTCTATCCTCAATGTCGTCTCCACAATATTTTGCATATTTCAAAATCTCATCTATGGGCTTCCCTTGCCAGCACAACATGTGCTGCTTAATCATCTGACAAATTTCTGGCTTTAATCCATAAACAAATCGGTAAACAAACTGACTCAAGTTTTTATCTCCAATGTCCTCAAATCCACTATACTGTTTGAATACCTGCAATAAACGTTCATAATAGGCATGTACCGATTCACTTGCTTCTTGGGTAGTTCTGTCTATTTTCACCCAATCCGTTTCTTTTGGTGGTATTTTCCCTTTCAGGTAAGATATTACCTACTGATACTTTTTCATTACATCACTTGATGGAGCACCTGTCTTTGGATCTCTAGGATACTCTTCACTCGGCCAATCAACTGTAATTTTACAATCTGTCCACAAATCGGCAGGTACCACTATGTCGAACAAACCATCCAAATCCTTCAACAATACCTTTGACACTTTCACGAACCTCTCAACCTGCTTGTACCATTCAATTGGCTTTTCTCTCAACTTTGGAAAATCATTCGTAAATGACAAAATATCCTGTCTACTCCTTGGGACATGAACATAACCTCCTCCAGGTACTTCTCGCATCGGGTACATCTGATCTGCTTTCCCTGTTTCCTTCATTAAATATTCAAAAGTGGTTCTACTGTACCGTGCCTCTTTCTTTTTCTTTGTCCACCTAGCTTTCCATTTATCTAAATCCCCCCATTTCTGTAAAACTGACATTAATTCTTTCACTTGTAGTTTTCGGCCAGAGGCATTCATGTTTTCTAAATCTTTATCAGAAAAGTCTGCTCTATAGGGTTTCTGTGATACTTTTGACTTTCCTATTTCAATTCCCATTTGTAAAGCCAAATCTGATAATTTCTCATGAAATATTTTTACATTTCTAGTTATGCTTCTGCATACGAACAATAGTTCTTCTTCATCATAAGTATTTAGCCGATCTACTCCTACATTGCCTGCTATCATTTCTTCTAACTCGACTTTTAATTTGTAGATGTCCATGATCTTTGGGGGTGAACTCTGTCTGTCTGATCCTTGTGCCCACCTTTCTAAGTCTTCTGGCGTTACTACTGTGGCACTCTTAGTTCCAGATGAGGTTACTATATCTTTGGAGCAACCAGGTGTTATTCTTCTAGGAGTATTATCTACTGATCCTCGAATAGGTAAATCCATTAAGGATATCATAGATTCGCAATCACTGATTTGATCATCAATTATTACAGGTTCAGGTTTAGGAATTTCTACAGGTGTAGGCATAACTAGTGGTTTTGGATAATTTACCTTGTCACCATATAAGGGAACCACTGGACCAATCGTTACAGGTATGGTCAGGGAATCAGGTTGTACATTTAATTGTGTTATTTTCTGTATCAATTCTGCTCTGTTTCTGTCTATAGCCTCTTTTTCTTTATCCTGAAGTACCCTATTAACTGGTGGATTATGCAATACTTGCGGTACTAATGGTGTTTTTAAAGGTGGTGCGCTTGGGGTGCATTCACTTGTCCCTTCCTGATATGGTGGCGGGTTCTTTAATATTTCTTCCATAAATTCATCTTCAGAATCTCCAAATCTTGTCAAATGTTTTGTCTTTTCTGTGCATTTGCTTCCTAATGACTCTTCTGTTATAATTACTGGATACAAACCTTCTGTAAGCATCGCTCTTCTCCACTGCTTCATTTGACCATCTCTTGACTCATTTTGGTATCTAGGGAAAAATCCCCGATAACCCCTACTACTTCTTGATCGGTCACGTTCGAATGCCTCGGTTTCCCACTCTTCTAAGGCTTCGTATTGAGTTAATCTTGGTCTGGGTTCTAAGTCATTCATCCTTAATCTTAAATTTTGAAGAATTCTCCCATTGAAAGTACCATTCTCTGGGAATGCTAATATTCCATCATTTTTGGTATATTCTATCCAATTTTCTAACCATACGCAAGTATGATAACCTCTCTCCATCATCATGAATGAAGCGGGCGTTTTTGCTGGTGGAATGATAATTCCTTCTCTAGTTTTGATAGGTTTATCTTTCTTAAAATAATTCTTAACCTTTTGTAAAAATGACATTTTTCTCTTTTCTCCGTACATTTTGGGTAAATCTCTGTGTATAACATTATATTCTGCAAAACCTAGGAATCTCCTATCCGGACGAGTTCCTGTTAAAGTCGGATCGCGTTTCCACATACAATTTCCACTATCCACTAGGATTTCGTCTTCTATGCTGACAACCAATTAAATTCCAGCTAACATTTGTCTCTGAACCAATCCTAGCGCAGCTTTTCAGTGACTTCTATTCTGACGACCCCTCCTTTACAATCTGCGCTTCTCTGTCCCTCGCTGTTTCGACCAATCCCATTGCGACACCTGTGACGTCAGTATTACTCCTGACTACTGACCCCTCCTTTACAAGAGTCGTTCCACACCCGCTGTTTCAACCAATCCCAGCGCGGCGTTTGTCACGTCAGCTTCCCCTCCGGCAGCTAACCCTCCCTTTACAAAATCGTACGCACAACCTTATTTTCTCTACGCTTTTTATTAAAATTCAGTAACAACATAAAACATTCGCTATCGTGCCAGTTTCTCTAATATTTGAAAAAGATAGTTTCTCTCACACTTAGTAAAACCTTTCCGTTTACTAAACATACACTACGAGTAAATCCCTTCCGTTTACCCTGCACGTAAGCTTCCGAAATACCTGCTACTTCTTCAATGTTACCCTTTCTAGGTGATATAACATCAAATTTTACCAGCGTATTCCTCTGGTATCATTCACACACATAGAATCCCTAACAAGTACTGATAGCCCTACCTAACTTTTCAGTACTATTTCTGCCTGACAGATAACCTCACTGCAGTATGGCTTCCACTTACCATCCGCTATTCAATTTTCCCCGGGGAATTCTGGACAACATAAAACAAAACGTTTGACAAACGGATGTTAGTTTATAAAAATAAAATTCTCATTACCCAATTAACAAAGTACAACCATCCTCTGATAACCAGAAAACTGATCCAGCGGGTTACTAGCAACAAGCATTCATACACCAAATACTCACCTGGGCCCATGCATTCATACTACGCTAGCAATTTCCGCTGGTGGGTCAGTTGTACTCTTTATCAATATCCCTGCTACCAATTACTTTTCTGATTGACGAGTAATGACTTACCAATGGACCCTTTGATAATTGGGAAGTTTAAAATGAGTGACATTCATTACAATTCATAAATTCTAAAATAATCACTGAGTCAGGAAGTTTTAAAATGTTTATCTAAAGTTTAGCAGAGTAAAATACAGAACCACATGATACTTAATCGTATATCAAGGATGAAGCATAATAATCAAATATCGATCAATGACGGTTCCTCAGAAAGAAGAAGATAGAGACAGCAGCACAACTAAAGGTTGCGTTTATATTTACCTAAAGGTGCGAGAAACCAAACCCCTTGGCCAAGGAGTTGGAAAGATAGGACCCAGGAAGGATGAAGACCAAAGACCTCCGGACCCGGATCAGGACAAGATGGTGACCTCTCTATCAACGACGCCTGCGTCGTTCCCCTCTCTGATACTTCGCTTCTCCTTGCTTCTCTCGAGTCGTCTTCTAAGGATCCGCCGCCCCCACCTCAGGACCTCTCTGGACAGCGAATCAGCCTAATTCTGCTCTGCATCAGCGTCTGGATCAATGAATGTAGCATTGCTTTTTCTAATTAACTAATCTATACCTATTATACCCTTCTATGCTCATGTACCTCCCCTTTATGTTGCAAAATTATGAGACCACTACTTCTGATTAAACGGGGACAGGGGGTCGATCCTCACACCATGTCAATTTAGTTCAATTTCTTTAAGCCCATTGTTTTAAAATACCGCCCATCACAATTAATACATTTGCTTTATTTCCCACCCGTTTCCCATTGATTCCGCAATACATTTTGTATACAACTGTATCGACTTCAGGTACATTTCAGATGAACTTGTGAACCAGGCTTTGCGACCTTGGAGGGCTTCCAAGTTGACTTCATCGCTTCCTCTGGTCAGCCTTTCAGGGCGCATGCGCAGAACCAATGTCTCTCGAGCTGCAGTTCAACCAACCCAGGCCCATTTACGAACTAATAAAAGTCAAAGAAGAAAATATTAAAATCACAAATAAATGGTTTCACTGTATACCCACTCTATCTACTCTATTCCCATTTAATTAAAAACCTATCCCGCATTAATAGCATTAGAATACCACAGTTTTAATTGCAGCATATAAGCAAGCTGTAGCACGTGAAAATATTAAACAGCCATTTTAATACACACTGCGCAGAAGCAAAGTTTTCCCTCCAAGCAAAGAAAGACGCCATACCACGTGATATGGCTGACACATGCGCAATGAGATTCCCGCGCTTTAGCGGCCATTTTGGATTAGACAAGCGTTATTTATTAGCTTAAACACATAGGCAAGCTTCTCTAGGATTGTATTTATGTGTGCATTTGTTAGTACAGACATTACAAAGATTAATAATTAATACTGTGAGAGGATTGCTTACGAGCAAGTCTCATTGTGAGTTCTTGCCACTACGTTTAGTGCCTGGTAATACGAGCCGCGCCAGACAATACCGGTCTCACATAATGAAGAGTTGCAACTCTTGTTCCTCCCTGGAAAGGAGGCATTACTTCTGGTGTGACTTGATATGAGTCGCACCAGATGATTCCGGTCACACACGATGAGTTGCTAATTCCGTACCTCCCTGGAAATAAGGCACAACTTCGGATGCAGATTGTTACAGGCCGCACCAGACGATTTCAGTCACACACAATGATGAGTTGCAAATTCTGTACCTCCCTGGAAATGAGGCACAATGCTTTGTGCGCTTTGTTACAGGTCACACCAGGCAATTCTGGCCACACACACAGGCGCAAGTTCAGCTGTAAGCAAAAAAAGTGTTACAGTGCACACCAGTGTTTTCAAACTTCTCTTTTCCATGTTCAAACATCGTTCCTTACTTATAACTTATTTAGCGTGCAACCAGGACAACAGGATCCACCCTAGCATCCCACATTTGTGTACAACATCAAAACGAGGAGCGAAGTTTCCACTCCAGTCCGGTGCACAGCCTATAGTGTCATTCACCATATGAGTTTACCACAAAGTCCAAATTAGCCAAAATAATTGTTCCAGAATATTCCAAATGAATTTCATGAGTAGATTTTATTTCACGTTGACAATCACACGTACGATTCAGTAGCATTTAAACAGCTTCTTATGCTACAGATATGCCCATCCAGGCCTTTTTCTGAGCACCCGATAAACGCGACGTACATCCTCAATCACAGAACTTCTTATACCCAATGCATTTCGGGCCGAAATTGGCCCTTCTTCAGGGGTTCACTGTGAGTAAAAAGAGCATAATATTAACATGCCATCTTGAAAAAGAACTATTAGTACATAAATCATGTCATGTTTTTTGTTAACCCGATTCAGCGTTCTCCCTCTAAGCATAATTATACTTCAACAACAGCACTGTCTGCGTCAGCCTCTGTAATAATACACAACCTAACCTCGTTCCACTATCTCATCAAAGGTAACCACCCTAGTATGTAAACCCTCAGTTTACCTAGTGCCACTGCCCTCTTCGCACATATTGCTATAAGCAAAACATGCCTAGAACCTCCCCATGTACCTTAATAATTTCAAGTGATGTGATCTCTTTCCCAACACGATCTTCTCTACTGAAAGCGGCATTTCAAAAACGTTACTCCCGCTACCCACTATTTAAATTTATGCGTCGTAACTCCACCCCTCTCCATCAACCAATCGCTTTGAACCTGATCTTACACTGTCGATCCTCAAAAAACTTCCATGCCCATAATCCACTGCTGTAACATTCCGTAAATGTGGACCCACTTCATTCTAACAGTAACTATTTGCAATAACACGAGCTTAAATGAAACCTCACTTCAGACAATGATGTCCCTGTGCCCAGCCCTCCCTCAAGATGTTAAGAACGCTGATGCTAAAATATGACAATTCATTACAATCATCCGTGATTACATGAAACTGTACACATATAAATCTCAAAAGGTCCGTAATCCAAAACGGTAGAAACACAGTTCTTTGAACTTCTTTGAACAGGATGCAGCATCCTACGTGTGAGCTTATGTCCATTAAATCCATTTGGTAATGGGTGCAAGTTCAGCTGTGCCACATGAGGTAGAATGCAGCACCACTACAGGTTCCCCCCACCTCTGAGGGTTGCACCTTGTGGATCAGACACCGCACGCAATGAGCATGCAGTCAGTGTGTCGCACAAGAGAGATGCTGCACGATCGATGAAGCGGGTCATGCGGGATCCCGCAACCGGTGAATCCGCTCACCTCCAACAAGATGCGTATGCGTGTTGAGGCCCCCACGATGCGGAGGCCCCACTCCTGAGATGCAGGCAATACTTTCGGGACTCCGCACCAGGCAATCCAGTTTCCAGGCACAAGTTGTAGTTTCACGCTCACACCACACTACTAGTTGGAACTCAGCAGCCGATGTGGGCACTTAAGAGGGCACCACTCTCCAGGTGTCACAGCATACGGTGTGGGCCCCTCAGGGGGTCTTTGATGTCTCTGAGACTTCCACGAAGAACACTGTGTGACACTTCAGGGTGCCACACAGAAGCAGGTAGTAAGCCCAGACCAGCCACTATTCAGAAAGGGCGCGTGGTCCGTTCAATGGCAGTAATCCTCCTTGTGCACAACAGACTCCTCTGGCAGTGTGCACCACATAGTTCCAGGGTCTCTGGTCCCACATCCATAAGTGTATCTCAGCCCTGCTGAAGTATGGCACCAGTAGATATACTGGAATGTGCCTTTGAATTCAGGGTGGTTCAGGGGGTTTCCCTTTGAACTACAGATGTCTCCCCTAAATTGTAGATCTTTCTGCCATGAGGCAGTGGAATGCAGATCCCAATCTTTAGTGGGGGCCATGATATGGCTCCAGAGGCCTAGTGTCTAAAGCTCTTCCTCCAATCTATCCAGCTAGGCCCTCAAATGACAGAGATCTGTTGTTCCAATTGAGTTTGGGAGCAGAGAAATACCCACTTTCTAGAAGTGGCATTTCCAGGCTACTAATGAGAAAACCACCTTTACCACAGGAGAGGGTTTGTCATTGTGAATCCAATGATAGGAAACATTATGAGGCTGCTTCACTGCAATCTACTATTGGAGCCTGAAGTCCTCTCCACTATACTCCCAAGTTAACCTATTGGAAGAGCAGTCCTCATGGGCAGTGAAAACACACATGGGTATTCTTTACTATCTGGGCAAGTTACACACATATGTGCCTGCCCTACCTTTCACCTACCACTTGCGTCACCCCTCAGGCTTTACCCTAGGGGTGCTTTAGTGGTGGTGAAAGTTCCCCTCAGGATTGACTAGTGATTTAGCAAAGCCAGCCTGGGCATAAGTGCTATGGCGAACACCCAGGCCTGCAATGGCAGGCTGGCCACATGTTTGAAAACACCATAGTGCAAGTGCGCACACACAGGGCTGCAATGGCAGGCTGGACGCATGTTTAAAAACACCATAGTGCAAGTGCGCACACACAGGGCTGCAATGGCAGGCTGGACGCATATTTAAAAACACCATAGGTGCAAGTGTGCACACACAGGTCAGCAAGAGCAGGCTTGGCACATTTTACAAATCACCATAGGCGTAAATGCCCCTACACCGGCCTGCAATGGCAGGCTTGACACAAACTCAAGCACATCATAGATGCCAGTGCACACAGACCTACCTGCATTGGCAGGCTGTGACATGTTTTACAACCACCAGGTAAGCACCATTTCCTAACATGGTAGGAAGAGTGCGCACACTTCCACTCTGCATTTACAGTGGGGAAGTGCCCGGAGCCCTAAGGCTACTACAAGAGACTCAGCAAAACCCAGGTGGTGTCCCATGGGAAGAGCCGACCACCCTAGGTAGGGCAGACCCACATGGGGGTGCTTCATTACCTGGGCAGAGGACACACGTGTACCTACCAAGTCGGCCACCTACTGTTGTATATTTCCTAGGGTGTCCATAAACGGGCTTTCCAGACTCATGTCCTTATCTAGACACAATTCGCCTTGCCCTTATATAGGCATAAAATCCTAGACCTTATTTAGGCATAACCCATGCACTCCAAATACAGGCATGGATTCCGACATCCGTCCACCCTAGCCTCACAACGAGTTCATGAAAAAAACAGACCCTTAGGCTGCGGGAGTTTCCCTTGCCCAGGACTATTGATTTCTTCAAGGACTCATATATTATGCATGAACCATTATTCCTTAGGGGTTCATTCATGACGTCTTTCGCTGCCCAACTCACGTCAATGCTAACATTTTCAGGTATGAATATACCTTCCCAAACCCCTGTAAATCAGAGGAGACCTCGACTTCAGAGGAGCCCGATTCCCGGCCGGACGCACTGAGAAGACGCTGCCATTCCTGCACGCAGAGAGTCCAGCTTCCAGTGATCTAACTTCCCTTGCGGGGTGTTGGAGTTCGAGTCTGGGAAAGAGATTCCTACCTCTCTCATTCTTCAGGTATGGAGCAGACTAGAACCTAGAGGGACTCTTGGCATACTGGACTCTTGGCATACTAAGCTTAACATACTCTTAGTATACTCTAGTCAGGATTACATCACCTACTTCTACTTCTCCCTACACCTAGGATAGGTTAGGAACACTGGGGTAGAACTAGGCTAGAAACGCATCGTATGAGTACTCGCATTTTTAGGCTGTGTCATTTTATGTAAATGCATATATGCTGAAAAGATAATGCTAACGCAGTATTATTTATTTCTACTGCTCACTCTGTACATTATTTATCTCGCATACTGTCTTGTGATCGTAACAGCACATTTAACTTACAACAGAAACAAGACTGTTCAATAAATCCTTTATTGAAACGCCCGTCTGTTATTTCTGTGTAACTTTGAGAGTAACTAGGCATGCACGACTGAGCTGAGTGAAATAGTTATCTATTGTTTCTACGACTCTGGGACACGTCCTGATTCTGTAAGGGAAACACAGTGGTCATGTTTTGCGGCTGCCAGAAACTACTCCCTTCTTGTCGTCAAGAAGTTTCTAGTGGCCTCTGAGCTAGCTGGCACAAGTAATTAAGTTTAATATACTCGATAGGGACATACCGACCTTAGTCCTATGTCAAACCTATAGGATATATTATTCCAATGCGTAGAGCCTATTAGGGAAATAGGAGCTACACTACATGGCGCCCAACGGTTTGGTAAGGCAGTAATTCAACGTTAGATACTGAGTAACTCAGCCTTGCTTCTTCTTTTTCTCTCAGAGACCCCTACCCATATACTCCTAAAGACATCTGGAGTGGGCAGAGTAAAGTATCCGCCACGGCTACATAGGGCAGTACCCTATATATTAGCTGTTTGGTTAGCTCAACGTTGAAGGATACAGTGTTCCAAAATATTGTGCACCTTATCTTTGTTTCCTTGAAACTTGTTCTACATTTTTCAAAAAACAAAATGCCTGGCGGCGACAATAACGCCGGAAACGGTGGAGCTGCGGCTGATCCAGCCCAAGCAGCACTTTTTAACAATACAGGTTTAAATGAAACCGAGGAGGGTGTCATCGACATCGCTCCAAACTTAAGAAGAGCCATTACTCTAAAACTTATAAAACATGGCCTATCACCGAGAGGAGGTAGAGCAGTTTTCGTGATAGAGGCACATGAATCCTTTCAGACAGAGGTATTCTATTCATGGGTAATATTTCCTGAATCCAATTCAGTAACTCACATATTTCACTTCTACAAAGAAGATGAACCACCAGAGGAATACATTCCTTTCGAGGATATTGAAATTCCATTAACATACCAAGAGCATCAGCTCTGGTTTAAAGCGCCCTAAAACATCACAAAAACATAACCAGGCTCGGTCCACTAGGTAGACCAGGAGCAACATGGCCGATTCTAGCCGGCTATACACCTCATCCCGACATCAGAAATAATGTCAGATGAGGAACTACTTACTCAACTCACAGAGTTAATAAAAATCTACAGACAATTGGTTCAATATGTCATGCGGACTTTCACAGTCCAACCACCATTAACAATTCCAAATCAAACCCCTCACCAGGGGAATACTCTAAAAATTACACCACAGACTCTATACGCAGTCATGGGTAAAATGCCCACTAAGCGGGAGCAAATTCCATTTTGGATAGCTCAAAAAATTACTCAAATCGAAGCAGTATTTCCAAATACTAGCCCACATGAGAAACACAGAATCCTAACCATTAGTTTACCAATGGGGATCACACCACAACTGGAAGACTGCACCACTTGGGGCTCAGTCTTTGCTGCCATCTATACTAAAACACATGGTATTCCATCGATTGCGGTAATACCTGATGTCCTAAAACAAATTCAAAACGAATACAGGGCAGAGCCTGCTTTAAATTTAGGTATGAAATTACTGAAAAATTTCGACCAGGTCTCAACAATAATATTATCTAATATTAAAGGAGAGGCAGCAGCAGTGGCGATCCGACAAAAATTAAGGGAATTTGATGTTACAGAACATCACACAGAATAATAGAACAATCTTATGCAGAATTAGGCAGAGATAGTTTGGGTGGAAGACCAGTTAAAGCCGAAACTATCTGAAAGTCCTGAGAAGGACTCAATTAAACAAACTCCTACATCTTCTAAAAAGAAGTGGGAGTCTACTAAACAAAATTCAAATGAGAAAGGTTCTCAATCCCGAGGTAGGTCTCCTCAAAGGAGCCCTCTGAAAGGAGGTATAACCTCAGGAATAGGGATAATTTGAGAAAACCTGATAGGTATCAAGATACTGATACACGTTCCTCTCGTCCCTTTCAGGTCTCATCACAGACTTCGGAAAGAAGAGGACGAACAGAACATAGAGAAGAACACGTGAAATCGAAAGACGACAAACACGCTCCAAAAATTAAAGCAAAACCTCAATTCTCCAAAAAGAAAGTAGCAGGTCTGAAAGTAAGACATGCCGAGAATACTGAGAACACAACTCAAGAACGGAGAATGGGCTCAGACAATGCTGGACAGTGCAGCAGAAGTCACAATAGCTCGCCAGAACCTGAAGGAACTTCTGGAGATAGTGGACTTGAATGAGTACATTACAGTAGAGACTGTAGACACCAGGGTTAGTACTCCACAAAAGTTATTTGACATAACACTCCGGATGGAGGGAGACAAACCTAGACAGGGTAAAGCACTCTTTTGGGAAAGACTATCAAAGGGTTATGACATACTTCTAGCAGAAAAGGACTGGCCACCACAATTTGTCAGGGAGTGCCCACACGGTGAGGACATTATTATGCCTGCCTTCTCCAATCACATACCAATTCACCTAAAATATACATATGCCAGAAAATGGGCAGTGGCCCAGGCTCCAGCATTATATAAAAATCATGTAGGATGGGATGAGGACTCACCTCACCATAAAATAAATCTGAAACATGAACCAACTGCACAGAGGCAGTATCCTATTAAGCAAGAAGCTAAAAAACAGGTCAGGGAGATCTTAGATCAACTTGAATATCAAGGGGTGATTGAAACATGCACCTCCTCAATGAACAATCCTTTGTTTCCTGTCTCCAAACCAGACAATACATATCGTCTAGTTTTGGACTACAGACATTTAAACACTTGTTCTAAAACTTTTGCAGTGCAAAATGCACATAGCACAGCATTAATGAATAACATTGTGCGTAAAAAATACAAAACAACATTAGACATCTCAAATGGTTTCTTTTGTCAAAATATAGCACCTGAAAGTAGGTACTTAACGGCATTCTCCATAATGGGGACCCAGCGTCACTTTTGTCGACTCCCACAAGGGTTCAAAAACAGCCCAGGTTTATTCTCAGCGAGGGTAACGGAGTTACTACAAATCTATGACAACGAGGCATTGTCCTATGTCGATGACATCTATCTGACTGACGATGACTTGGACAAACACTTGAACAGGGTGAGCACCATTATATTGGGATTCGCCTCTGAGGGCTACAAGTTCAACTTTAAAAAGTCCCGAATTGCCCATCTCAATGTCCTATTTTTGGGATATGAGCTTTCAAGTGAAGGCAAGAGCTTGGCAGCTAACTTTCTAGAGAAATGTGCGCTGCTCCAACCTCCAAAGACGCTAAAAAACTTTCAATCCATTCTGGGTTTCCTAAATTTTGGAAGAACATACATACTAAACTATGCAGAAAGGGTTAAACCTCTCTACGCATTAATTAAACCTGATTTTTCAATCAATAACTGGACAAACGAACACACAGAAATTTTGCGTTCACTCCAGGCTAACATGTTAGCAACAAATCAATACAAACACGCGTAAGTCAAAGAAATTTGGTGATTCGAATAATTTCGGGTCAATGTGGATTCACCTACTTAACCTTCAATGAGGGTGAAAAAGCACCAATCGCGTACAAATCACATTTGTACACACAAGCGGAAATGCGATTCAGTTCTACTGAAAAAATTCTAACATTAGTTCAAACAGCTGTAGCAAAAGAAAGAGCCTTAGCCCAAGGGAAACGCATAATTGTCGTAACCCCGGTACCAGCTTTAGAAGCGGTCACAAAAGCAAGCATTCCTAATGCTAAAGCACTACATCCGAGATGGATACAATGGGTTAATTCTCTTGCTGCACCTGATGTTGAATATGTTTTTGATCCAGATTTAAAAACACAAGCATTTCTCCAATATGAACAAGAATGTCCTCTGCCCACTGAGATTCTGCCTCTCGATCAGTATGAATTCATAATTTACACTGACGGATCCGCACAGCCCGCAACAGGGAGTAAGCAAGCTTACAGTGCAGCGTGTGCTATCGTTAAAGGTCGCATGCAAAATGGCATCTTCAGACCTATCGTCACAAAAACTCAATCACTAGGTGATTGTACAGCTCAGCGAGCTGAACTACAGGCATTCAAACTGGCACTTGAGAGTACGGATCGAGAACTCCTCACACTAATCGTGTGCGATTCATTTTACTGTGTTCAGTCGTATAATGACTATATACGAACCTGGCTTGAAAATGGTTTCAAAGATGCGAAAGGTGTCACAATAAAGCACAAACTGCTTTGGGAACAAGTCGTTCAGTTGAAAAACGAACTACCAAAGGCTCACGTGATTCACACACTGAGTCATCAGCGTGATGGCGTTCACGTTGCAGGGAATTCATGGGCTGACGAAGCCGCAAAGGGGGCTGTTCAGACGGCTTCCGTAGCTGCGATCACTCGTTCAAAAACAAAAATAGACGGTGAGATAATGTTAGCTGTCAATGCTTCGAGCAAAGGCAGCAGTGCAGCATTACCAAAAAGTTTCCACTCAAGTACTCTTATGTAATTGATGCGAACAACGTTCCTTTTGCTCGAATCCCTGGAGTGGGGGATAGGGTAATTTCAAACAAGGAACGCAGATTAGGACTAATCCTAGCAGCACACGAAGGGATAGCTTCTGCCCATGCAGGTGTTTCAGCTACAGTATCTTTACTAAAGCAAAGATATTGGTGGCCTGGCATTCGGAAACAAACTAAGAACTATGTTTTAGAATGTGATATTTGCCAACAGATGAAAGTCTCAACAGTGAAACGTCCTGCGCAGACACCCTTGTTAATTTCAGATAAACCGTTAGCTTGTGTTTACCTGGACCACTGCGGTCCCTTGCAGAGGGACGGTAATTATAAATATATCATGGTAGCAGTGGATTCATGCTCTAGGTTCCTATGGTTATGGCCTCAGCGCTCGGCTGACGCTTGAACTGTTATAAAAGATTTGCGAGTCTTTATCGGCACATACGCAATAGGCACGCTACATTCTGACCAGGGTCCTGCGTTTAGCTCTAGGGCTTACAAGGAGGCCATGGCCAGTCTGGGCGTTGCATTGCGGTACTCCTCTCCATTCCATCCTGAGGGAAATTCTGTTGTGGAAAGGAAAAACCGGGACATAAAGCAGTCTATAACAGCTAGGGTATTAGGTTCGGGTGATGGGTGGGTCAAACACCTCAATAGCGTACAGCGCGCTCTCAACAATCTGCCAAGAAGTTCTCTAGGGGGTCACTCCATATGAGGTCCTATTTGGGACAAGAATGTGGGTTCCAGACTTAGAACACGTAGGCACAGTGGTGGAAAATAAACTATTTGATATCAAAGATCGTTTGGCTGTTTTACAGGATCTTAACAAATTAAGAACAAAACAAAGCAACGTATCCCTACAGCCAACCACCACTGGGGAAATATCGGCGGTCCCAGCAAGGCCTGTCTGGATTCCGAAAGTTGGGGATCTAGTCAGAGAAAAAATTACGGACAAGAAGGAATTTGGACCTTCTTACAGACAACCGGTACCTGTTCTAGCTGTTCAAGGAACAAGGACAGTACTTCTGCCGCCCCTTGCTGGAAGAAAGGAGAAAAGATTTGTGTCCATCGACCTGATCAAACCACAGTATGTGGCCAATACTAAGCAGTAGGCCTCGTGGACTCCGACCTAGTAGCAGACGCACTCCTCTCGCTACTATTCAAGAGGTTCAGACTGAAAGACTGATCACGATCGAGAATTCAGCTGTAACAAATGAAGGACTAAGCAACCAAGCTACTGGAACTCATCCCTCTTGACAACCAAATAACAGTTCGTCCAAATACACCTGTCTACACCAACGTGACACGTGAAGAACTGTCTCCTGTGATTTCAACAAATCCTGATGCAATTCCAACAATTGACAGAACTGCTTCTGGCTATTTCATTGACTTTGATACGTTCTCAGAAGATCCAAGTGAACCTGAAACGACGCCAGCATCATTCAAACTCAAGCAGCAAGTACAAGACTTTATTCACTTTCTGAAAAAGACTTATCTGGTTTCGCCATGGATTGAACTCTGGATTACATCTGGACTTTTTGTTTTCCTGCTCTGGCTAGCTTTGGTAACAACTAGTAAGCGTGCTTATAAGTGGCAGATACATCCATGTGAACAATGAAGGAAAAGACGTAAACGTACTTTTGAAACCTCATAAATCTTCCCATCGTGAAGCAAGAGACTTGTCATCAGTGAACATCACAGCTGTTCCTATACACAATGGTATAGTGTGGGACAAAACAGATTATGAAATTTTCGGACCAACGGAACAATTGAACATTCCACATGTGTTTAAAATTTCACTAAGTGATTTAATTACGTCCAGTACCTATTCAGATGATTGGGACTTTGAGACTGTGACAGACATAATGTTTGATCTAGAAAAATCTGCTGCATTTTCTAAAAATGAATATTTAGAGGGTTCATCAGACTATGAAGAACTGTATTGTTATAACCACTATGGTCATCATTATTTGCATAAAACTGCATATCCAAGAAATGTGTTTATGTTTAACCAATGGGAACATTGTCCTACACCACCACAAGGTAGTTCAAAAACTTTTGCTAGTAAGTTTCCATATTTTTCAGGATACAATACATCGGACCCAGAAACGTTTATGTTAACAAATACGAAACAGATTTACTCTGCAGCATTTATTGCCCAACTGTCTACACAGGGTTTCGACTTATGGAAAGACACAATTGAGACAAAAACTGTCTGGGGTAGTAAAGATTGGCAAGTACAGGGTATAGAAGCTTTATTTAGAGCCTGTATCATCCCTGAACAAATACTGTTTTTGAATGAAACCGTCCAACAAACATCTTGTCTTGGATTAGCCAAGATCAAAGAGATGAAATCACCTTCTGTGCCAACACCTGCCAGTGATAATAATACAAAGGCAGTGGTGACAGTTGACAATATACTACAACTCAACAGATCTGATCCAAATTGGAAGAAATGGTTGATCTGGCCCATAGACACAAACAACTGTCAGGAAAGGTTCTTGAACAAAACTCAGGGCTTTACTATTCATAGGCCAGACCCAAGATATGTCCAGAGACAACATCCGGGGGTAGTAACAACATATAGTGTAGGAAAATTATGCCTCGATTGGCTGCATAAATCTACACTACAGGATGTGAAACAACACTTATCCTTACTTACAGGAGACGCAGATCTTAGGGAATTCTTGCTTGGACCAAGAAAACCGCGTCAAAAACGTTTCATATATGCCGGCATTTATGCTGCTTATAATGAAGCATGGAAAGTGTCACAGATAGAGGCCGCAGAACGAATACGTGAACTTGATCGTATTCATTTAGAGAAAACACTCTCTGTGGTCGACAATGGGTTAACAACTTTGTCCTCCAGAATATATTCATTGGATGGCATTGTATCCTCTGCTATCGACATTCTAGAACAAGATTTGGCTATGTTACAACAAGGTCAATCCCAATTACGTTCTATAGTGTTATTGAGCTGGACGCTGCAATCTTTGTGAGCGGGCTATGTGCCTTGGCGTTTCATCAACACGTCATCTCTGTTTGCAGAATATAATCTCACTGATAAACAGATCGAATTGGCACAAAGAGGAGCAAGGTATACAGTGCTAAGCATTGAAAAACTGGAGAAGTTACCATTCACAGTGGCAGAAAAACCAGCTACAGAATGGGTTATTCATGGCAAAATAACATTACCTGTGACTACTTTTCAGTTTCAGTATTGCCTCAGACAAGTGCCTCAGACAAGTGCAAGCAGGCAAATATGAAAGGTTGGGTAAGGAATACATTAAGACATCTTGGGATTTACCGTATACACATAGATGTTGGAGTGGGGATCGTGAAGTGTTTCTAAGCGGTACCAACTGTAAACATGCACTGACCGGTTCACTTATGTGTCAGGACATTTCTTTACACGGGGCTTGTAATGGTTCTGTGGCAAATTTGTCTTGCCATCAGCGGGGTACACCAGCTGCTGTGGTTAATCCAACGTTTGGACAACTTTCTAACGGGAGTTACCTCATGTTGAATGATCAGAGTTGCTGCGGAATGTTGCCAGGCATCCCATATCTAGTAACGGTCAACTCCAGGGTCACTTGCTGTATGCAAGTATTGTTTCCCCCAATAGACACAGTCAGGGAGTCGCCGCTATGGCCTTCGCTGAACGCCTCCTTTATAAGATTTGATACTTTGAGCAGAATGAAAGCCATGCTTTTACAGCAAACAGTGCCTTTGACCTCGGCCAAAGAAACCTATGATCTACAAGTAGCAAGGACTTCGGCTGAGATACAGACTTTAATACGTACAAACTGCCCTATACATTTCGTAGAAATGATATCGCGTATCTTTAACATGTCAGATACGACCGGAATTGTACATGTATTTAAGAGCATTTGCTCCGGTCTATTAGCACCTTTCCAGGCAATACTTGGAATTATCCCCAACTTTGCACATTCGGTGTTTGGCGGCATACCATTAATTCTCGCACTTGTTGCCGGAATTTTATTCATCTTTCTGCTATTGCACTATGGCCAGCCTATTCGCAGACATCACTCCGAGCGAAATGGAGAAAGCTCTCCTTGAAAGAAAGTGCCGTGAGCGAATAGTACAGCTATTGGGCATGACTCGTCTACGGGACCTTAATACAACTTGGTTCCTGTCATTTAGACCAATCTGGCAAGATTGCATCTTACCTGTTCTACGATGCCTGCTATACGGTGAAGAATGCGTGTTGGACGCTTGTCTAACATATCCATCAGCCACGCCAAAGGATGTCGATACTTTGCTGGTACCGATAACGGCCCATGCTTTGTGTTGTCCCCAGAGGCTACCAATCCTGATGTCAGCATTCATTGAGATCTCACAGACGCTTCCGGCAGCTGCTGAGGTACGAGAGACAACTCCAGGCACACAGGTAAAAACGGATGCGAACATTGCTGCGGCGACCTATGCTGAGAGCGATGCTTCACATCTTTGTGCGGTCAATCTCTTACACGAGGTGTTTCAACTTACACCAACAACAGTGGATGATGTTTTGTCTATTGAAATAGATGATCTCATGTTTACACCAGACCCGTAAACTGACTCTGATTCAGCATACTGTGTTCCAGAGATGCAGTAACAATTTGGCCTTCATTTTTCAATAACTTGGAATTCTACCAAATTTGAACTTTTGTCCCATTTTTTCGAACGAAAATGGCACTTCAATCTGCTTAAAGTAGAACTAGCCTTATAATACGGACTTGGCAGTACTTCCAGAGACACCCAGCTCCAACACCAACGACATCCCGCCGTCGCAATCCCTGTGCGATTCCCTCGCCACCTTCTTCCACCGCAAGATCGCCGACATCCACGACAGCTTCAGCACCCAGACAGCCCCAACTAAGATCGATGCACCAGACCCGCCGCACACCATCGACCACGACTCCCTGCCAGCCTGGGCCAGCGTGAACATCGAGGACACCATCAACACCATGAGCACAATACACTCCGGCTCCCCGTCAGACCCTTTCCCGCACCACATCTTCAACAAAGCCAGCAGCTCCATCGCACCCCACCTGTGCAACATCATCAATCTCTCCTTCGAGACCGTGACCTTCCCAGAGAGCTGGAAACACGCAGAAATCAACGCCCTACTCAAAAACCCAAGGCGGACCCGAGAGACCTCAAGAACTTCCGGCCCATCTCCCTGCTTCCGTTCCCAGCCAAGGTCATCGAGAAGATCGTCAACAAACAGCTAACCCGATACCTCGAAGAAAACAGCATCCTGGACCCATCCCAATCGGGGTTCAGCAGCAACCACAGCACTGAGACTGCCCTCATCGCCGCCACCGACGACATTAGGATCCTGCTGGACAACGGTGAGACCGCAGCCCTCATCCTGCTGGACCTCTCCGCCGCCTTCGACACTGTCTGCCACCGCACTCTACGTGCACGCCTCCACGACGCAGGGATCCGAGACAAGGCCCTGGAATGGGCCACCTCCTTCCTCGCCGGCAGAACCCAGAGAGTCCGCCTCCCACCATTCCGATCCGAAGCCTCCGAGATCATCTGCGGCGTACCCCAGGGATCGTCCCTCAGCCCAACACTGTTCAACATCTACATGGCCCCGCTCGCACGCATTGCCAGACAGCACGACCTCAACATAATCTCCTACGCCGACAACACTCAACTGATCCTCTCCCTCACCAAGGACCCCTCGCCGCCAAATCCAACCTCCATGAAGGAATGAAGGCCGTCGCCGATTGGATGAAGATCAGCCGACTAAAACTGAACACGGAGAAGACAGAGGTCCTCATCCTCGGCTCCAACCCCTCAGCCTGGGACGACTCCTGGTGGCCAACGACGCTGGGAGCAGCCCCGACACCCACCGACCACGCACGCAACCTGGGAGTCATCCTCGACTCAACGCTCTCCATGGCCAAGCAAGTCAACGCAGTCTCATCCTCCTGCTTCAACACCCTCCGCATGCTTCGCAAGATCTACAGGTGGATCCCGACAGACACAAGAAGAACAGTCACCCAGGCCCTCGTCAGTAGCAGACTTGACTATGGGAACGCCCTCTACGCAGGAGCCCCGGCCAAGCTCATCAAGCGACTGCAACGCATACAAAACGCCTCCGCACGCCTGATCCTCAATGTACCACGCCACAGCCACATCACCCCCCACCTGAGGAACCTGCACTGGCTCCCCGTCGACAGGAGAATCTCCTTCAAACTCCTCATCCACGCACACAAGGCACTCCACAAGACTGGCCCAGCCTACCTCAACAGACGACTCCTCTTCTACGTCCCCAACCGCCAACTCCGCTCCGCCGACCTCTCCCTCGCCACCGTCCCTCGCATTCGAAGAACTACCACCGGCGGCAGATCCTTCTCCCACCTCGCCGCCAAGACCTGGAACACCCTTCCACTAAGCCTACGACAGACCCAAGACCTGCTGACCTTCAGGAGGCTACTCAAGACCTGGTTGTTTGACCAGTAGCAGCACCCCCCCCCTTTTTTTCCCCAGCGCCTTGAGACCCTCGCGGGTAAGTAGTGCGCTTTACAAATTCTGTGATTGATTGATTGATTGATTGATCTTGTGTGTCTAGAACAGTTCATTTAAATTTTATGACAGGAAATAACTTTGTTTTTGAACAAACTTATCGATCATTTTCGTCATATGTAAATATTGCTTTTATATTTCATTCCGATTGCATTTATTCCGAACTTTATGCTGGAAATGAAAAACATTGCTTAAATGATGTACAGAAACCTTTGCATTTTTAATATGTCTTTTAATGCTTTTAGGATATGTTTTTATATGCAGTACTCCATTTTAATGTGTTAGCATTTTATATGTTTAGCATTTTAGTATTATCGTACACACGAAAGAGGAGTGGGTGTTGTATATTTCCTAGGGTGTCCATAAACGGGCTTTCCAGACTCATGTCCTTATATAGGCACAATTCGCCTTGCCCTTATATAGGCATAAAATCCTAGACCTTATTTAGGCATAACCCATGCACTCCAAATACAGGCATGGATTCCGACATCCGTCCACCCTAGTCTCACAACGAGTTCATGAAAAAACAGACCCTTAGGCTGCGGGAGTTTCCTTGCCCAGGACTATTGATTTCTTCAAGGACTCATATATTATGCATGAACCATTATTCCTTAGGGGTTCATTCATGACGTCTTTCGCTGCCCAACTCACGTCAATGCTAACATTTTCAGGTATAAATATACCTTCCCAAACCCCTGTAAATCAGAGGAGACCTCGACTTCAGAGGAACCCGATTCCCGGCTGGACGCACTGAGAAGACGCTGTCATTCCTGCACGCAGAGAGTCCAGCTTCCAGTGATCTAACTTCCTTTGCGGGGTGTTGGAGTTCGAGTCTGGGAAAGAGATTCCTACCTCTCTCATTCTTCAGGTATGGAGCAGACTAGAACCTAGAGGGACTCTTGGCATACTGGACTCTTGGCATACTAAGCTTAACATACTCTTAGTATACTCTAGTCAGGATTACATCACCTACTTCTACTTCTCCCTACACCTAGGATAGGTTAGGAACACTGGGGTAGAACTAGGCTAGAAACGCATCGTATGAGTACTCGCATTTTTAGGCTGTGTCATTTTATGTAAATGCATATATGCTGAAAAGATAATGCTAACGCAGTATTATTTATTTCTACTGCTCACTCTGTACATTATTTATCTCGCATACTGTCTTGTGATCGTAACAGCACATTTAACTTACAACAGAAACAAGACTGTTCAATAAATCCTTTATTGAAACGCCCGTCTGTTATTTCTGTGTAACTTTGAGAGTAACTAGACATGTACGACTGAGCTGAGTGAAATAGTTATCTATTGTTTCTACGACTCTGGGACACGTCCTGATTCTGTAAGGGAAACACAGTGGTCATGTTTTGCGGCTGCCAGAAACTACTCCCTTCTTGTCGTCAAGAAGTTTCTAGTGGCCTCTGAGCTAGCTGGCACAAGTAATTAAGTTTAATATACTCGATAGGGACATACCGACCTTAGTCCTATGTCAAACCTATAGGATATATTATTCCAATGCGCAGAGCCTATTAGGGAAATAGGAGCTACACTACACTACCACGTGCTTCACCCCTCAGAACTTACCCTAGGGGGCTCTGGTGGTAGTGAAAGGCCCGCTCAGGGCTGGCTTCTAAATGAGAAAGGCCAACCTAAGCATCCTACATGTTTGACAGGCTACTCTGCTGGGTGGCAGAATCAGTGTTGCATCCTACCCTCCCTTATTCCTCCCTCCACTGTTACTTATTTTGCATCATGGAGACCGACCTTCGTTTCTGACGTGTAATGAATAACCTGCCCTTTTAAGTGCCCATATGCTAACATCCAAATGCACCAATGAATCAAGGTGACCTTGAACAACATGGGCTACCTAATCAGCAACAGTCCTATTTCTCTCTGTAGGAGATCTATGTGTTTTCACTTGGCATTGTAGGCACCATTTTGGCAGCAGGAGTTTAAGTCCTCTCAATCTAACTTCAGATCCTTGGCTGTCACAAGGAAAGTGCAATACAATTATCTAACTTGGCACCAATGACTACACTCGCCAGGGTTTTCATAGGTCTGTCCCTATCATCGTGATGGATGTATTTCCACAGGTTAATATTCTGGCAAATATCCCTGAGGTTGCAGAGAAGGTTTGTGCTGCTGTACACAGTGCACATGCTGCTGATGTTACAGTACAAAGGTAAAGCTGTTGTCTGGGGTTACATGTTTGCTATATTGATACCAGTTGCATCTCAGCCTTGGTTGCTCCTGATAACATAAATGAGTGAGCTCTAAATCAACTCATCTCTGTGAACTTGATGAGAACAACAACACATACTTTCATGAGTTTCAATTAATCAATACCACAGGTGAACTTTGAACGCAGTGGGGCAGAAACACCTGCCTTGAACGAGATTGTGCGAGTGAGCCTGACTTCGTCATGATGGGTGGTTGATGATGGGAGTGAATTATGAGAAAATCTTTAAAAACCAGGGTCAACTAATACATTTTACAGCACAATTTTTACTTAAATTGGCTTAGAAAAATCCAGAGGTTTTGAATGAAATATTCCAGTACATTGTGGTGTGCCACAGGGTTTTTGGGGCTCTCTTGTTTTGTGGGAAAACTGTTGATTTTCAGCACAATTTACCTAACAAATAACTATTGAGTGTGTGTATTCCAGGCAGTTAAATAATCTGGTTATGTATTGACATACACCATCGTTTTTCAAACTATAGATAGTGTCTCGTATCACCCAATTTTCCATTTTGCCTCTTCAGTGTATATTCTCAGTTACATGTTAGTATGTACTTGGAAGGGGTAGAGTGAAAAAATTTAAAGTTAACGCAAATCCCAATCACAGGTCGAAGACACCAGAGCTAAACAACTCCTAAAGACTCAACATGCAGTTTGTCTCACAGCTGTGGCCCGTGCAGGTAAGAGCGGTGGGGCCAGGTTGGGGGGGGGGGAAGGTTTTGACAGACCACAACGAGAGAAAATTAATTATTTATTTAATTTTCCCTCGAGATCGTCTGTCGAATCCCCCGCACCCACAACCCAACCCCACCGCTCTTACCTGCACGGGCCGCGGCTGGTTTCTCAAACAGTGGGTCGGGTCGGGTCGGAGCCGATTTTTGGAGGTCCACAAAAGTCCTGGTATATGCAAGGCTTTAAGATGGATGAAAAAACTGGAGGGGGGTCTCTCAAAAGGGGCGTGGCCAATGTAATTAAGGGCGTGGCTTAAAAACACGAAAGCTAAAAATCTGTGTTTAGCATAGTGCGCCACCCGACTTGTATTTTGCTGTTTCTGTCATTGCATCCAGATATATGATACAAGTAACATCATACCTACAAGAAGTCAGGACTATTGGTTTTGTCAATGGTTGTTAGTTGCATAAGATAAATAAGCTGCAACTATGGCTTGTATATAATATTGAAAAAGCTTCCATTTAAAGCGCTGGTGACACCACGACAATGTTGCTGCTCGTTAGTTTCAAAAAGAGAAGAGAAATACAGAGAGAAAATTACTCTCTAAAGGATTTCTCTTCCCCTACAACACTCACCTGGCATGACGTCATGCCGTAACTTCTCCACTAGTGAGAAGTGAGCAGTGTGAGCACGCGCACATGATGTGCCTGCTGTCACTGCAGTCCTGAAAAAAACGGACGCCTGTGCCAGGGCA
This sequence comes from Calotriton arnoldi, assembly GCA_963921515.1. NCBI lineage: Eukaryota > Metazoa > Chordata > Amphibia > Caudata > Salamandridae > Calotriton > Calotriton arnoldi. The sequence continues at coordinate 2,545,963 of CAWUFW010001403.1, read as the reverse complement.
CAAAACAGAGCCCGATAGAGACCCGTTTCGAGCCCCCCTTTAAAAAACTTCCGGTGCTCAGCACCAGTGAGACCCGGCCCACTTAAAGCCCTGTGTATATGTGACACTTGAAGCTCGTTCTGGATTTGTAACTCACTCCTCCCCAATCCTTCAAGTCAAAATATTTTGTTTACAAAGGAAACTCATGACACCAGTGGATAGGCGCGTGTGTGTCCCTTATGATGAGTGAGTTATTGGCATTTTCATATTCACTTCTATCAAATTGCATTTACTTTGGAAACAAATTAGTTTATGGACTCAGGAAGAATGAGTTATAAATCAAGCACAAGCTTTAAATGTGACTGACTCTGATTCAGCCCTACTGGCCTTACAATAGGTCTGGCCAGCAGGTAATTACATTAACTGGTCTACTTAGCCCCGTCCCGCTGGCCTTGAAGAGAGGTGCGTGCAGCTGGCAAGACCAAGACACTACAGGCTGCAACCCCAAACTCAGACTAGGGCATCTGCAAAAACAACAGAAAAGCAGATACTGCCAATTTGTCAAGACCAGGAATATCCATGTATGATTTCTCGTCAGGAGCTCAATTTCAGCTTCTGTGCAAAGGGCCAGTTGCTAACTATATCCAGGGCCAGGAGCCTAGTGAACCCCGCTTTATCAGCTACAGCGGGGTTGGGGTTCTTAATGGGCCTCTTCTGTCTGCAACTCGGCAGAGAAAAGCTGATAATTAACGCTGGAATAGAGTCAATAGAAGAGCAGCAGGAGCCAGGCAAAAAACGTGTGGGTGAATAGAACAGGGAAAGGATGAAGGACTATCGGAAGAGAAGGAAGTATGGATGAATGAGTATGTGGATTAATAAGTGGATGAAAGGATGAGCGAATGATAGCTGGGTGGACAGGTGAAAGGATGGCACAGTAAATGGGTGAACTGATGCATGGATGGGTGGATGGATGGATAGCAGACTGGGTAGATGGATGGAATGGGGACAGACTGAATGATGAAAGTATGAATGGATGACAGAATGTAAAGGTGAAATAGTGGATATCTGTAGGTGGATGGAAGGGTTGAAAGAATGAATAAATAGATGGATGCCTGGATGGAAGAGACAATGAAGCTGTTCTAGGGAGGGTTCGGCTCATTTGCTTCACTTGCTTGGCGGCATCAGCGCTTTAGTTCAAAGTAGGGACCATTTTAATTTTATGGCAAGGCACTGAGGCCAATATTATGCCATGTTTCTTTAATTGCCAACTCACAACAGCAACAGCAAACAGTGTAAAGAACTTAGAACATAGACTTAACATTCCAATGTCCATATAATCCAGTGAGAGGCAGCCATATTCCTTCTTTGTTGCTGCTCACAGCTGAGATAAGTTTGCTCTCCTTTGATCTAACTTTCTGCTTGTATGAGTGTTTTATTTAATATTAATATGAGTGAAAAGACTTATCTGCGTGCTTGGTCTCTTATTAACATGTTATAACCATATATATAATTATTATTTCATGTATTAGTTTAAACAACGTTTTGGGCGCTACTGCGCATTTACTTGACTTCGTTTCTACTTGACTTCGTTTTCACTTGTATTCCCCGTTTATCCTCTCAATATTAGCAAGTCATGTCTTGCCCCTTCTGATAACGAAGTTTGCCTTTCTCGCACTTTACCGGTTTTCACTTTGGCTGAGCGCGAGCGCGACCGTTGCTCGGCGCTCGTGCTCAATCAATACCTCTGATTGGTTTGCTCTTTCATGTACCTTTTCCCTCGGCGCCGTTATCTGTTAAGTGGGAGTTAAGTGGCTGAGTTATTTGTAAAGTGGGAGAGTGTCTGCGTTAATGAAGGCTCTACACCTCCCTGAGCCGCGATGAGGCGCTCTCCCGCTGTGAGTCAGCTGCGCCCGTGAAGCTCACGCTCGCCTCCCGTCGTGCGCTAAGGTGATCGGCTCGAGCGGCTGAAAATCACGGTTTTCTCTCACGCGGAACACTATTTTTATTTAAAATCAGACGCGTCCAAGAAATTGAGCGCACCGATCCCAAATATTTTCCATTCCGGGCAATTAACAAGTGTCATCAAAGGAGTTTTATTGAATTATAAATAGGTACCATTACTTACTTCTATTGCAGTCAGCTCAGGGGTAATTTGATGCCTTTTGGCCACCGTAGATGCATCACATGATGGGAAGGCCATTTTGGACTGGGCTGTTCTGTGTTTTGTCTATGAGGATTTGGCAGCCATCTTTCGGACATGCAAAAGAGGCAGAAGTCAGTTTCTTTTTCTAGTCAGACTGAGGTGATTATCAGTGCAACTGTCATCTGGGATTCATCTAGGAGCTTCTTGAGGAAGGTGATTTTTACTAATAGGTTTGTGATTTGGATTTTAGGGACTATCCTTGTATGAGGTGTTATTAAGAGGTGTGTTCTTGGCCTTTATCAAGTTCTGCTTTTTTGAGAAAGTAAATTTTGTGAGAAATGGAGCAATCTAATGGAAATGGTGATTCTTTGGACTTAAAAGTAAAGGAGTGTGTAGATAAGGCGGTGTTTACCCTGGCGTCTCAGCTTGGAAAAAGGCTGGATGATTGTATGGTTAAAATAGAGGGCAGATTTTCTAAGGCTATTAATACCGATGAGCAATTTTGGTCTGTGGAGGAGGTTTTGGATGGTTCCACAGCTAGTGGAAGTGGTAAGAAAGTTGGGCAGAAGAGAAAACATCTAAAAAGAGAGAAAAGGCAAAGGGGCCTTGATAATGAAAGGCAATGGGAAGAAAACTCGCAAGGAGTTAAATAAACAGGCTATAAAGGCCACCAAAGGGGATCGCAGAGCCATAGTCTGCGATGAGTCATCAAGCAGTGGGGACATTGTCACTTCATGCTCCTCGGAGTTTGGATCCTCTGACGAGGAAGAAGTTCAGAGGAAGAAATTTAAGAGGGAGAAAGACAATGATTTGGATCAAGTGGCGGATCCTTTGGGGGAGCTCATGTTTGATCCTAACACTATTCAGCCTCCACTCTCTCCACAGTGGGTGCCTGCTAAACATGTTGCTCAATACGTGGAGTACTGGATAAGAAAAGAGATGTCTAAAGAGGTTAGGAAAAGGTTGAGGTCAGAATGCCCGAGACCTTCGCTTGCAAATAAGGTTGCGTTCACTCCAGAACTGGACGCTAAGATGCTAACGTTTTTGAACAAGATGGGCAGGGACCCTAGAAGGGGTCTTGATAAAGGGCTCAAGGGGTGCCAAGACCGCCTCCTTGATGTGTTTGGTCCGTTGACCAAGATTTTCGATTTATGCGAAGAGGCATATTTACAAGAAGGTGTTGTTAATACCGAGGAACTACGACAATGGGTCCAAAGGGCCGTGTGTTTGTTGGGTAACGCCAACGCGTCTTTGTTAAGGAGATGGCAAGGTATGCTGGGGCATTCAATTCCATTCACAAAGTCCAGAAGGACATTAGAAGGGTTTTTGGAACGGCCGGGAGAATGCGGGCCGATTCCCCGGCCGCGGTATTGGTATTTCCCGAGGCTCCTTCTCCAGAGGTGGTTTCAGGTCTGGAGGATTTCAAACAGGGACCTACTCCCCTGGATTCTACCCTCAGAGACAAAGAGGAGGAAGAGGTCGCTATAGAGGCGAAAGAAGAACAAGCTTCCAAGGTATGTTTGGGAAAAGACCCTTTATCTACTCAAGTAAAGGTGGGTGGCAGGCTCGCACTCTTTTTAGACAGGTGGAAGGAAATCACCTCAGACCCTTGGGTCTTACAGACAGTATCTGGTTATCAAATAGACTTTGTTGCAAATCCGACCCAGGTAAGAAGACCTCCTCTTCTAAGATTCGGGAAGGAACAAGAGGACTTGGTAAGTCAGGAGGTACTAGAGTTAGAAAAGAAAGGTGCCATAGAGAAGGCAGAGAATTCATGCACTGGGTTCGTAAGCAATCTTTTTCTGGTAGAAAAGAAAGACAAGACTATGAGGCCTGTGATAAATCTGAAGGATCTGAACAAATGGGTGGAATACAACCATTTCAAAATGGAAGGTATTCATATGCTGAGAGACATCTTGAGGAAGGGAGATTGGTTGACTCGCCTGGATCTGAAAGATGCTTATTTGACTATTTCTGTTTGTGTAGAACAAAGAGACCTTTTAAAGTTTCAATGGCAAGGGACCACGTGGAGGTTCAAGAGCCTCCCCTTCGGTTTGACATCTGCCCCTTGGTGTTTCACGAAGGTGATGCGTCCCATTGCGGCATGGTTACGATCAAGGGGGATAAAGTTGATCATTTATTTGGACGACATTCTCATAATGTCGGAAAGCATGGAGCAAGCTCAGGAACATACCACTTTAGCAGTCAGGGTGATAGAGGATTTGGGCTTCGTAGTAAACAGGAAAAAATCATGTTTGGTTCCCAGTCAGGAGACTGTTTTCCTGGGCTTTCAGATCTCGACCTTGGATTGTGTTTTGAAATTACTGATGGAGAAAGTCAGGAAGATTTGCAGGGAGGTGCGAAAGGTGCTAGCGAGCGATTGGGTTGCCTTGAGGCAGGTAGCAAGACTTATAGGACTTCTTACGGCTTCTATTCAAGCGGTTTTTCCGGCTCCCCTACATTACCGGGCACTGCAAAGAATGAGGACCTTGTACCTGAACAAAGGGGTGAGCTACTCTCAGAGAGTGCCGATAGATACAGAGGCACAGGAGGAGCTGGCAGGGTGGTTAGAAAATCTCGAGGCTTGGAATGGAAGGGCAGTCTTTGGCCCGACCCCAGACATGATTATAGAATCGGATGCCAGCCTTCAGGGCTGGGGAGCCAGGTGTGGCTCGTTGACTACTGGAGGAAAGTGGACAGGTCAAGAGAGCCAAATGCATATCAACTACCTGGAGTTGCTGGCAGGTTCCTTTGCTGTGAAGAGCTTTGCAAGGGATCAGGTCAAATGTTGTGTTCTCCTAAAGATGGACAACATTTCAGCAGTAAGGTATGTAAACAAACTAGGGGGTCCTCGTTCGAAGGCTTTAGCGGATTTGGCAAGAGAGTTTTGGCATTTTTGTCTGAGCAGAAACATTACGGTTCTTGCTCAATACTTGCTGGGGGTGAGCAATTCCATAGCAGATTGGAACTCACGCCAACTGAAGGACTTCAGCGATTGGAGACTAAACAGAGAAATGTTCTTATCGTTGAGCAGGAAATGGGGTCCTTTCACGTTGGATCTTTTTGCGAACCGAGTGAATGCTCAGGTTTCCAGGTTTTACAGCTGGAGGCCGGACCCAGCTGCAGAGGCGGTGGACGCTTTTCTGCAGGTTTGGGACAAGTCTCGTTGTTACGCGTTTCCCCCTTTTGCTCTGATTCAGAGGGTTCTGTTAAAGGTGAAAAAGGAAAGGGCAGAGATAGTTTTAATAACCCCATTTTGGACGTCTCAAGTTTGGTACCCAGATGTTATGGAGATGTTGATTGCCGACCCGGTACTTCTGCCAGATGTACCGAATCTGCTAACCAACGCTTCAGGAATTTTTCACGAGTTGGTTCTTCAAGGTCATTTAAAGCTAATGGCTTGGTTGATTTCGGGAGAGCCTGGCAAATGTCGGGCTTATCTTCGGAAGCCTCAAAACTCATTAAGGAGTCATGGGCTCCAGGGACCTCTAAGGCCTACAGGTTGGCTTGGGGGAGATGGGTTCGTTGGTGTGCTTCGAGGAATCTGGATCCGGTATCAGCTCCTTTAGTCGAAGTAGTTAACTACTTATCTGAGGTTTTTCTTGACGGTAAATCCTATAGTACTGTTAATATTGGAAGGTCAGCTATTTCTGCAGGTCATGATTTAGTGGATAGCATTCCTATCGGTCAACATGATGTGATCAGGAGGCTTTTGAGAAGCGTGAGAATTAAGGCTCCTCCGGGAGCGAAATACTCTTCCCTTTGGGATGTGGATATTGTCTTGAGAGAATTGATGAGTTGGTGCAAAAATGAGTTTCTAAACCTCAGAGACCTTTCCTTGAAATTGGTTATGTTGCTGTGCCTGATTTCTTTCAGGAGGGTTTCGGACGTGAAGGCTTTAGAGATTACAGGGCGTAGGTTTGTCCCAGAAGGTGTTTGTTTCTCTATCTCCAAAAGAACTAAAACTATGTCTAAAACGATTTTTTACCCTAGTTTTGATGAATGTAGAAAACTTTGCGTGGTGAGGTGTATACGTGAGTATGAGAGAAGGGCTGAATGTCTGAGAGACAGTGCTAATTCGCAGTTGGTCATTTCTTTCAGACCTCCACACAAAGCAGTCTCCGCTCCTACCTTGGCTCGTTGGGTCAAGGAGGTCATGAATCGAGCGGGGATTGATTTAAATAAGTTTGGTGCTCACTCTGCAAGAGGGGCGATGGCTTCTAAGGCTTTCATCCTGGGTGGGGGTTTATCAGCCATCCTAACTGCGGCTGATTGGTCTTCTGACTCTGTGTTTAAGAAATTCTATTTTAAGCCTGTGGATTGTCCAGTAGGGAATATTATGGCAAGGCTTTGAACATGCATGATATTGGCCTCTGTGCCTTGCCATAAAATTCAGATTTTCCACAGCCAGGGTGGGTAGAAAATCATGATTTTATTAAAGACACGGAGGCTGAGGCTGATATTATCCCTCCCTGTGTTTTTTCCCTCCCATTAATGTTTGTTCTTGATTCTTTTCAGGAGACAACAAGAAGTAATGTTGAAAGAAGAAGGCTCTTTGGTCAATGAATTTATCCTTTCTGTATCAGTTTTGTTGACATGGATTGAACTTTTGGACATGTTCGCAGCAAAAGAAGGAATATGGCTGCCTCTCACTGGATTATATGGACATTGGAATGTTAAGTCTATGTTCTAAGTTCTTTACATTGTTTGCTGTTGCTGCTGTGAGTTGGCAATTAAAGAAACATGGCATAATATCAGCCTCCGTGTCTTTAATAAAATCATGATTTTCTACCCACCCTGGCTGTGGAAAATCTGAATTTTCTGGCTACTTCCTTGTCCAGGGTCACCGGAATTATGCGGCAGTTAAGATCAAATTATACAGCATGGTTGACTACATTATATGTCAAGAAAAGGCATATTATGTGATATAGCGCAGCACATTTTTGTGATAGCTTTAAAAATGTCATTTTTATCACATTAATTCTGTCAGAACAAAAGTTGCACCTCACTAGTACCAGTTTAACATCCAAAAACGGTAATGAGCAATTGAAAGATGACCAGTCAACCTTTATATAGGTCTGACCTCTGCACAGCAACACAGGTTTCTGTGATTTTAGTAAATTTTGATCCGTTTGAGCTATAATTTTATTTTTGATGATATATCATGTGGCAAATGTAGCAAATCAGGAATTATGCAAAAAATGCTTTGGCCGCGAAATCACATAATTCCCGTGGCCCTGACTATACTCATATTTCATTGTCTGTAACACAAGCCGCAGAAAGTCCCTGGGGCTTAAAAATCTGATTATGTTCTACCAGCCTGGGCATGAGCGTGCCGTAGCGCAACTCGTTGACAATGCACACAGAGGAACGTCAGTCTTATGCAGGAATTTCCATCACCGTTATGCCAGTGATTGCCAGAATTATGCCAAGAATGGCCACAATAGGTCAGGATGGGCACCATTTTGCCATGGAATCTTATCAAGAAACACAAGAAATAGCCACAAATATGCCATGGAATAGCCGCAATTTTGCCATGGAATGTTATCAATAAACACAAGAACACCCAAAATGATGAGCTCTATTATGACAGGGATAGCCATAATATCGTCAAGAAGGACCACACTGTACCATGAGTGGACACATATATTCCAGAATGGCAGGAAGAATACGGTGTATGTCATGAATGGGCTGCGATAAGGCCAAGGATAACCAGAATGTTTCCCCTAAAGCCACGATATGTCAAGGATGGGTACCATGACCTCACACACACATTGACCACAACACACCTATATCCCCAGTGGGCAAACACACACAAACAACAGACATTATATTCAGGCTTTCATCATCTACTCAGGCAGAAACACACATCACCGACACACATGGGAAAACAGTGAAAGCCAGATCAGTGCCTATGCAGACACCCGTGCCCAAGCAGGCTTCAGTATTTAACATGCTAAGCTGCCTAGGGCATGCACAGCATGTCAGCTATGGACTGTGTCTGCACAGAGCGATGCTAAACTGAAATTCCCCTCGTGTGCAATCCATGACTTCTAATTTTATCTGCCACTTAGAGCTAGGATTAACACATGTGACTGACACCATAAGGCTTGCTCCAATATTGTTATGGCATTCAATATCGTGTAGGAATACGGTAAATTTAACCCAAACTATTATAAAAAACTGTTTAAAACTGGATAACACACACGAAATTACATCGTTGTAGTATGTCAGGACAACTTTGACCGCATTGGGATTAGCTGAATTGTTCATTAACCCCGGTGCATGCCTGAAGATTACGAAGAAGGAAATAAAGGCAATATTTTTATCCAAGGCAGCTTATGATAGACAGGAAAAGAATCAAGCAAAGTCAACAGTATTGTTATACCAACTGACCCCGCCCACATTACAGGGCGAGTACTGATATTTAGAAAAACCGAGAACCTAAAGCACAGATTCATTTTACTGTGGTTCCATCTGAACTTAATCCCTCTGATGTTGGGCTTTCCTGCAAGGAGGTTTAGCCTTACTGAACTGGCAGCCAGCCTGCCCATGTGATAACAGTTCAGAGCAGTCAGATCTTCATTTATTTTTATTTTGCTGTTCTTATTAGGAAGAAAGAGCAAGATATATCGTACCAATTTTAAGACAACATAATTTTAGACGAATCACTGACAAAATATCGAAGGTCAGAATATCGACCTACAGAAATATCGACGCAAGAATATCGAAGTCAAGAATATCGACTTCCTATCTACATTATGGTAAGTACAAAAATATCGAGAAAAAAATATCAATGTCAAGAATATCGTTGTTAAAAATATCGTTTTTTATTTAAGTTAAAAAAATAATGTAAAATAAAGTAAATAATACATATAATTAAAATAAACATAGTTAAAAATATTTTAAAATGTTTAAAAATTATAAGTAATATATATGTAATGTAAAAATAAATTAAACATATAATATATAATATATATACTTACTTACTAATCATTTTTAATAATTATTTTAATAACCTATAATTTTTTTAAAATATATAAATTATAAATACATCTATACACATAAAACAATAATATAAATAAAAATTAAATAAATATATATAACAAATTAAAAAAATTACAATTATTTTTAATCTTTTTAAAATTAATTATATACTACATTAACTGAAATAATACAAAAAATATTAGATAGCGGAGGTAATAAAATTACTATTCCCACTCCAAAGAGTGCAACAGTAGGGAAAGTGTTGGATAGCGTAGGGGTTAAAATTACTATTCCCACTCCAGGGAGTGCAACAGTAGGGAAAGTGTTGGATAGCTTAGGGGTAAAAATGACTATTCCCACTCCAGTAAGTGCAACAGTAGGGAAAGTGTTGGATAGCGTAGGGGTTAAAATTACTATTCCCACTCCAGTGAGTGCAACAGTAGGGAAAGTGTTGGATAGCGTAGGGGTTAAAATTACTATTCCCACTCCAGGGAGTGCAACAGTAGGGAAAGTGTTGGATAGCGTAGGGGTAAAAATTACTATTCCCACTCCAGTGAGTGCAACAGTAGGGAAAGTGTTGGATAGCGTAGGGGTAAAAATTACTATTCCCACTCCAGTAAGTGCAACAGTAGGGAAAGTGTTGGATAGCGTAAGGGTAAAAATGACTATTTCCACTCCAGTGAGTGCAACATTAGGGAAAGTGTTGGATAGCGTAGGGGTTAAAATTACTATTCCAACTCCACTGAGTGTAACAGTGTGGAAAATGTAGGCTAGCGTAGGGGTTAAATTAACATACTTATTAATTAAATAATTTTTGTAAAATAAATAACATATTAATAATTAATTAACTAAAAAAGTAATAATAAATACCAATAAAATAAATTAATATTTACTTAAATAACATTAAATTACTTCCCACCCTATTCCCCCATAAACACACAACCCGCTACACATAAAAAAGAACACAATTAATTTAATTATCAATTAATCAATTAATAAAAATTAATTACCAACTAATAATAAATTGACAATAAATTAATTAACAATAACAATAAATAAAAAAATTAAATAAAAAAATTATAATTAATATAATTATCAATTAATCAATTAATAAAAATTAATTACCAATTAATAATTCATTAACAATACATTAATTATCAATAACAATACATACAAAATATTAATTAATTAATTATAATTAAATTACTTCCCACCCTTTTCCCCTATAAACCCACAGCCCGCTACACATAAAAATTAACAATTAATTTAATTATCAATTAATCAATTAATAAAAATTAATTACCAATTAATAATTAATTAACAAAAATTAATTAACAATAACAATAAATAAAATAAAAATTAATTATAATTAATATAATGGTAAATTAATCAATTAAAAGAATTAATTACCAATTAATAATTAATTCACAATAAATTAATAAATAACAAATAAAAACATATTAATTAATTAATTATAATTAAATTACTTCCCACCCTATTCCCCTATAAACCCACAACCCGCTCTGTTACTAAAACGCAAAATTTACTTTAAAAAAATTACTAATTTCTAAACATTTAATACATATATTTAAAAATAATAAAAATACATTGCAAAAAATGTTAAACATACATATAAAATATATACTAAAATACATAACACTAATATAAATATTGATATTATTAACAACGATATTTTTGCTAACGATATTACTTACTTCGATATAAAAAACGATATTACTTACCTTAAGGTCGATATTCTGGTCACCGATATTCTTGACATCGATATTCTGTCCCTAACGATATTAAAAACTCAATATTAGTGTAGGTCGATATAAAAAAAATCTATATTTTGACTGCGCACCATTTTAGACAATGTATTTTCTTTAAAAAATTAATGATCAATTTATATGTTTTACGATAGTCACTTTCCTATGGGCATGTATTAGCTAACAAAGAATTAATTGTGCGTCATATTATGGATTTATTTGGAAGGAGTCTTGTGGGAGGCCCATTATTATTTTTAGCCAGTATTCTTAATGAGATAATCGCCTTTTGCTTCTAAGGATTTTAAACTTGAACGGTGGTGTTGTTTTTTTATCACATTTTAAAATATCCTTTGGCTATGAATTACCATATAACTGTATTATCTATTCTTGCCTACTGTGAGGCTTTTTTGTGCGTGGGTCTGTATGGGACAGAAGAGTTTGGGCTATAGGAGATCTTTAGACGCTCCAAGAGGTTGATTAATTTATATAATCTTATTTCTGTAATTGGTAATGTGATATTGCTGAACTGTTATTTTTATCTGATTTGTACTTTTATGATCTATGTTGTAAGTGGATCGAATAAAGAGAATTGAAAGAAGACTTCAAGGAGCCTTTCTGACCCTCTCTCCTGTTTTAGTGACTTGTGGACTTTGAGTTGTAAGTGCAGCGGCATCAGAAATTCAAACAAATGAGCGGACAATCTGTGAGTGTTTGTTTTCATGTCTGAAGCTGAAAACTGCAGACAACAACTTTTACATCATGCTTGCTGATAGGGCATTGCCCTAGCACCACATGTGCACCAGCTGACACTGCAATTCAATTTCAGTCTCTGAATAACTCCTTTGGTCTTGGTTCTTCCCAAAGTATGTTTTCTGGATGCCGGATGCCCCGGTTGTGCATGGTGGTTCATGCACTTACTAAAACAGAACTCTGGGTTTTATGGTAAAGGGCAAACCATGGTAAGCCACTGTTTATCCATGGCCAACCATAGACGACCACAGTTTAAGTGTGATTTTGACCATGCATTTTATTTACTGTCCACTACAGTGTATAGCACAAGAACTCAAACGGATCATACCATTCTTGTATTTACATACAGTGCATATGTATAACCCATCCAAAGTACATCTTGCTTCCTGAAATATCGCAAGTGGTTCTCATGCAGGACGCCACAAACCCCAAGACATTTCTAGCACCACTGTCCTGTTTCTCCAATGATATGCAGCATGCCAGTTAGTCACATGTTGGTGGCCACACCCTTGTTTCTCCATAATGTCCTTGGAAAAGGGGGTAAACACCATCCTGACCCTGCCTCTGCTCGCCAGGAGGTGTGTGGCGTGGGTCATTGTCTCTAGGAGTACTGAGAAATTGTGGTAGAAACTGTACTGGAAGCGATAGCAGGAGTGGGCAGTGTTTAGTACTCGGAGTCACATGGAGGTTCAGTAGCCACGGACCCATGTGCAGCCCCTCAGGTCCTTGGCTAAGACCATCATTTGAGGCATGGTCCATTTCTTGCTGCTGTCTAGTTTCAGCACTCCGTCCATCATCTCCTTGTGTTTGCTTAGTTCGCCCTAAGTTGGCAGGGTAAGCCCAGACGTGGGTCCCTTGCTCACTTTGCCACTGGATCCAAGATAGCCTGGCTGATGACGGCTGTAAGCCAGAAACCAGTCCCAGGATGCTTGTTTCCGTTCCAGGGAAGACATGGCTTGGCAGTTCGGGCTGGACTGTTCCCATGAGGCACAGGGTCAGACTGATTTGCATATGGCCATGTCTGAACTGGGGTGGCGGAGTGAGCTAAAGAATGATGATGGATTAAACCCAGATCAGTTGACTGGCGGTGAGTGCTTGCAATGTTCAACACTCCGTCCATCATCCCCTTTGGTTTTGCTATGTTCGCCCTAAGTTGGCAGGGTATGCCCAGACGTGGGTCCCTTGCTCACTTTGCCACTGGATCCAAGATAGCCTGGCTGATGACGGCTGTTAGCCAGAAACCGGTCCCAGGATGCTTGTTTCCGTTCCAGGGAAGACATGGCTTGGCAGTTCGGGCTGGACTGTTCCCATGAGGCACAGGGTCAGACTGATTTGCATATGGCCATGTCTGAACTGGGGTGGCGGAGTGAGCTAAAGAATGATGATGGATTAAACCCAGATCAGTTGACTGGCGGTGAGTGCTTGCAATGTTCAACACTCCGTCCATCATCCCCTTTGGTTTTGCTATGTTCGCCCTAAGTTGGCAGGGTATGCCCAGACGTGGGTCCCTTGCTCACTTTGCCACTGGATCCAAGATAGCCTGGCTGATGACGGCTGTAAGCCAGAAACCGGTCCCAGGATGCTTGTTTCCGTTCCAGGGAAGACATGGCTTGGCAGTTCGGGCTGGACTGTTCCCATGAGGCACAGGGTCAGACTGATTTGCATATGGCCATGTCTGAACTGGGGTGGCGGAGTGAGCTAAAGAATGATGATGGATTAAACCCAGATCAGTTGACTGGCGGTGAGTGCTTGCAATGTTCAACACTCCGTCCATCATCCCCTTTGGTTTTGCTATGTTCGCCCTAAGTTGGCAGGGTATGCCCAGACGTGGGTCCCTTGCTCACTTTGCCACTGGATCCAAGATAGCCTGGCTGATGACGGCTGTAAGCCAGAAACCGGTCCCAGGATGCTTGTTTCCGTTCCAGGGAAGACATGGCTTGGCAGTTCGGGCTGGACTGTTCCCATGAGGCACAGGGTCAGACTGATTTGCATATGGCCATGTCTGAACTGGGGTGGCGGAGTGAGCTAAAGAATGATGATGGATTAAACCCAGATCAGTTGACTGGCGGTGAGTGCTTGCAATGTTCAACACTCCGTCCATCATCCCCTTTGGTTTTGCTATAGTCTTTTATCTGTCCATCCCACCAGCTCCTCCTCTTATGGGAGTGAACACCATCACATGTGGCTGTGGTTGGGGACAGGGTTTTCTCCTGATGCTGTCAGAGGTTTGTTACTCAGTGCGCAGGAGAGAATGGTGACAACTAGTGGAGGGTTCACGGAGAAATGGTGGCGAGACTCAGTTGACGCTTGAGGCACAGTTTTGCATGTGAATTATTGTGAGCTATCGTATCTTGAGTGGAGAGGGAAGGAGTGTGTGGGGGTGGATGACGAAGGGTAGTCATGGAAGGGGTCAGGTGGTTGGGCAGAGGGTTATGTCAGCTAATAGGGTATGGTCAGTAGTCGGAGGCCTTTCCATGGCCGACCAATGCTGCCCCCAGTGTTTGGGGTTATAGTTTTAGTCAGACCCCTGAGCTGACAGGCCTATAAATTCCCAGAGACTAACCGCTGCTAGAGCCTGTCTCTGCAATGTCTTGTAACATGCTCTGGATGGTTGTTGTGAGTCTTGATGCTCAGCTGTTTTGGGGTTCTCCCTACGCTGCAGACCCTCATCAGAGGGAGATGTGGTTTGGTTGCCACATTCAAAAGGATCCTGGGTGGCAGTCCTCTAGACATCAGGGTGGGAGGCGGGTGTGAAGCCCCTAGTGGGAGGATGGGGTGGGTTCAGATGCAAGGGGGTGCATGCAGTGCCATGACCCTGCCACTCTACAATAAATAACATGCATCAACCCTCTTAGAAACATGGGAGACATGATGGGTTGTAGACTCAATCCATGTTGCTCTTCAAAGAAGGAGACGTGAGTATTATCGCAAGCGAACTCTTTCCTCTATACTTATGTTGGGACTCCTTCCTCCCTTTTACCCTTGGCACAATCCTGTCCGTGTAGGCATCTACCATGGAATCTCTCCTGCACAATGCTGTTTGATTTTACCCAGATCCTCGCCTTGCACACTGGATTCCCTGCCTCACCACATCACATCTGCTTGTCGCAAGCCACCCTCTTTATACTTGCCAACATTTGAGAGCCAACAAGAGAGAAATTTTGAAATATTGATGGAATTTAATTTCCACTTAACGTGCATAGAAGTGGAGAACGTTTTCTGTTTTGTTTTAAAAATCTCGAGACTCCCACCAAAATCACGAGTGTTGGCCTCCAACATATTCTTCCATAAGGAGGAGCACTCAAGCCGAGAGAGGCTTCTAGGATGAGTGATGGAATCTCGGCAAGAGTGCAGCACGGTTCAGCGTGCACACTGGTATTTCAGTTTTTCATGCCCACCTCTGCTGAAGATCTGCTGGTCTACTGGGACCTTGGTTTGTGCTGCTTTGATGGGCTTCAAGCAGACTGGGAGAATGATGGGGTGGTTCATGACCAGGATTCCTTTCGTGCCCAATCAGCTTCTCATGCGACAGGCTTGGCCATCATGGTTCGACTGCCTGAAGGTGTGCAGGGATGTCAAACCTAAATTAGATCAGTTTTGGTGGAGTGGCTAAGCCTGGAGTGCCCCCCAGGAGCGACAGATCAGCCTAGTGGGGTGGGTAGGGAATGAGGTGACCTAGGAGGCACTTGAGGTAGCATCCACAGCAGGGGAGCTGGGTAGGCCACAGGGTACAGGTTGGGGGAGTGGTGCAGGAGCACCATAGAGGAATCCTGCGACAGAGGCGCCTAAGCTACGAAAGGGGATACACTTGATGTAGCAAAGCCTTACTCACTCTGGTAAAGCGGTGGAGGAGTGTGATGATTCAAACCTGGAGCCGTGTTATAAAGAGTGCCCCGTGGGCGCAGCGGGTGTTTGCTCCTGCTTTGTGCTTCTATGATGCCCTATGGTATTATAGAAGCTGCTGCAGACGCTTCTGTGGCCCCTAATTTGATATTGAGCCCTAGCGCACATGGAACTCCAGCACTATCCTGAGAGTGTATTCCCTCATTTTTATGGCTTTGTGACCCCATGCAAAGGAGGGAATCACTTTGCATCTGCACCCACGCCATATTATGCACGCAGGCACAGAGGCAAACAAGCCATCAGGAGGCACACTGGCTGGGTACCACGAAGAGATTGTGCCTCTTCTGGGCAGTCCTCTGGAGGGGTGAAATGTGGTCCCATGGACTCCCGGACATCCCCCGGAAGGTGGGTGCAGTCACTCAATGCACCTGCGTGCAGGGAGATCTCTGTCTCCTCTTTAAAATGCAGGTGACTGCTGCCCACACTATGAATGAAACCCGTAGCAGCTTATAAGCAGCCACTCTGTGCTTTACTGGATGCGCTGCCACCAGAGCAGCGGTGAGTTTGCGGCAGCCCTTGAAAGAGCGCATTGATTGGATTAAGATGCACTGCCCTGATGGTGTACTTGTGTAAAGATGGCACTGTGGTGCAGACAGGGACAGTGAAACCATTACATACTGTGGGCCCGAGACAGAAAGGGATTGAGAAGGCTGAGATTTATTTATTTATTTATGCGGTTCTATGTTGCACTAACGTGATCCAAGGCCATTTGAGCGCTTTATAATTATAAGGCTCACTGATTTCCGTTTTTACTGATTTTTACAGATAAATACAGACAGAAAACATTCATTTTCTTGTCTGTATTTATTTTTAAATGTGGATAAAAACGGAAATTGGGTTGTTTTTTGAGTAATTCTAAATACTTTCTGCCATGACTGCCAGGCCAATAGATGTGTGGATTGATAGATAAGGGGGTTAAAAAAGAAAGGAATTTTAGTAAAGAGCCTTTAACAGCAGTAGATATGCACAAGGTTGATACTGAAATTTGCATATTTTCATATAAGTGCACTGATTTATCTTCTGCGGGTGTTCACAGCACTGAAGCCTGGCAGACATTCAAGCATGAGTGCATACTTATCGGTTAAATAAATGTGGAAATATACTAATTTCAGCTTAATTTTTCCACAAACCCCAAAATAAATATGGATAAATACAGATAAAATTAGCAAAAAATAAACATGGATAAATACAGACGGAAATGGCAAAAAAATAAATACCATAAAACCGGGAGCCCTATTTATAACCCCTTAAGTGCTCCCGTCGGCCAACGGCCGTCGCGAGCACTACCTTCGTAGTGCTGCGCACGTCCATTGGCCGACGCGGCCCCGCCCACTGATTAAATCCACCGCACTGCGGCGGAATTCGCGCCGCGGTTAAGCGGATAAACTAACAAAAATTAGCAAAACAAACAAAAACGAAGTCAATTAACTTATGTAATATAGGGCAAAAACGAACCACAACCAGTGTACGGAGGCAGAAAAGATTACAAATAAGGTAGACAGGAAAGTAGTGAAAATAGGAAAACATGGAAGAAAATCAAGACAGCAGGAAGAACCAAAAACAGTGAAAAGTTGAAACCAAGGAAATTACTCAGAAAGAATATAGAAAAAGATTGAAATATTCTGAGGGAGGGAGAAGGTTGGGACAGCAATGCCGAGATGCCGTATCAGATGTTGTCCATCTGTTAAATTAGGGACCAGAGCTTAAATTTTAGAGGAGTGGAAAATGTTCTCAGTCTCAAAGAAAGTATCTTTAGAACAGGAGGATTTTATTCTCTTTTTTAAAAGTTGCAAGACAGGGAGTGGAAGAGAATTTTAAATTCTTGTGACCCTGCCAGAGAAGGATTGCTTCACACATCATTCTTGTTTAGATATAGGAACCTCAAAGTGGAGATGCATTTCTCAACCTTTGTTGGCTGCCAGAGATTTTCAGTCTCTGAGCCAAATAAAAAGTAGTAGACATCCATACATAGGTCTTTGTGAGAGATCCGGGCCATCCTAACGTGTGCTCTTGCTTTAAGTGGAAGCCATTAAGGTGATATTAGGGCAGGAGTAATGTGGTCACCCATAAATAAAGCAAGCAGTTGCATGTATTACAGATCTAAGGGTGGCTAATTAAAGTTGTGGTAAGCGAGTGAAAATGGAAGCCCCTTAAACCAGTCTTGTAACAACAGCGCCTGAACTAAAGTCTTTACGTTTAGACCTGGAATAAAAAGCCTGATACCCCGATGCAGCCGGAGTAGGTTACTTGCACTCTTGCCCATAGCAAAAATATATACTTGTAAGATATGGCTATTGTCCAGGGTGAAACCCGGGGTAACCAGTTTACAATCCAGCAGAGCACAGGAATCAATTCACAATTGGACTGGAAGGTTGGATTGATTCATGGAGATCAACATAACCTGTTTTTCAGGGGTTCCGTGTTAAGTGGGGATTGGACAGCCATCTTTAGGCGTTTTCCACGGTGTTGAACAGCAGAGAAATGTCATTCAGTAATGAAATTTTAAGATATACCTAGATGTCATCCGCATACTGATGATAGAGCATCCCAGAATTACTGTTGATTGCTCCAAGTGGTTCCAAATACAAATTGAACAGTGTTAGGGACAGAAAGGAGCCTTGAGGAACATATGTTGCAGGAAGTTACCTGTTTTAAGTGCTTGGATTTAGTTTGGCAAGTTAGGAGGTGAATCAGTTTAATACTACACTTTTAATGCCCCCTCCCCTTATTTCAGGATGTTGATCAGAGAGATATTATTGACATATTTAATGCAACCATTAAGGTCTAGACGTAGATGTAAGCAAGAGTTTACGGACTCAAGCAAGTTAAGTGCCTAGATAATAACATAATAACAGCTTTCTCTGTGCCACAGCCTTGTCAGAAGTCAGAATGAATATTGTCTAGGGGATTGTTTGACTGGACATGATGATAAGGGTGGGGAGCTACAACACTTTCTATTACTTTCACTAGTAAAGGTGGTCCTGAAACACGGTGTAAGTTGCTATGGTCATTAACGTCAGCTAAAGCTTTCTTCCAAATGAGGGAGATGAGACTTGTCCAGTTTTCAGGAAGTCAGGGAACACATCTTGCACTAGCTACAAATTCAACCATGTGTTCCAGTAGGACAGCAAATGTTTGGCCAGCTCCTTATAAATGTTTTCAGTGATAAAGTTGTTTACTTTATTTATAATTTTAAATCACTCCCTCTCCAATATTTAAGTAAAATGAGACCAACTCATCTGAGCTTTACGGTTTAACTTGCAGCCGAACGGAGGGTCTGTGATTGGGGGAAGCGAGAGTCCATTGGTCTTTACCTTCTCAGCAAAGAAATTCATAGAGTCTTCACATTTGTATTCAGGGACGTCGACGGTACCAGCAGAAGTCAGGCTATTGGGCTGTTTAACTACTTCAAACAGAGGAGAACTGAGCTCAGCTACTGACAACTGATACAAAGAAAAGCAAAAAGGTGTTGGTGGGGTGTGTGAATTATTCTCAGCCACTGGTAATTACTTGCAGCTGCATTCCAGTCTATCATTTTGTGCCCACTATTCCAATAGAGACTGCAGCCACAGGCAAATCAGTCTTGGTCCTGCTGCAAAAAGAACAGTCCAGCCAGAAGCTGCCATGGTAGAATTAAAAGTAGGCTACTGTGTGTAGGACATTTCTTTCACGTTTAGTGACCAAAGGTTAGTTGATTTCAAAGCCTGAGCAGAGTGTAGCTGATAAGTATGAGTAAGAAGTACATGAACCTCCAAGGGCTGTGGCTGCTTTGCACAGTAAGTGAGTGGCTTTTCACAGACAGCAGCCGTGACTGCTGCGCTGAGCCGGCGTTTCCATAATGAAATGTAAGGTTTAAGGCCTTATGGTGCTACTTGAATGTGGTGTCAAATTACAACAAAAGTTTAAAAGTGCCTTGTTATGGGTGGATGTGCAAAAGAGGCAAAATAGCACTTTCTCTGTAGCACTTCAATTCTATGCACTGTTCCTGCTGGGCTGCATCTCAGCAACCTGAAAAATAAGTTCACGTCTACCACACCTATCATTAAATAAGCACTTTACACAAAGAATGTGGCGAGGACTGCGTAAACACCAATGCAATATAATACTATCATAGACAATATGTCATGAAATACTCTCTCTATGGCCTAAAATGACACTCTGCCAGATCAATTTACAAACCAATTTCTAGGCATAAGTCCTTAGCTGCATTTTATGCCATCTTTGATGACATCAGAGCCCTCCTTGACCAGGGAGAAACAGCAGCCCTGCTCCTCCTCAACCTATCAGCGGCATTCAACACAGTATCCCACAACATCCTTATCAAGTGACTCCGCCACATTGGAATCCAAGGAGATGCCCTCAGATGGATGGCATCCTTCTTCACCAGAAGAACCCAGAGAATCCGCCTGCCTCCCTACATTTCCGAACACAACAGAATCATCTGCGGTGTCCTCCAAGCCTCATCCCTCAGCCCCACCCTGTTCAACACATTCATGACCCCCCTGGCCGACCTCATCAGAACCCATGGCCTAAACATCATGTCCTACGACACCCAGCTCAGACTCATCTTCGACCTTCCCAAGCGGACCAACATCACCCCTCACCTCAGGAAACTACACTGGCTCCCAATTCAGAAGAGATGCCACATCAAGATACTGATCCACACCTGCAAAGGCCTGCACAACAAAGGACCAGCATACATCTACCACCGCCTGAACTTCCGCCAACCCTCCAGACAACTTTGCTCCAGCTCCCTTCACCTCGCTCACATCCCTCGCATACGGCGAAGCTGCAGCGGAGGGTGTTCCTTCTCCCACCTTACAGCCATGTCCTGGAATGACCTCCCTCTCCACCTCCGGGCCTCAACCTCGCAACTGGAATTCAGGAAAGGACTCAAGACCTGTCTGTTCCAGTGAGCCTCCTCACCATGATCCTCAGCGCCTGGATACCCTCACGGGAGATTAGCCGTGCTTTACAAGTCATGATTGATTGATTGATACCTGTGTACCTTACTCATGATTCATCATTCCAGAAATATGTAAGTGACAAATGCAAAAACTAGGTACTGCATTCCATATGTAAGCAAGATCTTAGGTGCTTATGCAATGTGTAGGGTTGCCAAGAGAGGAGGAGCCATGGGCAGGCAATGCACATTTTTCCTTATCCACTATCAAGAATAATGCAGCGCTACATAAGATAACTTGTCGGATAATATTTGCTTGTCCCTCTAGAATTCATTGACTTTTCTATGGTAATAGGAGGTAAAAGTAGTTTGCTCTGCATGAGCCATTCTTTCCAGGTTCAGTGGCCAAAGGTTAGTTGGTTTAAAAACCTGAGACAGCCTAGCTGGTGAGTACGTGTGGAAGGACATGAGCTTCCCAGGTCTCTGCCTGCACTGCAAAGTAATTCAGTGGGTTTTCTCAGACATGTTGTAAATCCTGTGCAGGTGAGGAAGGGCATAAGACTTTATGGCATCACCTTTTTTTCTTGGTATGGCACTTCTAGGAAAGGAATGACATCCCAAAATAGCTTCAAAGGAGCTGATAGAGTAAGACTTTGTGTATTTGAAACTATTTTGGGATGGCATTCCTTTCCTAAAAGTGCCATATCAAGAACAAAGGTGCATCTACTATTCTATCTTTGCTAGGAAAGTAACATTGTGGAAAGTCCCAGGAGCATCAGTGTGTCATTTGTAGGAAAATGCAGGCAGATGTGCAAGCAGTGTCAGCCACAGGAAGTGGAAAGATTATGGAACCTCTATGACAACTTCTTGTAAGCTGCTTGGGGACCGGCCTGATTTAGTCACCCCACTTCATTCCAGTCACCTGACACCCAGGACATGCTGCTTGGGGTCAAGGGCAACATGATTTCATGTCTGCTTTGTCTGCAAGTAGTCCTAACCTCCTGCAGCACAACCCCTTGGTCTGCAATAGCACAGTATGGATCTGCAAAAGGGGAGTGTCTGCCCGGGTGCGCATCTGAATGTATAAGTTGTTCAAACTGGTATGTAAGACTCATTGCTGGAAGTCATTACTTTTAGGGAGAGCCCTCTTTAGGCAATGCTGACAGAGGCTCCTATATGAAAACGTGTACACCTTCGCAAAATGTAAACATTTTGTAATGCTCCCTGATTGTTTGCTTTCAAAATAAAATGTACATAAAAACTTACAAAAGAGTTTTTCTAAACTCTTGTGCAACTTAAAATACTCTTTTGCTGAGGCCTCAACTAGTAAAACATGTTTGATGCGTGTCAATATTTTTTTTTTAAAAATCTTAATAATGCATAAGCAGTGTAAAAACATTATGGGCAACATGGAAATACATTAGGAGCCGGTTTTTAAAGAATGTCAAAAAGGTGCACCCAAAGGTATATATCCTGGCATTGGTGTGGAAATACAACTTTCAAGAATGTACCAAAGTAGGCCCAGAAATCATGCTAGAAAATGGTTGAGAATTCCATTTATTTATGACCAAATATACACACTAATATATGGCCATTGAAAATCTGCTGAGTGACTGCAAATTCAATTTACCTGTCCCTCCTTTTTCCCCACTCTGGAAATGCTTTCACTCCTATCTTTGCCACAAGCACATTTGCAGCCTTTACCAGCGCGGAAAATGGCTGGCGATGAGTTGGTGAAACCCCTTATGCATGATAGTTTGTGGGTGTGCAGACACACGGGGTATTCCAGCCCCATTGTTTCCTCCCTTCCCCTCTGTGTAGACTTGGGGAAAGGTAGAAAAATCGCTGTCTTGATGGATTCTAAGCTGTTCTAAAGAGCCTAACATGATCAGAGAGTCTATTATCAGAGCTCAGATATAATTTGCCACCTCACTGTATAGCACCAAAATGAGACAAGTGGATTTGTATACAGGACAAGTAAAGCTGTGACGTACACATAGGTATAAATCCCATACCCCTGCTCAAGAGTTGTGTGCTCCCCAATCACCACTGCTTAATTGGTGGTGGGTGTTAGTCCTGGTAGTACATCTGCAGAGGTGCCTTTGGCGGAGGGTTACACCCGACTGCAGCAGGGGCCTAGCAATTAATGGTACAGCAGGTGCAGTGGTACCAGTGCCCAGTGGCCTGATTGTTAAGGTATTTTGCTGCCTTAACAGCCATGAGGAGTGTCAATTTCTTTGTTTGCACTGGAGCCCATGTTACCCTTGCTAGACAACAGTGTGAGAAGACCTTGTGCTTACGGAGCAGAAACAGCCCGTGGTCTGTTAGAAGCACTCTGTCTTGCAAACCTCGCCTGTAACACAAGCTCCCTTGTAGCGTAGCACAATTGTGGCTGCATTGGTGCTAGGGAGTCACAAGTGTGCCAGCACAGATAGAGAGCTGAAGAGTGCCACAACTTAGTAGATATCTCGTTCTGCTTCTCTCTCCCGTTCATGCAACAAAGCACGGCAACTTTTCTTGCTGCCTGTGTGAACTTTTAGTACATATGCCCCTTAGTATCTCATTTCTCATGTTTCAGCCTCTCAGTGGAGGATCTCTAGTGGGCAATAATGGAACAAATTCCTCTAGAGGGAAGGTGTATGAAAGGACATTATTTATCTTGTGGTTGTCCCACATTTTCTGTCTAGGTTTGCTGGCTTTAGGATACTGCACTATGAACCTGCTCAACAGTATCACTTCATGTGCTTTTCCTCTACAGCATGTTATGTTATGTTATGTTATGTTATTGGCTATTTCTAAAGCGCACGTTCACCGGGAAGGTCTCTTGGCGCTAGGTACTGATATGTCGTAAACCCTTGTTGCTGATAAGCCTGTATAAATAGCCAAGTCTTCAGGAGTTGCCTAAATTTGGTGTAGTGGGATGACTGCCTAATTTCCAAGGGGAGTGTGTTCCATGCTCGAGGGGCCGTGACAGAGAACCTACGACCCCCAATCCTGTGTTTCTTATAGGTGGGAGTGACCAGGTAGTGGAG